>JAUCMT010000021.1:9614739-9628266 GCA_032357475.1 Enteromius thamalakanensis
CCTTGAATGTCATGAAAATTATAACAACTCATTTTTGACCAAAAATGCAGTTACTGCCTTTTTGCTTTGTAGGGCAGAATAGTTGTTAAGTATTTTCATTATCAAATACAAATTTTATCTCTGAGCTGTTGCAGACTTCCTCACTGGACCAGGGCAAGATCACAAATTGCAAGATTGCAAGACTCAAATTGCAATGTGTGAAGATGGTATGTGGACGAGCTGTGATTGTTTGTAATGGGAACAGTGTGCTCTGAAGCGTACACGGGCACCTATGCAAGAGGATGGCATTACTTAAGAATGCAGAGCGAAAGAGTGACAGGCGTCAGGGGACACGGAACGGCCCAGACGCGTACGGGACAGCCAACAGAGGCAGGAAATTAGCGAGTGAAAACAGATCCAATGAGGCGTGAAGGAGCCTCTCCTCTCATTCGCTGGCAGTAAATGAAGCTCTTCCTCAGTCTAACTTCTGTCACAAGGCTCCTGGGCCCAAGAGGACGAATGAACGAAACGGCCGACAGGCAGACGAGGGAAAAACAGGAATGCGCCTCTATAGGGACAAAGCACAAATGTGTTTGTTTGGCAACCATGTGACGGTGGATAGTTATGAGAAGCCGTCCCCATTGAACCTTCAGCAGGGACGGCTAATGTACATGAGGGCTTTCTATGTAATAGCACTCGCGGGGAAGATGCAACTTAACGGCAGCTGTAAACGTGAGCAGAGCGTACGTGCATAAACGCGCAGGCAATCGTGTAATCACAGCTCTAAAGAAGCAAAAATGCATGTCTCTGCATTTGTACATAATCATATGCGCTTTCTGCTACACATTACATTCATTTATTGCCACTGATTGGCTATTACCCGTTGCAGTCATCATTATGCAGCCGACAGCAAGGAATCTCTAAACGCAAACAATGCAAAGCTGGAGGCAATTTATATTTTTCCTTATCATCATCATCATCACAGTTATGATTGCTCTAACCTTTAGGGGCATATGGGGGAAGGAACATGGTACTTGTTTAATTACATCCACAGGGAATTTGGTTAACCACTGTAACTATTGTTATTTCTGTACAAATTTTTACTTCCACCTCCAGACAATAAGAAATGGGTGCCTCTCAATCTTTCATCATCCTCTTTGCATCGTTTCTTTTTATCCTCTATTTCTTGTGTTCACAAAGTGCCTGTTCACACTTGTACACAAAAAACATTGGCACAGTCTCTTAGCTTAAATATTTGAGGAACTCATCTTTGTCTGAACCCTATTCATCATTTTTAGTAAGTCATCAGTCCGGCAGGTCGATGACACAATGATAGGCTGGTCGTTCATGTGATGTGACGTGTATGTGTGTGTATGTTGCTTGTGTTACCATCACTAAGCCTCTTCTGCCCTAAAGGAGACAGCATAACTTTTTTTCTGTGATTCACCCAAACAGGATGTTTCAACATCATTGATAGTTCTGGAACAACGTTACTAGGACTGTTGTTACAATGTTACAATGTCAACTAGGACTTTCAATTATACATTATCTGAATCAATATTTGCTAAATGAATAATGATTAAATATACATTACTCTGGTAGATTAATAATGCACCAAACAGACATTACAAAACCGGACTTTACAAAGTCAACATGTTCTAGTCAGATTTTTAGGGGTTTATGCTTGAATTTGGAGACCTGAATAACATTGTTATCAATCTATTTCTATCTGATTTTAAGAGAAGGTTATAGAAGGGACTTCTATGACCAAAAAAGGATGTTGCAGATGTTCTACTTTGGTAAATCACGTCATGACAGTTTTGTGACCCGGCTCAAAAACAACAACAAAAAAAGAGGACAAAAACAAGCATTAGGCCTTCACAAGCACACACCTCAGTGCTGACTAACACTGACAGTCAAAGAGATTTGGCACCAGTGTCGGCTGTTGTTTTTCAAAAGCGGCAAAGCACATGCCACTTATCATTGGCAAAATGTGTACTCAGATCTAATTCATTTTGATGTCTGTAATGTTGCGTCTAAAAACAGTGATATTAATTAAAGGGATACTCCACCCCAAAATGAAAATTGTATCATTGATCACTTTACCCCCATGTCTTTCCAGTCCCACAACAGCTTTGCTCATCCTAAGAACACAATTTAAGATGTTGTGTATGAAAACTGGCAGGCTTCTGTAAGTCCCATTGACTGCCAAGTCAAATACACTGTCAAGGTCTGAAAGTTTGAAAGACATTGTCTGAATGCTCCATCTGCCATCAGTGGTTCAATTATAATGTTATGAAGTGAGGAGTATACATTTGTATGCAAACAAAACAAAAATAACGACTTTATTCAACAATTCTACATTTAATGACAAAATTTTTATTTTGAGTTGGAGTAACCCTTTTATGAAAGAAATTGACTATTAAGCTTAGAACCATATTGTTATTATCTCAATATTTACAAACGCTAAGCAAGAGGCACAATTATGCACACTTAAGTAAATGTGCTATGACAGGCTTTAACTGCATCCCCCTCCGAGCACTCTTTTGGATTTTAATTTCAAATGCTGTCAATTGTTGCAAACTTCCACCTACAGTATTTAAGATGATTTTCCAGTTTTTCCTATTGTATTGTAAAATACGAATGGATGGACGGATGCAGAGAGAATATCAAATATACAGAATGATACAGATGGATAGAAGATTTGGCAGACAATATGATAGGGCAATGATAGATAAACAACAGATACAAAACAAAACAGAGTTAAATAGATAACATACTGAATAGCGGTCACACTTTATATTAGGTGGCCTATGTACTTACTATGTACTTACATCAAAAAGTATTATATTGCAAAACACTTGCTATTGAGGTGGGATAACAGTTAGAATAGGGACAGGTTTGGTGCTATCTGTAGGTGTAAGGGATGGGTTAACAGTGCAATTGCATATAGGTATTTTTTAAATACATAAGTATATGTACTTATGTAAAAACATGTATGTACAAAATAAGTTTAGTGTACCAAATTATTAATTTAAATGTAAGTACATGGTAGATAAGGTCACCTAATACAAAGTAGGACCTAAAAACCTAGAAAAACATTCTGATAATAGAAGGAATGACAAAATGATCGGCTGACAGATAGATGGATAGAATGAACAAAACAATGACAGAATGAAATGGACATATTGACTGATGGACAGAGTAACGCTAAAGACAACAGAAAAATAGAAGGAGACACAGATTATATACATATTGATAGATAGACAGAAAGATAGACAGGCAGACAGATAGCCTGATGTGTTTATGTTTTTTAGAAGGCTTTTGGACTGTGCTTTGGCTACAGACAGGCACCAATGATGTGAGAACAGGAATGAAGTGACAACCACACTGACACAGACATGCCTCCAGTCACAGCGCTCCAACTCTGAACCATAACGGATCAGGCAGCTGTAACATGTTCCCAGTCAACCACACCTTTAGGGGCCAGAGCAGACAGGTTCATGACCAACGCACTCGTGGGACAATATATGGCGTGCGCAGGCTGACCAGAGTCGTCACTAGAGTTTGCAGAATCAAAGACTGTCAAAGATCAGACACAGAGACTACTGCCAGAGCCAACTGAAGCAGCGCTATGGACAGGTCCCAGATCAGCAGGAACACACTGCCTTGAGTCACATAATAACACTGCTTACTACACTGGATTACTTTGCATCCCAAAGGTGCGGATTTGAGGCTTTGTATGAGAACACACCAAATCCTCACTGGATTTTCAGGACAATACAGTATGTACTCATCTTTTCACCAACTCGTAAATTCCTCTTGCAGTGCACAGCAGAGAAAACAACCTGCTGCCGTTCCACTGCTGAGTCATACTTGAAGTTCTTCTAACGTAGTTCTCTCATATTGCTACTGTATATGAATCAAATACAAATTTATGGGATTTCACAAATAGACTGATTCCAGTTTAAATATTTAATCAAGCTTGAAGATGTCTGACTGTAGTCTGACTTGACTAAATCATTTTTTATTGGCTTTTCAGTAGATTCCATAGTTATTTTGCAATAACACCATTTTGACCCATAGTTCATTCTGTAATTTGCTCTCTCTACAGCTATGAACAGTATTTTATACAATAATTTATAAAGATAATTTCTATTGTTAACTTTTAATCTAGTTCACCTTAAATGTTAAACTTAAGCAGCCTTGGAGTTTCAGTGTTTTTCAAGTTCTTGTTTGACTTAGGTAATGTATGCTTCACTTTCTGTGTGCAATGTGTGCGAAAAACATGTCATGAGGACAGTGCACTGATCATTGCAGAATGTGAATGGCCAAAGTGTACTTTGGGCGTTACAAAACAGGGAACGGTGTGGACAACTTAAATGAGAAGCAAAAATGTTTTACTATAAAATGTGATAAACTGCTTCCTTCTAGATTTAATACAAGAGTACTGGGTACTACGCCAGATTTCATTCAAATTTGATTCAATATGGAATCATTTGGAAATATTTCAGATAACATTTCAGATTTAAAAATATTTCCATTTTTCAAAATGATGTAAATTATACAAAGAACCCTGGTACCTTACAATAAAATTAAACTGTTTTAATTAAAAAAAAAATGAAAATTGTAAAAATTGTCTCCTTTTTTGACAAATAGCAACAATTTATTTCACTCATATGTGCTCATATGTGCTCTCTGCCCATCAGGGAAACACTGCGCGTCAGCAGACCATATGAAAACTTATTCAAAATTAACTCAACTCCCTTTGATTATTTGGAACCACAGTTAGCCAATGTTTTTTTTTTTTTTGTCTATTATTTCAAGTGTACTCATATACAGATTTTATAATCTGCAACGCACAAAAAAACATATTTCTTTTCACAACATTTCTGTGACCTAGTATCATCCACTTGAAATAATCCCAACTATAATTATATCACTGGCAGGAATTGTTATCTCCCTCTCTGGGTAAGGAAAATAAGTGTTTTATATCTGTCAAATAGTATGTGTTGTTTCATGTTGGATATGAGGGTGAAGGGGAGGAGAAACATTTTGCACATATGTGCGTATATAACATTTTTATCCGAGCCGAGAGGTGCCATTCTTTGAATGCTGTCTTGGACTCAGCAGGAGGGGAAAATAATTTCTACCCAGGCAAAGAAAATTCAGTAGTGTGTCTCAACCATCATCTCCATACGCCACAGTGTGACTCACTTTATCTAGTGACAACTATTGCTTTTTTTCATGACATTTGACATTAGCAGTTCCAGTGATAAATAATCACATAGAGCCGTCAAATATTTTTGATGCACCTACCAGATTTTAGTCCAAAAAAAAGATGTAGATGGTCATGACAAGCATTCAATCATAATGTATCTAGTCAATGTTCTTCTGTGTTGTTGATCTGATGCTGTTGTTGATATGTATTTTGTGTGTCAACTGGTATTCAGGGGCCTGATATGAGTGTGTTTTGTAACATTGCAGTAAACTGTGATTATAGCCTCTGGCTAAGCGCCAATCAAGCCAAGTGCTTCCAGACTGCAACCACAAGATATCTCAGCCAATCAGATCAGGCCTGCTGTTTGGTACAGAGATGTATCAGAGCGAGAAACTGCACTTACTGTAAGGGTTGCTATTTCGGATTTCCAAGGAAAAATAATCCAAAAAGGAAGGGAAAAAAACAAGATTAAATTTCATTGTGTGTGGAGAAGACTGAAGATGGGTGAGTCAGAGGACAGGAAAAAGAGGGAGAGTGAGGAAGACGAAAGACAGAAATAGGGGGAGATAAGAGAGGAATCAAAGACTGGGTGAGAGAAAGAGATAAGAGGAGAGAAAGGAAGAACTGCTCTCATTCGCTGAATCTCTCGCCAGACCTTTGGGTGAAAAATTACAACCAGTCACCGCGGGGCACGAGTGACTTCCTAACCACTTTAATAAACTGCAGAGAATGTGATTGCACAGTTAGATAGTCTGTCAGTGTGTTAATGAGAAACAGGCTTTTATCAGAGTCAGCTACTCTAGAACCACCTGGACACATTAGCGTAAAAACCTATAATCACCCATCTACAGTCTCTTTAATAAAAGAACAAACAGCCTTCCCAGCAACCCTTGCACTTTACCTTCGAAAAAACATAGCAAAACAGAACACTTCTACCAAAACTAGAATTGCAGAAGTAAATACGAGAAGCAAAAAATCCTGAAAATAAGAATGCAATAAAATTATTATTAATATTGGCTATATATTCATATATTTTAAAGTTTCTATTAGAATAATGTCTTTTTATCACAATTGGTGGATAGATAGATAATATTTTGAGGCATCTATACAATGTATAATATATATATAATTTATAATTAAATACTGGGCCTGTCAACGGAATAAAATAATTAAAAACAACAGCTCATTTGATTTTCCATTGTTATCAACAACTTAAAACATTCAGTTGTTTTTTACGGAAAAAAAACAAAATATGTGTAAGTGTTAGGTCTGGCAGTTTGTGTGGATGACACACACACACACACACACATATATATAAAGACTCCATAAATGGGTTGGATTTCTGCAGCAATGCTCTTTACGCATCTCGCTCACACTTCTCCATAACAAAACAACACTCTATTTTTGGTTCATCAGATGACTCAGCCAATCACGCAGTTACAAAATACTAAATGTCTCTAACTACTAGGGTTTAAAGCTACATGGTAACTTTATCACCCACATAATCGATTGTCTTTAAGTGAGTTATTATAGTAATGGTCCTTTTTAGTAATATTACTGATGATGAATGATGATAACTAACTTGAGCATGAATAGTGTGTACCAAAAAGCCCTTAAAAAAAGTTAGATGTCTAGAACCATCTCTGCTTTCAGACAGATTGAAGGGCTCATATGATGTAACGACACCCAAAGCTTATTTTTGGATACTCTCTTTGGGGTGACCCTTGCCTAGAAAATCAGTACAAGAACAGGTTTTAGGAACATTTTTCTGGCAATGGGGGAATGAGGCAATCTATGTAAAGCACAGTAAGGGCCTCCCTAAATCTGCTCAGAGGTAGCACAAAATCCCGCTGAGACTGAAGAATGAAGCACAAAGCATGCCTCTAAATCACAGTGTTATTCCCTGCACATGCTTGTTTTATTGGTGCATTTGCTTGAATATAAATAGCTATAGAAAACGTCTGGCCACATTGTGCTCATCTTCAGTGCTCACACGTGTTTGTGTATGCCATTTCTCTCTCTATTTCTCAGAAACCTCTTTCTATGCTGCTCCTTTGTGCTTTTTTGTCATTCCGAGTTCAAATGAACCCATAGGAAAATTGAATGCGTGTGCACTCAATAGACATACAAAGCCCAATCTGCAAGGATGCGCCATTTTAGCTCTGATCACAGAGGCCCGACTGGAACTCGCTTTATTATTCACGTGCAGCAAGGTCTCTTGTACCCGTTTTACACGGCCTCTAGTACCCATTTGAGTTAAGTGATCCGTGTTCTGAGGTCGAGACATGATGTTTGGGCAGGAAGTCGGCGGTGGGTTAAAGGCCTGCGGGCAGGATGGGAGTGACAGAGGAGCAGGGGTGGGGGGAGGTGGAGATGTTGAAGGCTAGAAATGAAAGTGAAAATGAATCCCACCAGTCTGCCAGAGCCAGAGTCGGAAGGTGAGAGCCTCTTAATCCATTTCCTGTGCCACCTCTGCCTGCCCTTGTGCTCTCTGCACTAGGTTTTAAAATGGAAGGTGACAGACTGTGAGCAAGAGCGTGCTGCGGAGAAGGCTAATCGGCCAGCCCTTACAAACTCTGGCTCCTCCATCTCCCTTAGGGCCAGGAACAGGCCCAAGCCTCCAGCAGGAGATAGATATATATAAATATACATGCACGCTCACTCTGCAGATGCAAAGCAGCGGGTGGCTGATGACTTATAGGCAGATCTGGCAGCCTGGCTCCTTTTCTCCAATGCGCAGAGTTACTCATGTGAAGCTTGGGCTCAATCAGGAAAGTACGCTGAATACAGAAACAATCATCATTAATCACCGCTCCGCCGGCTCAGGGTGAGTTTCCAATTAGCATTTGGGCACTGGTTTCCCTGCCACCAATATCCCAGCATGCCGTGTTTGTCTTCTGCCTTACAAATCTATCTAGCTTCAGGCCGCGCACAGTTGCAGAAGTGCCTACGTGTTTATTTTACGATGACAGCCAGCGGCGAAGTGCGAACGGCGGGTGCATGGTCCTACAGGACCCGTGACACAACTTCGAACTCATCTGGCTTCCAATAACGAAATTAATGATGCGAGTTATCAAAGTGCCAATCAAGCGAACGCAAAGAAAAACACAACGCTGACTTTGTGCGTTTTTAACAAGTATCTAATAAAAGCGCTCTAGACGCGCCATAAAACAATATACTGTTACTTATAATAAACCATAAACATTCATTGCTTTCCTATTCATTCGAAATAAACTGCAATTGAGCAGAACGGTTTATGAAGATTGGCGTGTGATGGTTTTTCGTGGCTCCTTTGTTGCTTCGAAAGTGGTGGAGGCGAGAATGGCAAGAGGTTTGTCGTGCTGAATGGAGGCAGTGAGTCTCTGTTTGCTGCTGAATGGCATAATGTACTGCACTGTGCCCAATCTAGTGTTCTGGATGGAGTCGCCCTTTGTCCGGATATATCCGTGTGTGAGCAGACACAATGTCTTTTCAGACCTTAGGTCTCAGCTGGGCTTTCCACTCTGTCTCTCTTTATCTTCTCTAGTGTAAACTTGCAAGAATGGCATGCCGGGTACAGTCACTTCAATTTGCCTTAGATAAAGCCTAACTCTCTAACAGGGATCATGAGCGTCTCCATCGACCCAATCACTCTGAGGGGATCTCTTTGCAATAACAGCATCTAGAGGCTATCTAATAGATGCAAGCTACAAAAGTGTCAATCTTCCTATCAGCTCGCCTTGCTGTTAGCTTATGAAAGAGCACTGTGTAATCTTTGTGATTACAGTGTTGAATTGTAGCGTATGATCATCCAGTACGTTTAAGCAAGCCAGCATTTCCCCACTAACAAGATAATGCTACCTAAACCATTCAAACGTGGTTAAATTATGAAGATGGATGGGATTCTTGAGCACTAGATAGAAGGGAGCTGTTGCCATGGAGAGCAACTTTGTGATATTGAATGCAGGTGTCAATTGTTTTCTGTTTGCCTGAGACAACGGGGAGCAAGAAAAAGGGATTTTGATGCAAAGTCAGTGAAGGACTCTACCCGAGATAATATGTTTTGTGACATGATTTATACAATGGTAAAGGGGAAATTCACTGTTGACTATGAAGCAAACATTACATGCTGTGAAAAACAAAGATGGCTTGATGCCTTGGAGCAACATCCATCTATGTGTTTTATAAGAATTAACAAAGTCTCTTTAAGACAAGTCGTGTCAATCTGCAGCCATCTTTGAATGCCTCTCAGGCATCCAAGTGCAGCTCCTATCTCTTTATATGGGGAAGCATCAAATTCTCCATAGTAAGCATTGCATTTCCCCCCATTCAAAACTATACGAGTGACACATATTGAGTATTCTATAGTCTTTGGTACTAATAAACAGACAATATGTAATTAATAGGCATGCAAATAAACAAGTACTGTACTTAAAAGTGAAAATTGATCCCTATACTAAAATGTTACTCACTGTTGACTAACTACACTTTGTAGACTTCTGGAATCCACATATTCTAGTCTGAAATCCTCTAAATTGATTGAAAGCAATTTAAAAAATAGACTTTTTGTAGTTAAAATGCCTCATAGGGACTTCAGTATTGCATTCTAAACACAACATATGTTTATTACTGACTATGCTGTTTGCTTCAACAGGGAATATCTCAGGGCCTAATAAAGATGACTCAGATTAGCCCAACATGTCATGCTGCAGAGGGGAGGGTGGAGGGGAAAACATAATTAGCAGCAAACAAACAGCGTTAGTTCGGAATGAGGAAGACATAGTGTGATTTTCATAGAGAGTGCTTGAGTCTCAGAGGGATGTGTGTACACTGGGCCATTTGACCACTTTCAGCACCTCTCTCTGAGATCAGACAGGCCGTATGCCAAGAATCAGAGAGCAGAGGCTGACGCAATCCTCTTAGTACACACGTCAGTCCACACTTCATACACATACATTGTCAAGTCTGCCAACTGGAACTACAAACACATTTCTAACCTGAGCATACAGAGAGGGCTTACAATTGGGGAACTATGTCACTGGCAAAACACAGCAGGTTATTGCTGAACAGTGTTCACAATGCACATGCAAACAGATACTTGCTGCATACTGGAATCTGTCCTAGTGTGCACACTAACGCCAGTTGGCTTTTATCACCTGGGCTTACTGGAGTCTTATGGTCAGACCCAATTGTTCTATAGGCTCCACAAATCCTAACCTTTTGCTGGCTAACTATCCATTTATCCATCCATAACATTGTAAACTGTGTAATAAAACCAAAAAAGGTTGTACATAGGTTTCATGTAACACCACAGATGCCTGAAACATAATATAGTGTATGCGCTTTAACAGTGCAGACATGTTATGACATTAGCACATCATCCTTGTAACTTTACGGAACATTAACACATCCAACTTGATACTACATACAGTATGCCATTGTCAAAATGATTTTGTTTTGATCTACAAAGCCTTAAAGATAACATAAAACAGTATTACTGGGAGAAAAAGATTGCAGGGTTGTCTTTGTACTGTATATTTCTTTGTATAATTCTGCATTATGAATGAAAATTATGTCACAGGCTACATGATTTGAGTAAATTTAAGTAATCACAATGACAAGCGCTCTTTTATTGGCAAACTTACCTCAAGCATTATTAAAAAAGGTCTTCCTTTTAAACATATAATTGTGCCTTGTGTGTCATTTTATGTGTTGTGTGTCCAAAGATGAAGTCTTTCTATACCAAACCCTTTAAAATAATTTAAATAATCAATATTTACTTAATGGATTCTTTTCAGATTACTGCGGATGGAGCAAGGAAGGAAACTGCAGGTTAAACGTCAATAGGGGTAAATAGAAGATCATAGCAAATATATATTTTTTTGTATTTCCATTTTTCAGAATTCTCTGCCACTTTCTAATGGCGCTTTTCCACTGCATAGTACGGTACGGTTCAGTACAGCTCACTTTTGGGGTGTTTTCCACTGGGAACAGTACCTGGTACCTGGTCCTTTTTTTAGTACCACCTCAGTCGAGGTTCCAAGCGAGCCGTACCATTACCAAAACATGACGTGTAAACTCTGCTGGTCACTGATTAGCCGGAGAAAATCGTCATTACTGTGTCACTGAACTTGCCACACGAGACACAGCAGACCTGCTAGATTTAAATTAGCACAGCCATCAAAGGATCGGACGCAACTGTTTTGTTTGAAGAAACGCACCTTTTTGTATCAACCAAAAGCCGAGGAGTGGATCCAGTGAGAGCTTGATGGGGCAACGCGGAATAAAAAATACTCCATTGTTGTGTGTTTGTTTGTGGCGCGTTTACGAGGATGCAACTATAACGACACGTGAATAATCCCTCCCACTTTAAAGCGGTACTAAACTGCAGTGGAAGCGCTAACCGAGTTGAACTGAGCCATGCTGTGACGTAACGAGCCGTGCCGTGCCGAGTCGTACCACGGAGTGCAAAAGTGTTTTCTTTTGTATCCTGATTTCATGCCATTGTCATTGTCTGTACTGCTGCTATAGCCTCGTTTTCATTTTGTTTCATTTGCTACTTTGGATTGCCCTTTTGAAATCTGATCTTGGACTGTTATTTGTGTTTTGTAAAAGTTTCTCTTTTTTTGCCGTTGTTTGGACGACGTTGTGCATGAATAAAGCTTGCACTTAGATCCTAAACGCATGCCCGAGTCCAGCCGTTACATTGCATTAGTTCTAATCCTTGCTTTTAAAGTAAATCTATAAATTTAAAGGTTTTTAAATTAATATACAATTTGTTTGTTGGTTCATAATCATTAACCCTTATAACAATCCATATTGCTTTATTTTGTAACATATGTATTGAATTTATATTTATCCATTTGTGTTTACAATAAATAATGGAACTATAAGTGCACAAAACAATATGTATAAAGTTTTATCATTGAAGATATGTTTAAGTCTATTTAATATTGCAATGGATTTTATCATTTTTGTTTTTACATGATTAATATGTGGTTTCCAACATGATTTATGGTCAATTACAAAACTCTAAAATGTATTTCCATACACTCTTTCTATTACATTATAATTTTATTAATCTATAATCTATAATTAAACTCTTTTTTGACAACAATCAATTTATTTTCCACCGTGTTTAGAAATATCCAATTTTTTTTTTGACACTTTGGTCACTTTACAAATATCTTTTAAGTACAATACAAACAATTTTGGTCCTAGCACTGAAAGTTGAAAATGTCAGACTCTGTTTTGTTTTTGTTTTCTTGTGTTCCTGTTTGCCCTTTTTTGATCACTCAATAAATTATGTATTTATTTTCAGCTTGTTTAGATCTAGGTGCTATAAATTTTAAAGCAACTGTTTACATTCAATTCAAAATTGCTTTATTGTTAAAGCTTAAAATATGTCAAGAAAAATAACAATAAAAAGGGAAAAAAAATCTTTTTAAAAAATTTAAACTTAACTTAACAATTTAGAAAATAATAATATAATAGAATAAATCAATTTAAAGTGAACATTTCCTACCAGAGTGTTTAACACATATACACAAAAACGTCTCTGTTACATATTGTAACCCTCGTTCCCTGAAGAAGGGAAAGGAGACGTCACAAGTGTACAAGTGTACAAACACGCCAAGGAATTTCATTGGCATACGCTGATTAGGATCAGCTGAACCCAATCGTTGCGCGAGTATAAGTAGTTCAGTCGATCCAGCGTTCATTAGGTTTTTGCTGAAGAGCGGAGCCGGTGTTACGGCCCTTAGCGGTGATACAGTCCCTATGGCAACGGGACGTGACGTCTCTGTTCCCTTCTTCAGGGAACGAGGGTTACAATACGTAACCGAGACGTTCCCTTTCAGTTGGTCACATCGATGACCGATAAATAGGGATCCCTACCAAAGCGCCATAGAGACTGCCCCTTCCAGTCCCATGTGAGAGTCACCAACCCCCTGTCCTTGGTCGGTAGGAGGGCCAACTCTACACATGGACCAGTACCACACTATAAGTACCTAACACTGGGACGTTTCCGGGGAAACGTGCAGAATCTGTTCTCTTAAGAATTAGACAAAATAAAAAATGCATATGGAATATAAGAGGAGATTGAACCCTCAATTGGGGAAGGTAACCTTACCATACCACCTGAGATCCTGTAGCTAACACTCAGGGGCTCCCAGCCCTCTAGCGGTTCTCAAGGATACATCGCCTCAAGGGCCTAGCGTCAGATGCTCCGCAACATCCGACTGCCGAGGGAATCGGAGGACTCACAGTGTCTACTAAGAAGGATTACTGGAGAAGTAATACCAAGCCGACCAAACAGGTACTACTCCGGCTCTTCAGCTCAGAGGTGA
>JAUCMT010000021.1:9632916-9648845 GCA_032357475.1 Enteromius thamalakanensis
CAAGGAGGTCGCGGTACGCTTTTTTGGTCTGCTTTTGGTGCGCACTCAGGTGCGATTGTTACATTCACACCTGCCCAAACGTACCGCACCAAGTAGGAAAACAAACTCTAGTGCGATTCAACCAAACTAAATGAGGCAGGTGTGAAAGCACCATTAATTGTTCAATTTCTAGTACTTAAACACACAAACAACATCACAACACATTCCATGTTTCTAAGGCAACTGTAAATCTGATTTTTCCATGTGTGGATTCTGTTAATTACAAATTTTATCAGATTAAACAATTTACTTGTAAAAATAAAGTTACTGTCACACAAACAAATACATGTGTACACACGATCAGTAAATGAAACCTGTTGTCTATCTATATCCATTTACAGAAATAAGCCACACAGACAGTGCAGATAAGGATGTTATTGCCTTATTCCTGTGAACTCAGCTCAGACTAGAGATGAGCTCCATAAACACCCTTGTGGCCTTAAAACTGCCGCCCCCTCCCTAGTCCGCAGGCTCATTAAAGACCTCCGTTACACCGATGGAGCTTCCAATCCGTGACTTTCACCTAACATAACGCACAGCCAAAGAACATTCTGTGACAGTTCAGAGTGAGGAGAAAGAGAGATAAAGAGATCAAAGACAACAACAGATGGAGAAATTCAGAAATAATGTATAGCATCTAGGGATGAGTCACCATGCTTGATATGTCATCCAACGATAAACTAGCAGATACGTACTGTAATGCCCACAGGTTTATCTTGAATTCTACACCTTTAATATTGTGAAAACTATTTTAAATGGCTACTGCTGAGATATTAAAATGGCTGCCAGTCAGTGAGGAGGAAGTGCAGAGAGAGAGAGAAAAAGAGACGCATACAAACTGTCATAACGTGGCAAAATTCCCAATGGATGCAGTGTGAGGGGGCGCAATTAATGAATGTGTGGGCTGAGTAGGAGTCTTAATTTAGATCAGGAGTGAAGGTGAGAGTGTGGTGTCGAACATGTCGTCAGAAACGGGCAGGAGGCCGCTCAGTCTGGCGTAAAGCACTTGAAATGTGAGTGAAATATTTCTCATCACCACAAACCATGTTAATCCGGTGGATCAGCACTCATCTGCCCCCCACTTTGGGGATGGCTAAGCACTTCAGCTGGCAACATTGTAATTCTCTGTGAGATGTCACAATGGACCGAGCTGAGCTCAGTGACGTGTTTCGGTTTTAATTCGGCAGGATAAAATTTAGAAAACTTTTATTTTCTCTATTAATGTACACTGTTCAATCCAGACTGCACTGGATCACTGTATTGCCTATTTTATTACATTATATATATATATAAAAATCTTTAATTCATAGACAAATAAGGAACATCACAAGTAATTTATCATAAGAGCTGACAATATTGCAATTACAGAACAGAAAGTTCCACAAGGGCACAAAAGCTATAGGAGAAAAAAAAGTTTTTTAATTAATTGATTTTAAAGAAGATGTGATAGAAAGTGCCTCTGTTCAAGGCTGTGTTTTAGTTAAGTGCTCAAATAAAAAAATATCTTTTCAACTGCTTGTTGAACACATTATGTTGGCATCAGTTCATTTTTTTTATTACATTTTAAATAAATTAAGCATACAAATGCACTGTAATGCAGTTCTTCTCCTAAAAAACAGTTATATCCCCAGGATAACGGCAACATTTAATTTATAAATTAAATCAAAAGACGTGCAAATTATATTGTTTCCATTACAAGAATGAGTGTGATTGTGTTGTCGCATTATTTGTTAGAAAGCTAGCTAGTTTACTGGATGAATGAGTCCATAATCTTATTTAATGTTGTGTGAGAAATGCTACAGTAATTGTGAAATTATATTGTTTAGTAGTGTTGACAGGAATTAACTGCGGAGTATAAATGGTTATATTGCTTTCAACTCTACTACCTTTACAAACAAATTCACATACAGCTTCTGAGGGAATGACAGTACATTTTGCACCTTCCTCTTCTGACTGCTGCAATCCATCTGTCTTAATTTTGTTTCTTGTTTGTACAGCAAAATTGTTTTTCATTTGCTGTTTGAGCAAAAGAAAATGCTGCATTGACATTTGCTGTTCTCTTATATTACATTTATATCAGTTGTCCTGTTCTTGTTTACTTTCAAAGTAAACCCAGATATAAAAAAGGGTCTATGATTGGTGCTACTGAGATGCCTGAAGGAATACCAAAAAAAATGTCATTATTTACTCAGCCCCAAGTTGTACGTTGTGATTTTATTCCTGTACTGTAGAACACAAAAGTAGAATATATAAAAGCATAGCTTTCTATGAGGAGTAAATCAAATTTTTGTTATTATTTTCAATGTTGGATCAGGTAATCTATCTTTTTTTTCTCTTATTATTTGGATAAAAATTCAGTAATATTTTGAAATATTATTACAATTTCAATTAAAAATTACTTTCTATTTTAATATCCTTCAAAATATATGTTATTCTTCTAATAGCAAGCTTTATTAAAATCTAATTAAAGTTTAATTTAAGCATTAATTTCTAGTGTGGTGAAATGATTAATTGTGATTAATCACATCCAAAATAAATGTTTTTGTTTACATGATTCGTGTGCATTTACATATACATAATAAAATATACAAAGCACACACACATATATTATGCAAACTTTTTTTTTTCAATTTTGGATGTTATTAGTTGCAAATCGATTAATCATTTGACAGATTTATTATTTTCACTTTAATTTGATGATGATCTTACTCAGTCAATTTTAAATATATCAAGGATACATTTTCACAGAGTGTTCTTTTGCTTATGAAGGAGGATTTTTTTCTTTTATGTAGAAAATTACTTCAGCTGCATTTTCACAGCCAGGGTCACAAGGATCTTTGATGAACAGTAAGTCAAGGGGCAGCATTAATTTTAAAACATATATATTTTGAAACATTGTCACTTTGATTTAACTCATTCTTACTAAATTAAATATTGATTTCTCTTAAAAAATGCTGCACCATTTTTGCATTTGAACATGATCACAAATGGGATTTAAGAGCTTAAGGGCAAAGGAAGATGATCAATGAATAATTTAAATGATCATTTTTGTGTAAACTCTCCTTTAACCAGATCATTGCACCCTTGGGGCAGAAGCAAATGATGTCATTTGAGCCTGGCTCTTGCTTTGAAGATGGGGTGCCATTCAATGTCCCTCTCGAGTCACATAACAAGTGCTTCCTCACACTGGGGCCACAGCTGGACTCCTCCTGGACCTCCTTGTGGGAATACTTTTCACTAGAGGAGGATGATTTTCAGACCAGGAGGGGTTAAACGATGGATCCAGACCTGCCTCTCAGTTTCATAAAAATGAATTCTGCCCTCTACGCCTGGATTCGTGGCACCTGGCATGGCTTACATTGGCCTCAACTCCAAGGCTACAGGCTTAATCTATGATCCCTATTATTCATTTTTCTTTTTCTCTCTCACTCTCTGTCTTTTATAACCTACCACCCCCTCACTTTTCACTCACAATTCTCATTTTCTCTCTTTTTGGTGCGAATCTGTCCAGTAGTGATGCCCGGTCACATGACTTGCTCCAGTCTGCAGTACTGATTTTAGAGGAAGATAAAAGAGGATGTGTCAGACAAAGATAAACATAAGAGAATCTGGACAAAGGAGGTCTATGATATCTGGAGAATCTGTTAGTTTCACATCTATCTGACAGTTTGGTCAGCACTGAACCCCATGGAAGTATACCATTTGAAACCTGCCATCTTTGTCCATTGGAAAACTTTGAACAAATCACCTGAGCTGTAAATGTCATGTGACTAATAGGAATCTAGGAATTTGTCTTTGTCACATTTTGTCACATTAATCAATAAAAAAAAAAAGTCCCCACATTCATCCACAAACATATCAAGCAATCACTATGTGAGTATAAGAGGGCATGGATGTAATGTACTTGCAGCTTTTTGCTTCGGAGCCTCGCTGCTGTGTATGCCGTTGAGTCTGCTAAAGAAGACGAAAAAAAGGACAGAGAAATCCGGAGAGTTAATGTGGAGTTCACGCTCTCTCTTCACTGCAGCACGAGTGACTGGGCAGCCTGGGCCTTCTTAAAGGTTTGAGCAATACAGCTTTTGAACATCAGCGAGACCTCATTACTGAGTGCACGGTGTGCCATGAGAGGTTCTCCCTTGGCAAACCGGGCTTCTCAAAAGAGCAATTTTCTCATAGGATAAGTGAGAGGCATTCTGTGGGAGGTCGATTCATCAGTGTGCTTCTGGGTGTGGGAGTTTCCTCACCTTTTTAGACGGGCTTGAGCGCTGTCTCGTGTACATCATCCATCAGGGTCGTCTACGATCCCCTACGATTTGGCATCTGCGACCCGATCTCTGGAACCTACAGGTCTGGCTCCTGGACGGAACGGCTTGCCAGCAGCCGTGATTAACACCATCTCTCAGTCTAGAGCCCCCTTGACAAGGGAGGCCTATGCTCTGAGATGGGGTCTGTTCGTTGTCTGGTGCTCCTCTCGCGGAGACGACCCTCTGAGATGCTCGATAACAGTGCTTTCCTTTCTGCAGGAAAAGTTGGAACGCATGCTGTCCCCTTCAACTCTTAATGTGTATGTTGCTGCCATAGCGGCATACCACGATGCAGTAAAAGGTACGTCCCTAGGGAAACACCAACTCATCGTAAGGTTCCCAAGAGGTGCACAACGGGTTAATCGCCCGAGACTGCCCTCGGTACCCTCTTGGGACCTTGCCGTTGCCCTAACCGGCCTGCGGCAAGCTCCATTTAAGCCCCTAGCATCAGTCCAGATAAAATACCTGTCGCTGAAGACAGCGCTCCTGATTGTTCTGGCCTCCGTCAAGAAGGTAGGGGACCTACAAGCCTTCTCTGTCAACGAAGAGTGCCTAGAGTTTGGCCCGGCTGATTCTCACGTTATCCTGAGATCCCAGCTAGGCTACGTGCCCAAGGTTTCTACCACACCCTTCCAAGATCAGGTAGTGAACCTGCAAGCTCTTTCCCAGGAGTAGGCAGACCCAGCCTTAGAGTTGCTGTGTCAAGTACACGCACTGTGCCTCTACGTTGACGGCACTCTTTATCTGCTATGGAGGTCAGCAGAAAGGTATGCTGTCTCCAAACAGAGGTTGGCCCATTAGAGGTTGGTGGTTTATGCCATATCCCTGTCCTATCTATACCAGGGAGAGCTGTGCCCCCTAGGTCGGAGAGCCCACTCCACAAGGAGTGTTGCCTCCACCTCTGCGTTGGCGCTTCTCTGGCAGATATCTGTAGGGCTGCAGGCTGGGCGACACCCAATACCTTCGCCAGGTTCTATGACCTCCGCGAAGAGGCTCCATGGTCTGTTCCCATTCGTAACGTTGGTGTGACTTGACTGAAGGGAAACGTCTTAGGTTACGTAGGTAACCCATGTTCCCTGAAGGAGGGAACGGAGAAGTTACATTCCCTTGCTACGACCTTGGGATGTGCTGACGCCAGCTCGGCTCCTCAGCGAAAACCTGCAAGTGCATTACATCCGTCGCCTCTTATACTCACGTAGTGATAAGGTGCACCTGGCTATAATTGACTTCACGCCAATATTCATTGGCCTTTTTCTTAATACACGAAGGCGATTGGTCTCTCATGTGAGCTCCCATATGTAATGTCTCTGTTCCCTCCTTCAGAGAACGTGGGGTACCTACGTAACCTTAGACGTTTCTTTGCTATCACAAAAATAAAATACATTTTAGAAAGTATTAAAAATACAGCAATATTCAATTTTATTATTATTTTTTTATCTTTCAGAATATTACAGTTCACCCTTGATGAGCATAAGAGGCTTCTTTTAAAAACATTAAAAACCAATTACACACTAAATAAAGAGATAATTAAGTGGCTTGAAAACTTTTGTCAGGAACAAAGCTATCTCCGAATAGCCAGGCAAAGATGTTCTTTGGGTCTAGACGGTTTAATTACTGCATCTACCATCTGAAGCTAACAGTACTGTGCTAACCAGCCAAACATTGACCGCTTTGGCTCAGACAGTTATGGCAAGTGGGAGTTTAGCAACAAAGCACGTGTTCTCTCGTGCCCGTTCGCAAGACCCCACAGCTGTGTAGCCGAGCTGACATTTTTAAACAGGTTGCTTTTCATAACCCGTCACAGCTCAATCCTCCAGCTGACAACAGACCCACGCTCTCGCAGATGGAAAGAATAGGATCCAAAAAGAGCAGTGGGAGGAAAAGAAGTAGAGAATGATAAAGGGGGATGGGAATAAGAACATGGCTCCACACGCCATTACAGTCTGTCCTCCTCATTATCCTGTGATTGTCTGTGGTTGCGTGGGGTGTTCTTTTGAACTGAATTGGAAACACTTTTGTCAGCTACCGTTGGAGTTTAGTCTCACACAAGGGCTGTAGACACATCCTCCTCACTACAGCTAGAGAGCAGCAGTTCGTCTACAGAGAACTCACTCTGTGTTAAGTGTACTCGACAAGACATATGCTGTGAAATTAGAGAGAAAGTCAATAATTTTCTTTATTGGACTCCCAAGCACAACCGTGAGTACACTGTGTAGCCCGTAAAGTGTACTTTTTAACACAGCATCGTGGAGTGGTCTCCAGTGTTGAACCCAATCCTCTTCCTTTCAATTTGCCAAATGGACACAATAATTACCCTTCTTTACTCATCCACTGCGTGAGACCTGTAACTGCCTAAATCTCTTATTAAAATGACAAACAAATAAAACAAGCTCAAATGTAGAATACAGCACTACTAAGTGTATGGCAGAATCTCTCCAGATTTGATCAAAATCTCATACTTCGTTCCAGATTTGACCTCTCTGTGACACTGAACTGTGCGACTTCCTGCCATATGTAATAGAATACTGAACAAGTTCCTTATTGATTTGGATGCTTAAATGGCATTAAGAGCAACCGGAATGAAAAGTTATTATGCACATGTATGTTTGATGCAATATTTATTAAGCAAAGGCTGTGGTAATTATAAGTGCTGTGAGACAAGCCTGCCTTCATAAATATCCTTAGCTTTACATTGCAATCGTAAAGATGAAGCGCACAAAGAACGTTTGTGTTATATCAAAGATGCATAAAACTCATTTGTTCTGATTGTAGACGCCCACATAATTACAAAGACTTGTGTAGTGATGTGTGCAACATTCCATCACCCCGACGAACTTCAAGCCCATATCGCGATAATCGTTAATTAATAATGACACCATTATCTACTGCAAGCCAAGACTGTCATCTAACATTTCATGTTTTGTTTGAGGTACCGTAATCATTTGAAATTGCTCCCCGGAAATGGCTTGCAAGAGTGAGAGATCTCATTTGGAAAGAAAATGACTCTTAATTTTCCCCCTCAGTCCAGCTATTCACTTTGTCAGCGCCACTCCAACGGCCTGTGCATGGTAACATCGTCAGAAACTATTCCGCCTAGTCTCTGCTGGCTTTGAAGCCTCTCTGTGAGTTGCAAATCCTAAATGCTGTATGCTATTTCCACTCCCAAAAGTCTTTTCTTTCAAAGAGACTATTAATTCCAGAAAAGCTCTTTGGTCACCAACTGTGCATGTTCTAAAAGAGAGTAAAATATTCATGCTATATATATATATATATGGCGAATAAAACTTATATATGCATTCACAGAAAACTTTATTCTAATTTTCTGTGTGGGTCTTCAAAAAGACGAAGACTATTCCTCCAAAGCCATGGAAATCTAAAGCAGCCTCATTTGTCAGCAAAACTGGTTGCCCATGGTGCACACGGAATACTAGAGCACTATATGGGTTCATTTCGTGCTCTGGCGGAATACCCTTGGTTCATGGAAATATTTAAATGCGTGGGTAGTCGGCACAGACTAATAAGGTGGATATGGGAGGGACAACAATGGCTTAAATCAAAGAACCAGTATGGAAGAGCAATGTGGCAATGTGACATCTGGATGCAGTTGTTTGTCTTTTTACACAGTGGGTCAGAATAAGGGTTGAAAGTGATGTTTTGATACATTGATTTTATTAATATGTTTTGTGCAAAAGCAATAACTAAACCTCAAGCTTAAAAAGGTTTAAAAAATCCATGTCACAACACAAACAATACTCATCTTTCAGAATGTCTACTCAAATGTTTATTGCCTTTAAATACAGCTGTGATCAGTCTGAGCTAATTGTGATTGTGTCAGACAGCTCAGAGACACTAATTCACAGCACAGCTGTATAATTTAATAGGCTTGACCCATGGGTCATTGGCGCCAAGCAGATCTCTTCTTGTTTTGTACGAATACTGAGGATCCCACTCCTACAGGACTCCAACCAGTGAAGTTCATTATCAGAAATGGGCATCAACCATCATTCTCCCACACTGTGGGGCCTAAGGGGAAATAACACTCTTTGATCCCACTGTCATTATCATCTATCCCCACTCCCACACCCTGGCTCTTATTCTTCATCAAGTCAGACTTTTCACACCCTCCCCCCGCCCCTCGGAAGACATTACAGAATTCGGTCCTCCCATGTCAGGATGAGTAAGACATTCTGACTCTGTACCAGTTCTTCTCCTAAATTTCACATAAGCTGAAGGTTTGATTCGGCTAAGCCTGACTGCACTGAAAAAATATGTCAAATAACTTACATTTTAGTATAGCTAAATTATCATTTAAAAATCAAGCAAATAGTGGCTATTGAGTACATATGTAGAAATCAGTGGTTAAGTTGTATTTACAACAACGTAAATATTAGAAACCAAATGGAGTTATGGAGAACTGAAGCCTGTATCTCTGGTTCCTATACTGCCTATACTAAGCCTATACTGGCTGTACACATAGGCTATATAGTAAGGCAATTCCATTTTTGCAAGGGCAGTCTGAAGCTTTTGACTCCTGTAAGTACTTGTATCTTCATATTTAAGAGATTTGCCACCGATTATTCAAACGTGAGTTTTGATCAGAGTAGAGTAGTGCTTCTTGTTTGTCATTTCTCCGATCACAAATGCAGACATGGTAATGTTTACGAGGCATGATGCAATGATGCATAAAAAGACAGTCTAAGTCATTATAATCAGTAATTATGACCCCACTGGATGCAACAAATGCCTTGTTTATGAGGGGTTTTATTGGTTTTGTATCACACGGCATCACAATGCACTGAATAGCTGACCAATCAGAGCTCACCTCGCTTCTCAGAACTAGGTGCTTTGTAAAAATCCATGTGTAGAGGAGGGCAATAATGTACAGTATGTGGAAAATAATATTTTTTTTGAAACTCCATATTCACACTGCTTTAGGCCAAATACACAGCAACACCATATGACCCCTTTAAACTCACAATATTATTATTTTGAGAAACAATACAAAATTATATGCAGCCTTCGTGAGCTTAAAAGACATCTTTCACAAAAAATTATAGTTTAATAAATGTCTTAGATGTGTTAGTTCTAAAAAATGTTAACGACTAAAAGCTCAGATCAGTAATATGCTCATTCAAATATTTATACATATTGAAATTAAAGCCATTATTCATCAAAAATCTTGCTTTGACAGCTTAGATATTCTGTTATAAATATTCCCTGTGTGTTCCACAAAAGAACCATACAGGTTTTAAAAGAGTAAATAATGACATAATATTAATTTCTGGGTGAACTAGGCCTATTCTTTTTAAGAGCACTTAACAATGTGTCTGGGAGCAAGTTTTAGTTTTAATGGGAATGAAACCGACTGACTGCAAAAGACGCAGCCAAATGAAGCCAGTCAATGCTGGATGTGCACAGTATTTGTTAATGAGATGGGGCTTGCAGCACAGCGCTGAAATCCACCCCCTACAGATGGAATGCATCACGCTCGAGGGAGCAGGCTATTACTAATTAGCATTACATAAGAGCCAAATAAATACATGTTCTCAGAAATAAAGTGATGAAACCTTGAACATTAATGAATTACAGCTCTCATCTGAAATGTACCGATATTGCCGATATTAAAAGCCTGACATGAAAGAATGTCGCACGCATTCATGAAAACAATAACTGCGAATGAATATGAAAGGTGCGGAAACTTAATTGAAAAACTAGCTCACAATTGTCCTATTAACCAACCCTTTTGCTGCGTGGGTTAGCATATTAGGTATGATTCTCTTATCTTATTGAGAACATGAGGAAGGAGGAGAACACTAATACTGTTTTTTTCTATCTGATGGCATACAGCAAGCCTCGCCTCACACACCTCAGGAATCAGTGCGGTGTTTCGACACACACATACACATACCCGAGCGTCCATATAAGCACATTTGTCATGTCTTTTGCAAGGCAGAGCTCGTGACAGCTTCGCCACACTCCACCCATGATCAGAGTCGCAACAATTCACGCACATCTGTTTATCCAAGCACACCTAAGACGCTGTCAGGCAGTTACGCATTTCAAAGCTGCCCACAGCACATTGACAATACCGCCAGCCAACCACTTAAATTGAATGTGGGTGATACATATGACGAATATGGGCTGCTTGCCTTCGTGCATGTGTATATATGTATGAGTGTGTTTGTGTGGGTGAGAAAGTCAGATAAGATCTGCTTCCGTCAGTACTTCTCTGTTGGAAATGTCATCATTAGTCACATGCGGATAGTCAATGGTCAAGCGGTTAAGGCTATTGATATGCACAATTATAAACCTGTTCCAACTTGGTTAACTTGTGCATTTCTAATATAAGTATTCTTTTGAGTTAATAATAGTAGCTCTCAAATTAACAATTTACTGACTCACTGAACTGAGAAAAATATCTTTCGACCATTTGTTTTAGGATGAGTTTGAGACTTGTTGAGTCTCCTATTTTTCTGAGCTGGTTTATTGGAACAAAATATTCAAAAGAGGCAGACAACAGAAATGTGCTGTATTTCCCATCTGTACTGAATGCTCAGTGGCACATTTGGTATTGCCCACTACATCAGGGGTAAGTAATCTGGCCAACTTCCATCAGGCCTCCTTTTCCCTGGTGTTTCCTCCCTTGACGTTCGAGAAACAGAATGCTCAGCTGTGTTGTCCCCTCTTCGGTTATGATGAAGAATAGGCACTCCATCAGTGTAAAATGAAGAGATGATGGTGAGTGCCAACTAACACGCCATGCAACATGTCTGCCACGGGCACTCAGGGAGCCTCAAGTCTCAACTGACGATTAGATTTAGTCCAAAAAAAAAAAGAGAAAATAACGCAAAATGACTTTGGGAGCCTCTTTCTTTGCCTTCTCTTTCCACTTGATTGACAGATGAAGTCTTCTCTCTGCCGGGGTGAGTGGGACTGTCCATTCATTTAAGCGTATCCACAGGCAAACACACACCGTGACACATTCTGATTACTTCATACTGACTATTTGGGCCTCTTGACAGAATACGAACTAGATGAAATGGGAGAAAACTCGAGGGAGTCTCATTTTATGAAAGGCTCTAAAAAAACAGCAATATGATGAATAGATGAAAATATGAGATCTCCATCCAGACATGTCTTGAAAATACCATATCCACTCGTTTTATTACTGCAATATGAAATAAAAAATAGATTTGCAGTTCCTCAAGTACCTAGTCCGGCACTAGTGTGAAAAAAAAAGAAGTAAAGCAAAGCAAAAGAATAATGTTGCAGTTTCAGTTGAGATTAGGCTGTAGTATAGTAACTTAGTGGTTGGTAAAAAGAACAAAACAGTGCCTGATGAAACAAAACCAAAAAATATTTTTTTACATTTTTTAAAAATGAAAAAAAAAAAGTAAAAAAAAAAAAAAAAAATAACAAAATATAAATATATATATATATATATATATATATATTTTTTTTTTTTACCAACTTATGCACATTAAATATTTGATTATGTCTAGAGCTTACTTGAATTAGTGATTATTAGATAATCAGATGACTTTATATAGCCCAAAACGCATGACAGAAAATATTTTCCTTAAAAAGGAGAACTTGGAATAAATTTCTTGGAATACAATGTATAAATAAAAAAAAAAGACACAGCTAAGGCTTTTTAAATGATTTAAAGAAGTTCGAATTAAGTTTGCATGTTAAATGGTTGAAGCTGAATTAATTGAAGAAATGTGTGGAGAATAAAGAAACAGGAATATCAATCGCCTTGTAAGCAGTGTAATTAAATAGCAATAAATGAGTGTATGTATAAGACACTGCATCTGTTCAGACGGTTCAAACGGCAATCTAAAAATAAACCTCATTTCAGCCTCTAAATGAATATACTAAATGAAAGTATACTGACATAGCTAAGGAGTGTTGACTCAGATCTCCCAGCCTGCTATGCTCGCTATGAGAAAATTTGAGGTATTTACATAGAAATATACAGGCTAATTCAGGGACTGCAGATTTTCTGGGAAACCATCTCCACCCTGGTGTTGTAATATCTCCAGTCCTTCACTGAGTTATTAAATTATGGATTGTGTGCCTGTGAAATATGACATTAAAGAGCCGCATAGACATGCTTACGGGCAGCACTCTCTTCTTGATACTGACAGTAATTGTTATTCCATAGTGTAACATGCAGCCCTACATGTGTACTTGGGCTAAACTATTCATTAAAGCTGAGGAGTATTAAACATCTGAAAGTGTTCAGTTCATTGCCGTCACTGCGATCAATCAGTGGTGTATGTTTTCTTACGTAAGTGGATCTTGTATGCAGCATTTTTCCTTGCAGTCGAAAATATCTTTCTGAGTGGACAAAAATGCATTATTCAGCTGTACCATATAGATACTCAAATGAGCAGTTTGCTGACATACACTGACAGACTCAACAATCCAGCCTTTAACGACACCCAGAAACACACACACACACTCTCTTTTTCTTTTAAATGGCTGACTGCACTGTCATATAGATTACTTCTTTAGTGTGCTGAAGGTCTACCGAGCAATTCCAGAGGTTACACCCTACAGTGACTCCATTAAACTCCAAAATTCTGAGTTACGCAACCTTTTAAAGGGCCACATGCTTAAAGCATGTAAGGTTGAGTTCACATCGAGGCATCCAGCTAGACCAAAACAAGAAGGTAAAAAGAACGGCCCTGATGTAACGTCACATCTAATGGCCGTGACCCATGCCGTTCTCTGTGAAACACGCAGCAGCACATTCTGCGTAAGCGTGCAAATTCATGATTGGATTGAATAGAGGATATAGCTAGCAACACTCAATACTCTCACATGCAACTAATCTGGCAGACTAACAAGCTTTTAATTGGCCTTCTCTTTCAGATTAAATGTGTTCCCAGCCATGAAATGAAATGCTTTTAATCAGGCTAAAGGAGTTAACTTACTGTAGATTGTTCCATTATACTATCAACATCTGCATTTAACATTCTCCATGGATGTTGAACTAGACTTCACGCAGAAGTGAACAAAGAACAAATGGCAAAATGGGGATTTTTAGAGCTACAGTCTTCTGAACTCACATTGATTTTCACTTTAAATTCTTAGGCTGGCTGTTTATAATGCTTACAAATTGGTGGGCAGTAAGATTTTTATTTTTAAACAAATTAATTTTTTTATACAGTAAAAATTAGTAAATGATAAAAAGTGACAGTACATATACTTTATTATTAAAAAAAAATTCTATTGAACTTTCTATTTATCAAAGTACCTTAACATATTTATTATGTAGTATCCTTAAATACAGTAAACAAATAAAGTAATGAGAAAAGGTATATATATATATACCTATATCATAAATATATTAATGTATTGAGCAATTAATTGGTATTGAGCAAAGTATTAAGCAGTATTAAACAGTCATTAACACAATAAGCTAAAAAAATATTAACAAATCAGCATATAAGAATGATTTCTAAAGAATAATGTGACACTGAAGATCAATGGACCAATGGCTGCTGAAAACTCATCATTGCAAATACAGAAATAAATTATATATTTAATTACATATTTAAATATATAAAATAGAAAAAAGTTATTTTAAAATTGTAATAGTACAATACAGAACAGTTTTACAATATTCCTGTTTTATGGATCATAAGAGACTTGGACAGTTCACATATATATGTGCTTTGGATATCAGATTATAAAACAAATATTTGTGCATTGATTTATTAATCTAGTATACTGTAAATATACTATTGTCCAGTGTTAATTCTTACATATGCTAGTAGATTTGTTTTTGCATATTAGGTGAACAAACATGTTATAATACCTAATGTACAAAAAAAAAATTCAAAATATGGAGAAATTAATATTAATTTAGATTTAATGTTGTAAAAATACTGTTAGAAAAAAGAATAAGAAGCTAGTTTCTGCCTTATTTCTTAGTTATACTTATACATATTTGTGACAATGTGAAATACTTTGTTAATTTAAATCATTTTCAAATCACGTTGAAGAACATGATCATTAGGTTTTACACAAACGTATGGAGTTCATGTAGCCCCAGTGCGCCTATCATTATATTCTGAAATCCATTTACATTTTCAGTGCAACTTACCACTAAAACCGGTAATGCAATAATATAATTTGTAATAAAAATATTTCTATTAAATCAGAAAAATGGTCCCAGGCTTTTTGAGCTCTCAAATTCAACTGCTACACTGACGTATTAACAAGACATGAAATACTATCCACTTTGTAGATGGTGCTCAAAAAACTAATGGAGAAAAATGTCCCTTCATCTCACAGGAAACAAAACTGCACAAACATGATTAGCTATGCAGATGATGGCAGTCAGACTGTTCACCTTGGGGTATGAAAATGGAACCTCCTGACTCATACACAATGGCTTCGCTACTGTTTCAGGATGTCAAATGTAATTTCTTGCCTCAGAAGGTCATGAATTGCAGATGTAACATTAATGTCAACTTTCAAATTCCTTTTAAATCATTTCCAGCACTGCATCCTGTGATCTCTGTTGACACCAGAGTCCTCAGAATCTGAAGAAGGTAAGATTGTGAAGCTCATGCACCCTGACTGTTCCTTCCTGCCCCTGTGAGCTTCAACTCGATTGCTGGCAAGAAATGTGTAAGAGAGCGAAGAAGAGGTGTACATCAGAAGATAACCATGACTCATGCTCATTCCGTGCAATCTATAGATACAGATGTGTACACACACACACACACACACACACACAATACCCTGACTGGAAGATCCCATAGCTAAATCATCCAGACTCACTAACATCTATTCAAAATTGATCTGTCAATTCTGATAAAACCTTCTGCAAGAAACATGATAATCACAAAAATCTATAATTCATACAAGCTTATACAATTTACAATATTAAATTCTTATGATTCAGTTTGAGGTCAGTAAAATACTGTATGTGTAAATTACTACCTGGTCTCATGGCATAAACGTATCTGGGTGCACTTTTTTAGCGAGACATGAAATACGTACCAACAAGTACATATCACTGCAGTTTCCAAAGGAATTGAACACTTGAGGTAGTAAAAAAAAGTTGCATTTAATGAAGCATAATTTTCGCACAATTACTCGAAGAATATCATGTTTTGACAACGAAACTGTATTAATATGCAGGGATATTTTAAAAGTGATGCTTTTAAACGTTAGCATCACACATATTCAGCTTCAGAGGTGAGGAGCCCCGGTTAGAATCCTGAGTTACTATGGTTTGACAAAACAGTTCAGATCTGTGTAAAAGGACACTGAAGTGACATGGGCGTATCAAAAAGTGCCTTTTTATATTTTTTTTGCTTTTGTTAACACTACTGGGGAGGTTTTTGGTTGGATTTGGTGCATATTTCCAACATGATAGAGCATTAACTTTAAGTAACAGTCAATTCTGAACTGCTGCGATACATATATATCAATTAAGGATGCACCGATCCAACTTTTTCAGTCCCGATACCGATACCGATCCATTGGCTTTGTATATCTGCCGATACCCGATACCGATCCGATACTATTGTTGAATCAACATTATAAACTGCATACCTTCCA
>JAUCMT010000021.1:9657265-9667287 GCA_032357475.1 Enteromius thamalakanensis
CAGTGCTTTGCTACAATCTGTATTGTTAAAAGCGCTATATAAATAAAAGTGACTTGACTTGACTTGACTTAATTAATCTAAATGAGCAACGTTTACTAGCAAGCTTCATTACTATTTGTCATCAACACAAACAAACTACTGTAAATAGTATGATTTACTTCTTAAAACGACAAGGAAAGTTCAGAATTAGCCTACATATTATACATAATACTAACCTAACTAATAAAAGTACAATGTAACAAACTAAGTCAAGGGGCAATTATAAAATATGAACAAAACATTTTATTATAATGAATGAGAAAACTATGACATGTAACAAAGATAGAAATAAAAAAACTAACAATATAGTGTTTTATCTAACAGAAGTAAGAAAACAACAGAATAATTGAGTAATCAAATGTAGAATTAAACACAAACTAAAATGAATCAAAATAATTTTTAAAGGTTATTCAGTCAAGAGTGATTTTATCTGCAAGAACCAAACTGAATTTGGTTTTTTTTTGCACCATATTCATCTTATCGCATTTCAACTTTTTAAACTCACTGGAAGGTTGGCAAGGCTTAAAAATGCATTAAAAAGGATCATGATGACATAACACATCACTGCAACATCACTAAAATAGAAATGATAATCCAAAATGTATACTGGTTGTCAAATTTCTGCTATAGGTTATGGTACTGTATACACTGTTATCTCGCCAACCCCTACCTCCAACTCAGAAACTCTGAAATTATGAATTTATGTGCAATCGTCTTGTTAATATGTATGTTCCAACGGGATTTGATTGCACCAAAACTCCTTGCAGCAGTTTGGCTAATACATTCAGGGGAATCCTACAGCAGCCAAGCAACTGCTTTTAAAATGAATGAGAATGCAAACAGATAGCTTTCCCTTGGTATTGTAAATGTGCTTACATAAATCCATTTGATGCTTTTAAGAACCATCCAAAAACTGGGCACTGGTGCAACATTTACTGTAACATAATAAAATATGTGTAGAAAAAAAATTGATTGTCAGGATACACTACTTTTGAATGAACATCAATGGAAAAATTGCAATGTTTTTCCCCCCCTTGCATACTGGTAAATATGCTCTAAGTGCTGCCAGAGCCAAGCAGCCAAACTCTGACCCCCTGAGTAGTGCTGCTCATTCGATGCAAGTTTGAATCCAGCTTGTGCTGTTTACTGATCCCGCTCCCTCTTGTTCTCTTGCATCAATAAAAAGAGGCAAAAAGGCTAAAAAGCTTTTTTCCAGTAGCACGTCTGAATAATTTGCATTCAGAATTGGGTTAATACTCCACACTGGCCCAGTATCCTTTAGGTGAGGACACAAGAGAGAAAGTCATTTGATGTGCTTGTGCTTTATTTCTCTCTTAGAAATACAGTACACAGCGGCTCAGAGGCAGGCCTGCAGGAGATAAGCTAAGCCATATGAACAGTGCTGAATAAGAAGCCTCTGTAATGACCTCTCTCTCTCTCCTCTCTCTGTCGGGATTAAATTCAGGTCAGGGGAGCAAGGATACAAATGACCAGCCAGACAGCCTTCTGATCCACAGTCTTCATTTATCTTTATCACTGCAGCACATTGCAATATTTGCTTAGTCAAATAAGGACAGATTGGTCACACTGTTGCACGCAAATGCATACACACACCTGCAGACACTCAGGAGATATGTTTCCAGGTATTTACTGATCTTCAAGCCGTCAATTGATTATAAAACCTTTAAAAGAGGTGGCAAAAATCCATCCCCCAGGTTGCAAAGTGCTTTGCAAACATAATAAGCCCAGAAATACTTTTCATTTATCGCCTTACAACAGGAAAGGTTTCTGTGTAAAAAGAAAACGAAGCCTTTGGGATGACGCTGTGTTTCTTGCTCTCCTCCTCCAGCTATGAAATGAAATGATCCCTCATGGTGATAAACGACTAGATCGGTGGACACTGCCTCATGTTTGTTTTTAGCTTTATCTCCCACTTGCCTATTTTGACGCTAAGCAAGAAAAGCAGCTGTAGAATAAATTTGCACAGCCTGATATTCACGTCACACCATTAAAGTGAAAACTTTATTATAAAATCACAGTCCAAAGCCCACTGGGTTTACACAGATGGACAAAAAAACTAGAATTAACTGACACCAAGATAATATGAATCTAGCTTAAAAAATTCTTTAGCTCACTCTTTAGAACTTAATTAATTTCTTGCTACAGTATTTAAATGCCGCTTGAAATGCATGTGGCCTAGAGTGGCCGATTGCTGAGCTTCGGCCCGTGGTGATAACACATGTGACATGCTAGCTAAGTCAGTGTGAAAGCACAGTGCCTCAGAGATGAGTGGGAGAGATCCCATCTTTAATGAGGGGCCATGATGTCCATCTCACTGACTGACAGAGTCTGCAATGATGTGGGGCTGTTAAATGAGAGAACACTTGGTGTGACAGTGTTCGCCTGCCTCCGCTACACAGAGGGAGATGAATATGCACGGGATAGGACTTCTATAAATAGAACAGTCTGATTCAGTATACTATTTTATTGATGGAAATGCACTGGTTTTGAGTTATTTATATTAAAGGACTGAACCAATAGTAATTAAGTCAATATCAAAAAGTCTGTAATTATTTTCACCATATAGTCAAAAACTGCTAAATGACTAATCTTAAAATTTGAATTTAGGCATCAAATTATTATAATGAACATTGAAAATGTCTTTGCCACAAACGTACTCCGTGGCTTTCTCCGGCCAGCAGCAGCGGGAACCTTTGCCCAAATTTTTGTGTTTCCCCTCCGGACCCTTTTCCCCACGTACCTTGGCTCATTCTCGCCAGGTGTTCGTAATTTTCTCGGCTATTTAAACTCCGACTTTCTTCCAGATGGACAGAAAGTCTTGATTTGCCCCGGCAGTCTCTACTAAGCGTATTCCTGGATTGTTTCTCTGTGTATTACTGGACTGTACTCTTAAACTTTGATTCTCGCCGCCTGCCCCGACATATTGCCTGTTTTTTGACTACGTATTTCTGCCTTGTCACCTTTGATCCTGTCTGCTCGTTTATCTGACCTCTGCCTGTTTGACTCTGCTCAATAAAAACCACAAATGGATCATCAGGATTCGAGTGAATCATTAAAGTCTTATTAAACAGGATTATTATAGTTATAACATAAACTAAAGCCATAAATACATTTCTGCTACATAAAAAAATATATATATATTGAAAAAATGTAAACAAAGAAATAACAAAATATCATCTAAAGCTCAACCAAGAAAGATCTTCAATAAAGCCAAAAGCCCCCATATTATGCTTCTCTTCTAACCTACATCCCCTCCAGAAGAATGTTGTACCATTTAGGAGAGGCACAAAATCACTTACCAGAACTTTTTTGTTCACCATTCCTGGCTGAATCCCTGACAATTTTCAAGTGACAACTGAAAACTCGTCTCTTTTGTCACCATTTAACTGTTTTCTTTTTCCATAATCTCTCTCTGTCTAGTTTTTACTAATCTGAATAATGGCTGAAACTTTGTATTGCAAGCACTTCCTGTGTTTATTTGTCTCTGATGAATCACTTACCGTATTCCACAAAAGTCGCTTTGGATAAAAGCATCTTCTAAATGAATAAATGTGAATGCGCTTTAAATGAGGGAAATGGAAATCTAAATGTAAAAAAATGGTAAAATTAGCATGCACAGTTAAATATCCAATTGACCCTTCACAAAAACCCGCCTCCCTTAGTTAGAATTGCTACGTCTGACTAGCCATGGCACTTTTATTCCATACAGTACATCATGTTCTCACAGAGTGGAAAACACACTGACAACACGCTGACACGACAGAGCAGGTTACTCTTGGTATGAAACAAAGACTCAACTTTCAAAAATAGCAATTTAAGATATTTAAATAATAAATGCCATTTGTACGCCAAAACATCTAATTTCATTTTAAAAGCATTAAACATGTCAACTGTCTGGTTTGTTTTAATTGAAAGCAATTTTAGGAGAACTATCTCAGATGATACACAAAAAACATACCAGAGATGTCTCTTGAGCTATATAAGCACAACCTCTGAGTCTATATTATTTTCCTCTGGGCACTGTGTCTATTCTCTCTCTTCTCCATCTCTCTTTCGACTGGTGCTTGAGGCACTCCTCAGGGCAGTATCGCTCATTGTTTTCCTCCAGGGAGCGAGCTCAGGATCTGTAACGACTGGCCTCCTCTGAACCCTGCTCCTAATGTGAGCTGGGACAGCACACAGGGGCTGCGTAACTTGAGCGGAGTGCTATCAGACCGCGTTTGGCTCCATTGCCTCCCAGCTTGTGACCCACAACCTAAGTCTGGCTCAACTCTGCATAAATGCAGCACAGTTTGACGTGCCCATAAACCAGCAAATTAGCATCTAGGTCTCTTCAATATAAACAGTATAACTGCAGTCTTTTAGCATTACTGTGTGATAAATGAATTGTGGCACTGACTATGCATGTACTTTGCATATATTTCAGTTCGGAATTAGTTTTACCCTTTCCATTATCAAATGATTTTCAGCAAACGGTTCCATCGGGGCCAGTGTAACATAAGACTTTTGGCACCAGTAATATTTTATGTTGAAAATGGCTCCACCTGACATTTGGCACAAGCAAGATCCTGAAGTTGACAGTGATAAATAACCGCACAGTGAACCGTGACACCTCCGAACCGCCTCTGAACACGTTTTTATCTATTGACTAGACGAAAAATGCATTTTCGACTTTCGCTAAATCAATTTGCTTACCTTACCACAAAAATCATGCACTAAAAGACACAGTAATGTCGCCGCTCTATAACTCTTTGTTAGATCTCCATATTTTATAAACAAGCAAACAGCTTATCCCTAAAGCTGCAGTGATAGCCTCTGCAAAGCCAACCTAATAAGTGTACCAGCTCAAAAAGCTTTTGGTGATGGAGGGTGAAGCCTTTATGTCTCTATCAGAGCATTTTTGAGAATATGCTGTCTTTAGGCATAAATTAAGTCTGAGGACGCTTACTCTGGGATAAAGCCTAGAGAGAGAAGTAGTCTAGCACTAAGTGCATGAGGAGCGTGAAAGCATAGAAAGATTTTCCATTTCATCTCTCCTCCGTGCATGATTCTCCCAGTCTGATTTCTGACCCATGCCTCCTCCCTGTGCCAAGAGTGAGATTTGTAGTGATATATGAGCAGGAAAAAGACTAGCGAGGGTGCTAAGACGAGGCACACTGGGTGCTGTGGAGGTGACGTGCCATCATGTGGCGGTCGGTAAGAGAGATGTACTTGGGGACTAATGGAAAGACAGCGGGGAAAAATGAAGTCCACTTTAGCTGGGAGAGTGACTGATTTAGAGTTGGAAGATAGGTGCGGTTATGTTATATTTGCCATTTAACCCCAAATATGTTGTTGCTAGGTTACAACCAAAACATAGCTGTGTCGATTGTGAGTGTCTGGAGCTCATTTGTACAGATCCCACTGCCAGACCCCATATCTCACTCACAGCCACCCACCCACACATATGCGTTTTCACACAACGCAAAGCATTGCTTTGCACAAAGCCACACAAAAACACAAAAAGAAAAACGGTAGTGCTGTTGCTAAGGCGTTCGTTTAGAAATTCCGGCACTCACATTTCCCATCACTCATTACATTTCTATGCCATCTGTTAAGGCACCTTAGATCCCTTTCCCTCCCCCCAAAGCAACCATTCTCATCACAAACATGCTAATGAATCTGTATCCTCGCTCCCACCGGTACAGCAAACAGTCAAACGGATCCTCACTCAAAACAAGCATCATCAGCAAAGGGATGAGACATTCTAAGATGAGACCCGTGTTCGTTAGCCGCATGGTGATTGACATAATTACACCCTAGAGTCAGAAAGATAGAGCGGGGTAATGCTATAATGCGCACCTGCCGCTGATGATTCATGCGCACATTTAGCCTTTCATCATTAGCTGCCTCATCAGCAGAAGGTGGATGCAAAGGTTGTGTGTTTTTTCTTCTTAATTGTTAGTAGCTCTACAGTACAGGGGCTAGAGCCTTTGTGTTCTAATTGTAAGCTCTAATTACAGTAAATGCTGTTTACAATAGCGACAAAGACACTCGGAGGCTGTTTACATTTAACATTTATGCTCCCACGCTGGCTTCACACTGACATGGACTGGAGCAGTGACTCCAAAAACTTGTCAGCTGAAAAAAAGTTCCCCTGAGGTTTTTATATATATTATATATTTGACATTACAATTTTGAAAACTGTCACAGTTCTCTTGTTCGCTAATGCAGGTATAATATTGAATATTTTTTAGTGTTCTATTTTGTTAAATTGTATTTTAACTTTTTTTATGTAAGATTTCTTATAAATTATATTGCAAAAATTTTGTCATTTATTGCATTTGCAATACTGAACTGAATGAAAACTGTTTAGATTTTAAAAACTAAAGAAAGAAATTGCTTAGTATTGTGGTAGCACTTTAGTTTGCAGTCCTGCTACTGATGTTCATACTATACACTTATTATAGTAATTACAATTACTATGTAGTAACTATGTACTAACCCTGAACCTACCCCTAAACCTAACCATACCCCATGTAGTAATATTGTGAATACTTACCTGGTAGGCGCACTAAAAGTACATTGTATTGTAAGTTCACATACTGTAAAATAAAGTGCAACCAGTATTGTAAAAACCCAACTGTATTAATATATATATTTCATAATTGTAATAATATTAACAAGAATCATTTCATTTTACACTGCAAGTTGGAATAATATGTTTAAAATTCTTTACTTTCAAAGATGCCAAGCTTTTAATTTTGTGGAAAACTACATAGAGACATTTAGAGACCTTAAAGTGTTTAGTTAAACAGATATATAAATGCTTCATGTCAAATCACATACAATGCTGAAAATGTATGTACAAATAAAAGGTTGTTAATTATTTAAAAAATTAAGTGAACCAAGCCGCTCAGAGAAACTGGAAACACGGTGCTGCACTTGACTATGAAGAGGCAGTGAATTACACTAAATTACAGTCTTTTGTGATTCAATAATCACACTAAGCCATATTGTATACCAATTTCAACTTAATCCCTATTAAATGTGCGTTTAATGTGTGTAGCGTATGAAGACTAGAGGGACAGAGACGAAGACCATAAACTTGACTTAAGAGAAACTTCAACAAAATGGAAAGAAGCAGAAAGGCTGGCAGCCAAACAAACAAGCTCATTTCTGATCCACAAACAGTTGCTCCTACATGCTTGTCCTTAAATGTACTTGCATTGAATTGTTCAGTGAAGTCTGACAGCTTGAATGAGAGCCGGAATACGGGAGCGAGGGGGGGAATCCCTGTGGACACACATTATGTAAAGACACATTCAAACAGATGTTAGAAGTCTCATGAAAAAGCCAGATTGTCTCTGAACATTTTGAATATGTCTCCCCAACATCTGATCAAATCCAAAGTGAATAGGAAATGTCGAGCTAGAACAGATCTTGGCGCAGTCTCAATATTTTAGCTCAAATGAGAATTCAGGGGTCCAGATTTCCCTCTACAAACACTATAGGCATATTATACAAACGCCTACCATGCGCAACAGCTCTGAAAGACAGCAGCAGCCAGCTCTCGTTTCTTATTCATGCATCCTTGGCTCCAGACTTGAGCAGGATTGAGTGATAAAGTACACTACAGTCTCTCCAGCTTGTACTGGAGACAACAAGCTGCTCCTAGCTATTAACACTATTAAAAGGACGTCCAGATTGCCATTGACATTACACACTCTCTCACTCAATTTGGGGAGTGAATCACATCAACTGAATAGTTAATTGATGTTAAATTTCCATATTCTGCACATCTGTGCAATAATTGCTAGCATTTCTAAACAAATTATGGAAGATGGCTGATGTATAATATGTTTTCCCCTAGTGTTCAACACACCACTTACAAGGGCTCTAATTAATGTTCTGATAGGGAGGATAAAAAAAAAAAACTTTTTATCCCTTGTGATTCATTTTTTTCTCACCATCACGCCATTCACAGTTCTCTCAACTCGTACCCAAACCATTTTCATACTAGGCACCACTCCAAGATAAGCATACCCATCAGTCTTAAGTGCGCTAACGGAAAATTAGCTACAAGCGTAAGCGAGGGAAATGGGCAGAATGCACCGTATGTCATACCATCAGTCTGTTGAGTAGAGTGTGCTGATCTAAACCTAATGATTGGCATTTGAAAGAAGTGAAAAGACAAGCTTGGAAGGCTGCAAACACTGTAATAACTACTGTATTTGCGCCAAGCTAATGTTGTGCAAGATTATATCCGTGCACATGTTAATCAGAAAAGAAAACTGTACATTTCTAGCTCAGCAATATATATCCACATAATTTATTGTGCCATTTAATATTATATTTTTTGTGTATGACGAACAATCATTAAGCCATCAACACTTTACTCAAAGTAATGTTTGGCAATTATAACATGCATGAATTAATGCAATGCAAATAAACCCAAAACAGCCTGACTTCAATTCATAAAGCAACAAAGCACATATTTTTAGGAAGACAAATGTACAATATGCTCTGTTCTTTTCAAATGCATGCTAGATATTACACATACACACACGATTTAATATCTTCCTCTTGTTTGTATGCCACATCAACTTTTGCAAGCCAGTCCTCATTTTAATGCGTACAGCATGCAAATCACAATACCTATACGATCTTTGCTATTGAATTACCACACATTAGTCTGAGTGTGTGCTCTGGAGGCTGCTCTTTCATCTCGCAGCGCAAGGCTGCCAGTCGGATTTACAGGGGCTTTGTGTATTTGGGAATGTCGCCTGATTGCACCCTGTTTGCTCAAGGCCCTCCTGTGTGAGATAATGTCAGCAAAGGCTAATGAGCTGTGAGCAATGCACTATCATTATAACACCAAATAAAAGGAGAAAGCTACGGCTATTAAAGGTGAAAGAGGTTAAACAGCACGTTCTGAAATTATGCTAATTTCCCATCTCCGGATTAAAAAGTCAGAGGGTGACAATAACCCTTCCAATTGGCTCATTAAACCCTGTGCCATCCAATCACAGTCAAAGGGAATGCTTGTGGCATCCTAACTGAGACAGCGACATGACACTAATGTGACACGTGTGGGGAGGTCAGGAAGATGTCACGCTCTGAGTCAATAGCAAAACGGCGGGCAGCCACTGGAAGGGAACCCTTCACTTGAACCTGCATGAAAGTCTTCCCATAATGCCATTATTAGAAAAAGAGAGAGAAAAGAAAAAGTCATTTTTGGCACTCCACAACACTTATATAGGATGCATACGGGTTAAATCTGACCACGCCGTTTCTTCCGGGTAAATCATTTTGGCGCAAAATGTGCAGCAAGTCATCGTTGTTCTGTCACCTTGTGCAACTCAGCCTTCCGTCTGGCCCTCTTGCTCTTTCTGAGACACATTTAAGCATGCATCTGTTGTAAAATGCACTCCCTAGCCTTGTTATTTCAGCCCTGGTGGTGTTACAGCAAGTGATGAAGGCCAGCTCAGTCCATGGTTAATGCTTCAAATAAAAACCGTTGCTCGGTTTCGAATCAAGAAGCAGAGGCATTGCCACGAATACTAAGCTGGCCCCTGCAAACACACGCTAAAACGACTAGGTCATGCGGCAGTCGAATGAAAAGATCAAACAAAGCTGAAAGTCACACTAAAATAAAGAAGACTCGGCATGTATTTTCAGATTTTAAAGAATTCAAGAGGGGTTTACAGCATTTACCAAACATGTCACATCACAGCAGCCAAAGAGCTGCGAGAGGCTGGTTTTGACAACTTAGTATGCAGTGCAGTCAGCCCATTTTACATTATTCATCTCTTTGGAGGATACGCCAAGGAGGCTCAAAATACCCAGTACCCTACATAACCCACTTATTGAGAGATGACGGGGACTCAGAGGTGCTATTTCTGATTGTAGATGACAAAAAAGGGTTACCCCTGGCCCCCTTAGATCCTGAGCACATCTCTTACCTACTTAACTACCTGCCT
>JAUCMT010000021.1:9667387-9681857 GCA_032357475.1 Enteromius thamalakanensis
AGCACATCTCTTAACTACTTAAATACCTGCCTCAGGTTCTTACTTCATTGTAGCGAGGACTGATAACTCATCTCTGAAGCCCACACGCTCCTGCATCGCCAACAGTCATGTTCTAATGTTACCCTCTCTGCTGGCCATGACTTCTTACTTTTTAGAACAGACTCTTTCACATTCACTGTCTTATAAGTCGCATGTCATTTGTTCACTCTGCTGATCGGCTTGCTCTGGGATCAATTGCATTAAATGCAGAAATTGCATTAATGCAATGTGATGAACTACTGCTGAGGAGATCAAGAGCCAAGTCTTGTATGCTGATTGCACCAAACTAGCATAACTCTCAAGACAGGACTTATTACATTACACTGTAAATTTAATGTTGTGTGTGTGAGAAAGAGAGTATACAACCCATTTAGTCATAGTCGGAAAGTCCGGTGGGAGGAAACAAAGTTCTTCAGTAGTTGTGGAACTCCACAAAGTAGGCTGCAGAGGCTAATTTATTGAAAATTGAAATATTGGATGAAGTGATTCTTTTCTTTTCAATACAGATGATGCTGAGTCATACCCAATGTATTTTTTTCCATGAGTGCACTATGTTATATGTTATTATATTGCTTATATGATTATAACTTGGCTTGCTCAATAGCTTCTTTAATACCATAGCTACCACTACAACTAACATGGCAATAAGCCATAATAAGTTAAGTGAACTAATATATAGTATGCTAGGCTATAATATTGCAGATATTTGTAGCTCTGAGCGGTAATATGATGTTAAGTGGCAGATTGCTGTTGAATATTTAAGTAATACATCCTCTGTTCCAGACAAAGCCTACCTAGTATTTGGAGGATGCAAGAAATGTAATTTTGTAATTCTCTTTGAATTACCACTGTGTATGTAATTAAACTGTGTATCGCATTGCCCAGAGAATTATATTGCTCTATATGTATGTGTGCTGTAGGTTCAGTTCTTTCTTGAACTGAGAATGGCAAGACCAATGAAAACACTGAAAGCTACTCTGACAATAAATGTTTTTGACTTGCACTCAGGCCCGTAGTGGGTTTCCATGGTGATGCTCTCACCTCTCTCCCGCTGTCACAGTAAGGCTGCAGAAACAGAAGTCATTGACATGTTTTGCATAGTTACAGCTCGCAGGAACACAAGCTCGCCAGTACCCGGCTAAATAGAAACGGATGAGCAGAGAGGGCATAAACGGAACGGTATCAGCTCAAGACTAATTTAACCTCAGACATCATGCTTAAACTCCCACTCCCTGAACTTTTGCTTCTCTCTCCTCTGATCTCACACAAAGAAGGGGCGTGTTTTGGAGGATTCATCACTCTGTTGGACACCAGCTACCTCTGTTCCTAAATCGTGACTGTAGGAGTGAGATGGAGTCCATTGGAGTTTGCATACCGTCTGAAAAAAAACATACAGAGTTTACTGTAAAATCACACTTGGGTCGTGGCTACTCCCACATATCACTGACTATTGGCTCCCTACTAAGAAGCAACGTTATTCCCTGAGCGAAGGGCCCCTCAGATGGAGAGACTGAGCTGAACGGCATCGAGCTGCACAGGAGAGGGTCCTTGCATGAAAGAGCCGCCTTTGGCCATAACATCTACTGACGGAAACGTCTGCGACTCTGACATTTGGGAGTGAAGAAGCTCCAAGTAAAACCTATTGACATGCACGCTGAACCCCTGTGGTCCGCTGTTGTCTTACAACAGTTGGCAGGTACAGACGAGTGTTTGCAGACGAAGTCGACACCCGCTTTTGCTTTTCATTATTTATTTCATTTCAAGTGCCAATCAGGCACTGGTGTATTGGCAGGTGGCAGGAGTCAGCAGGGGGAGGCTGGGAAGCTCTGTGAGGTGCTTGGATGCTGGATGCATCACACAGGGATGGAAACTCAGGAGGGGTGAAAAGGGTCAATTTGAGAGTGGGAATATTAGATTGTGAAAAATATGCTTCAGGTACACATTTCAGTAAAATATTTGCACCATTTAATGATCATAAATTGCTGTTTAACTATTCACTTGTTTGTTTTCACACAAGGAGCTAAGCAAAGACCTTGGAAAGTATCCTTAACAATGCTTAAGTTATTCTTTATGAAAGCAATAGTTTTTGAAGAATGTTTTTAACACACAGTTTTTGGTATCCTTTGACTTTTATCGTTTTTAAACTTTTAGTGCAAATAGACTCTAATGCTGTCATTCATTCATATTATAAGCACTGAACTCTGTTTCATTTTTAGAGTCAATGGCACGGACATTTCCCTCCATCCTCCTTACCACCACTAGGTTTACCCGTCTATTCATAGGTGGTAGGCTCTTCCCCTGCCTTTGTTTTCAGGTAGGATTCACCGAATAATTAGGACTAAGGATGGGGCCTTCACCAAAGAACTTCTATACCATACATCGAGTCATTGCTGCTCATGTATCTGTTAATACTTTACGGATAAATACCATGCAAATGTCAAAGGGCAAGCAGCTGTTTGATACCAACATTCAAATGTTCAAATACAGTATATATATATATATATATACACACTATATTGCCAAAAGTTTTCGGTCCGATAAACAGATCTGACTACTTTAGTAATTTAGTAATTTAGTGCAAATCTTAATATTTATGCATATGATATTGTATGCTTCTAATTTTATAGTATTAGTTTGGGCAGGGCCCTTGTCTATTCTAACATGACAATGCCTGCATGTATTATAAAGAGTGATTGATTTAGATAGTGTGGAGGAACTTGACTGATCCACAGAGAGCAAAGTCATAATACCAGCTGGACTTTAAATACAGACCCTGAGCCAATAACTCATCACTAAAACACCAATGACTTGTAAATATGAGTGCAGTCATTTCAGAGAATTCCAAAAATGTTAGAATAGAGATGAAAATACAATTAGTAAACACATGAGTTATGTTTCCATCTTTGTTGCCACAGCTTTGGAAGTGTATTTTCGGTTCTAAAGAAGGGGGTGTCCCAATACAATTGTCCATATAGTGTATGTACAGTACATGTCATTGGTGATGAGTTATTGGCTCAGGCTCTGCATTTGAAGTCACACCAGAGTGTCCAGCTGGCATTATGACTTTGCTCTCTGCGGACCAGTCAAGTTCTTCCACACTGACTAAATCAATCTTTTTTTTTTTTAAACCTAGTCTTATATACGTAGGCATTGTAATATTAGAATAGAAAAGGGTCCAATTGTGTGTGTATATGTGTGTGTGTGTGTGTGTGTGTGTGTGTGTGTCTGTGTGTTCAATAAAAAAACCAAACCAATGCAAGTGACCGAATTTTCATTCATTTTTTTCCCTTTAACAGTGAGTCATAATTTTACTTTCTAATGCAATTTATTCAGTTTAATTAATTGTTAAAAGTTTTGAATTTTCTACATGATTGAAAAAAAGTATCTTATGCTTACTAACGCTACATGTACGGTATTTAACACAAAATGCAAAAGTAATATTGTGAAAAATTATTATAATTCAAAATTCTTTCAAAAACTCTTTTTTTTTTTTTTTTAAATAAATGCAATAAAGCTGAATTTAAGCATAACAGCCTTCAAGTGTCACATAATCCTTCAGAAATCATATGTTGATTTGGTATTTTTGTTTTTATTCAGAAAAGAGCGATAAAATTAATCAAAAGTGACAATAAAGATATTTATAATGTTAAAAAAAATAATGTTATGTAAACTTTCTGTTTGTCAAAGAATTGTGGGGGGGAAGAAAAAATATTAAGCAGCAAAAAACGCATTTACTCTTTATGAACTCTTCTTATTATCATCTACATACATAATATAATCATCATCGTTATTAATAATTGATCACAGATAATAATTTATAATAACTAAATATAAAATCTGCATATTAGAATAATTTCTAAAGGATCATTTGACATTAAAGTCTGAAGCAATGGCTGCTGACATTTCAGCTTTTTGATCACAGTCTTTGAAAATGTGTTAATATGTAACAAACTTGGTGTTTTACTATGTTTTTGACCAAATAAATAGACTAAAATATTTGTGCCCTTGGTAAGCATGAAGATGACGAAGAGACTTTATTCAAATACATTACTTTTAATTATTCCAATCTTTTGTCTAATAGTGTATATAATCAAAACGCTGCTCCAGTCAGTCACACGATTACTTCCCACTTCTGTAGGCAAACACACACAGGTTGGGCAAGAAAGTCGAGAAAGCCTCATTCATTTTATTCTTTGATTCCCTGAGCTGCTGAATTATTCTCTTTTGAAGTCAGTTGAGGACACAAGTGTGATACAACCTTAAAATTTCCACACACTCTGAAGATTTGACTCCACAGCATGTCAACAGAAATGACCAAGGCCTGCTGTGAAATCCCTATATTTGCCCTCGCTCAAGATAGATGCATAAAAGACCCGCACCAGAAATGAGTGCATCAGCAGCTACTCTTCCAAAATCCCTCTCTTTCTCCATTCGGTCACATTTACAGCCTCGTCAAATTGACGGTCGCGGTTGTCGAGTTAGGTAACAAGCCGCGATACGAAGCCACCCCTCGATGCTCTGGAAGGCAGGGTAAGGACAAAGACAGATCTGCCTTCACTTGCCCTTGCATGTCACTTTATATGTGCAATCATGTCCGAGGTAATTAGCCATGAGGGAGGAATACAAATCAGAGTATTAAGGGTACCTAGGGTGGGCACAACAATCAGCTGACTGTAGTATTCTAACTTCGGTTTAAAACAAACTTGAATAAACATTATACCTCAGTGGGCGCTGTCACTTCCAACTTTCAACTTAATTACTTCAGAAACATAAGCAACAACATTGTTAGAGTAACACAAACTTATTAATAGAAAACGACTACCAGTCGGTCTTGTAACAAGTTGTTATTAATGGTGCCGTTCCTCCAAGGGATTTCAGATTTCCCCTTCTTGTTCATGCAGCCTGGAGCAGAATAACTTGTAGAGGATAAGGAGGCAATTAAAACACGCAGTGTCAATCAACAGTTGTTCTAGAAAGTGGGGCAGAAATGTCAGTGATAAATAATTAGAATGTTGCCAAATTTCACAGACTCTCTCTGTCAGTAGCAGTTTGCATTACATGCATTTGTGTCACTTTCCAAGAAAACAAGGGCAACGCTGTCCAGTGGCACTCATGGCTATGTAGAGCTCCTGAAGCCTGGGGATGTCTCTTAACGGTAAACTATCCCAGTTTAGCTAGACCCGGTCTAGATTACACACAGCACATTTTTCAATGGCCCAATGAGCAAAATACTTATGTTAGGATGGATGTTTACTGACCTTTGCGGTGCCTTTAACTCCTCTTAAAGCTGGTTTCAAAACTCAGGGCTTTTGCCACTTGAGCTGGAACTTAATCCTGGATTTTGTCCTGAACGAAAGCACAAGCAATGAAACTAGACAGAGAAATCGCATTTTCACAGACGCCTCAGACTGTATGACCTGCTCACAAACTGCCCTAAAATAAATAAATAAATAAAGGGAGAGAGTGAGGGAGAGAAAGAAGTATTACTGTGTATTACTGTGTGTTTCTAGGCATGGTACAAAAGTAATCCTATGTTTTGGACATGCACCTTTAAATTCTTAACATTTATACTGAATGGATATAATATCTAAGTACTATTTGATTCTATTACCACTATGATAATCAGTATTACCTATATAGCACGCAACAACACTACCACCACTTCAGTAACTGCAGAAACTACTAGCTTACATGTTTTAGATCACGTTATTTTCTACAGGTTTTATTTTTTTTTAATTGAAATGCAAATGGATAACCTTCTGAACACTGACTAATCACTGTTGAAAGCGTGCTCCAAATGTGGAATAAAACCGGGCATCTTCTGAATGCTGCAGACAGCAAATGCAGGGTTTAGTTTGTTACGTCATGCATGACAAACTGTACAACATTGCCATCTACTGGCAAGCCGTTTAAACATCCCAACATTGTGTAAGAATTTGTGTTGTGTTAAATATGTATTATCTTATTCATATATTTATTTGAATAGACTTCTACAGCAGTAAGATCATTACATAGACTTACAATTAGTTATCCATTTTAATTAGTTCAGTTTTATCATTATTTTTCGGTCCACACGTGTTGTTGTAATGTTGAACCACTAGAGGGAGCGCGACTCCTATTTGCTTTGGGCAAAGTTGGAATTTGGCCTAAACAAATGTGATTGTGGGTAATACAGCAGTTAATTAGTTCTGCTATATAAACAGAAATACAAATATATTTCTGGATATTTTCAGATTCTGGCACTATTATATCCCATCTCCCATCAGTTTTGTATCAGCTGTCACTGAAAAAGAGAATTAAGCTTACTATTCATTTGCAAAGACGCATGCAAAGTCAAACAAATTGAAATGTCATATTTAAATTGTTCACTAAGCATATTAGATCTGTTTTACTGTCACGAATCCAAGAATCTGAACTTGAGATTAAATTGTTGCACTCAGAAAATAAAGGTACACAATTGTCTAATATGTACAGTTTAGGTATTAATATGTACATTAATTAAGTAGTAATATATCCCTTAAATGTGTTAATACATATTAGGGGTAAAAGTGCAAGTGACTGCTTTACAATTTTTTTTCTGAGTAATAAATATTGCCAGAGCTCTTTAAAATCTATCAGAACAAATCAGAAAAAAATCCAGACACTATTAAGATCAGGACATCTTATCAAATTGAGCATGCAGACAAGAGGGGCAATTGTCAAAGAACTGAGCAGCAGGCCAAAACGAGTGGGAGAATCTGTCCAGAAATCAACAACCTCATCAGCACTTCACTTACTCACCCACTTAAGAGAGTGAATTGAAAGAAGCCACTTGTGAGAAATGTCAGTAGTACTTGGAGTTTGTAAATGAGATGTGTAACTCTTTTAGTTTGGTCGGTGTTCAATTTGTAGAGGAATACTCTCAAATAAAACGCATTTAATGTTATTTAACAAGATATAATTTGACTGGGTTTTTAGAACAGAGACTTCGGCTTGGAAAAAAATTTGGGGCCTGTAAGATCAATACACATTAAAGGTATAGTTTCCCCAAAAATGAACAGTTTGTCATCATTTACTCACTCTGCCGAACACAAAGAATGAAGCTTCTGTAGAAACTTCTCTGGTCATTTTCAGTCTGTTTTGATCGCCTGTGTGCTCTGAATCAAACCCGCCACAGTGCTCTCTGCAGTTTCTAAAGGCCTTCAAGAAGTCTATTAGCTGGCAGACTGAAACTGAAGCAATTTTCTTTTCTTTGATCAAGTAATCAAAAGGAACCATCAAAGCTGGCAATTACTGTTCCTCCAACGTGACTTAATTACATCCTATAGCTGTTCAAAGACAAATGTTCGCACAGAACACATTTGCCATCCGAAGGGGAAAATGAATGCCGTTTCTTTTCTCAACTAATTAATAAATTATAATGGGGATCAACCATGTAATGGCATCTACATGGACCGGATGCGCTTACAAACCAATATAGGTTTTGCAAAGAGCAATCAATTAGCTGTACAGATGACATGGATCAAATTACTCTCAATCGATTGCCCCAGAATATTGCTTACTCTCATAACGTGTGTGTGTGTGTGTGTGTGTGTTTCTAAGTGTGATGAATGAGAGCCATTCTTAAAAATTATTCTGGGGGTTGTGTTTTACAGCTATCCCTATTCTTACCCTCACAAGCCAATGAGATATGCGGGGTAGAAACAAACCTCTCCCCCTCTGAATGAAAGAAAAGGCCACAGAGAATATACAGACATCCTGCCACAAATCTCTCATTGATTTTCCTTTTAACACTAGCTAAATGGAGATGCGCTGCAGCACTCTGTTTGATGAGGCTGCTTTTATATGTGAATACACATATGGACAAAAGCATACACACAGCAAAACAAACATGCCCTCTGCCATCCACACATCTAAATTACTACAATCAGTGATCAATCTGCACATCAAGCGTCTAATGTATAAAAGTTGAATGTATGCTCTTCACATGAACGCATACACTTAAATCTTGATGTAAAGACATACGTAAAGCTAGGCTTACATTACAAAATTATTCTTCTATTACAGTAATCTAACTCTCAAATAAACCCAGTTGACTTTTTTTTGTTCCCAGAATGTTAAAAATCTTAAGATCTTAAAAAGAATGATTCTTGCAATGGATATAATATATAGAAATATATTAAATAAATATAAAAGATTGTTGGACTACATTTGGTCTTTATGCTTTCTAATTTCACATGACCATTTCTTTGTAATTATTATTATAATTTATAAGTATTTTCGATTGTCTCAGTGTAGAACATTAGGAATTGGCTCCCAAATAAACCATATCCTTATATTATTGGAATGTTTTGCAAGTTCTGCTCGGAACTTATGTTTAGATCTCAATTATATACAAAGCTGGGGGGTAGCATTAAAAAATACATAATTCATTATTCATTACTTGTCAATGTATTAGTTACACAGATTAATGCAATAGAATGTAGAAGAAGCATCAATTAGAGTCAGCAAAATCTATTCAGGAAATGTTTTAGCTACATGTTTTCTGTCTCTCGGATGGATTTATCGTCAGCTCTCAAACAAAGTTAATTGTCTGAAAAAGCACGGCTGGATCAATGGTGCATCATTTGTGTGATGCTGTTATTCACATTATCCATCGGTATCCGGCAATGTCTTCGATTAACTGACAATAAATCCAACAGACCTAATTTCCTAGATGGTTAGTCTTTTGTACACAACCTAAAGGTGAGTATTGATCATGTATTGGTTTTCTAATCAAGTTCGGGATGCCTATGCAATCTTATTAGTCAGACTGGTTTATCATGTCAAGCAATTGCTAGCTAATGATTTCAGTTTTGTGTAATTAATTCTTTATGTTGATGAAAATTTCATTTAATGAAGGACACTGACCTTGATTTGGCTTCAGTGCAATTAAACTTGTTAACAAGTGAAGAGGAATCAGTATACAAAGCAAATGTGATTGTATCAACATTTATGGATAAATAAAATGGAATATTGAAGTCCCATGGGGGTACAAGACACTGTGTATGAAGACACAATAACAACATGGCAGATGTATGTCTGGGAATGAGCTTTGTTTTGCTTGTTTATTGTTGCATACATTATATTATGTGAATTATTATATGATTCATATATTTTTTTGTTTTCTTTTATGCAACTGATAACCAGAGAAAAGCTTCTACTGCAAAGGACTTTCTGTCATAAAACTGTTATACTATTCTTCAGTAAACAGGTGGCGCTCATGCTCTGGATTCCTTTATACAATCAAGAATATTACAACTTCATGAAAGTATTTTTTGATCTTACAAACAGCTTAAATTAAGAAAATGGGGAGTTCCATGTAGTCTAAATGTGAATGCTTCGTTATGAAAGGTAAGCAAACTTTTCTAATTACTACTCTATTACTAGTAAGTATTAGTCATACTTGTTTTTTTATGTAATGGGCAAAAAAAAAAGGATGTTAAAAAAGCTGGCGTTTTTTACATTGCATATATTTTACACATGTATTCATCAGCATTTGCGAGCAACATTTTCAGTACCTACAAAACTTGAACTACAATTAAGACTGGTTACAGAGTATGCAACAGCCGAGGACGACTGAGGTAACTTCAACTACTTGGTCTAATCGGCGACAAAACAAAGACTGAAATAATATTTATCACGTTATTGTAGATTTACACATTTTATTAAACGCTCATAAATTCCGGAAACGCTCACAAATGATGTTTTTCGTTTACAACATCATGTAAGAAAGTCAAAAACAATAGACGTTATATATAGGCTATATAAAACCGTCTACGGTGTACAATTCGCACACAGTGTGTCAGATATGGATTGCAAAGTGGATTCCATTTATGCTTGGACAGTCTTCGGAAAAGTCTTATTAAGTAAAGTGCTTAATGGTGCCTAATCAGCGAATATTCACTGTCCAACTGAGCCAAAAGACCGACCTTCTCCAGAGATCCGAGCACATGCGCAGTATCTTCACACTTAGTGCGCGTACTTCGACCTTACAAGCATATTGTCGGGCAACTGAGCGCGCAACGGCACGCGTTGACAGTTGATGTGGACTGACCTAAACTTTAAATAATTTTGGAATATTCTTTTATTCATGTTTATATAAATTTTTAAAACAAACCGGTGTTTTGAACGATTGCTGAAGATATGATAAAGAAGATGTTAAAAGGTTAAACATAACGCAATGTCGCGATATTAATAATTTTTTTTAATAATATCGGAACTCTCAGTATTGGTTTTTATTCTGTTCTCGTGGGGTGTGTCCATCAGAGCAGCACTGGGCGCTTGTTGGAGTCTGTCCGGATGTGTATATGATGTCTGATCACTTGTTCCTCACCAGTGCGCTGCTGGCGCGCAATGGATTTATTGTGGGAATTGATCTTTATCGCATTTAATCAGTTTCTCTGCTCTCTGAATGGATCTGAATAAAGCAACGATGATATTCGCAACTTTTTGGATAATGTTGTCTGTTCTTGGTAAGTTGAGATGCATGTGTTTTAGTGTTTTCTTGCGCGTTACATCTTACCATAATTCAGAAACATTCATAGTCTATTTTTATTTATGATTTTTAATTCATTATAAATCCTAATCAAAAAGCAGAGATTGATAGGAAATAAAAACATTTTAAGTGTTTTGTCTTTTATCATATAAGTTGTCTCTGTTTGTTTGAATTGGGTCCACTAAAGTAACTTACGTTAGGTAAGTGCTATCACATCAGTTATGAACATTAAAAATTCGTGGTAACAATGTGCCAGGCATTCTGTTTTATTCATTCACATCTGTAACTTTGTATTTTCCCTGCACAGATTTAATGCACTTCTCAAAGGCAGATGCGATCTCACAGTCTCGGTCGGTTCGGCTGGACTGCGTTAGGGCTCATGAACAGTGTTTGGCGAAGTACGGCTGCAGCACTAAGTACCGAACCATGAGACAGTGTGTGGCCGGGAGAGCCGGTAACTTCAGCATGCTGGCTGAACCCGAGGCGCAGGACGAGTGCAGGAACGCCATAGAGTCCATGAAGCAAAGTCCTCTGTACGACTGCAAGTGTAGGAGAGGAATGAAGAAAGAGAAAAACTGTCTGCGCATCTTCTGGAGTATATACCAAAGTTTACAGGGTGAGCAGATCCAGGATCACGCAATATGAGAAATGAGCATGCTTTGTAGACCACTGTAAGTTTTGGAAATGCTGTACAAATCATTCAGAGCTTTAATAGCTAACACAAAAAGTTCAAAAGTGCTTCTTCTAAGAAAGATACATGTAAACACATTATAATGTCTACCACACTGTCTTACTGGTTCTTTGCTGGTGTTTATCTTCCAGCCAACGACTTGCTAGAGGACTCACCATATGAGCCAGTAAACAGCCGTTTGTCTGATATTTTTCGTCTGGCTCCAATAATATCGGGTAAGTCTGATGATAATTTATCGCCACCTCACACTTATCACACTGAGTGCAAATCATTTCCCAGCTTTTTATTTTGTCTGTATGCTTGTAATATGTCTTAGGTATATGTGTATGCCCTCTTTCGCTGCCTCGTTCTTTAGATATGCTCAGTTGGCTTTGGATAAAAGTGTCTGCCGAATGAATGAATTTTAATTTGAATGTCTGGTGGCTTATGAATGGCCTGCCTGCATCAGTCATTTATGAAAGCGTGCTTTGTAATGGATGTTAGAGATTTGAGTGAACAGGTTTCAGCGATGTCCTTGGAAAAGAGTCAATGCCTTGAATGCATTCCTATAGAGGACTAACAGAACAAGTGCTGCTTGATGGTGACTGTTTAGTCGTGTCCTGTAGATGGCTCTGTTCCTCCCCTGTTCAGCTACTGTGAGGTGTGCTGGTGTTGAAGAGAACACTGACCGAATCTCTCAATCTAAGCTGTGCTTGAATGTAGAAGTTCTGCGGTAAATCTCCATGGTGACAGACATGCAGTAGATCTGTTCCAAAATCTAGCGAGTTGCCTCGCTGCCAACTCCATGGACAGCATGCTAACCAACATAGAAACTCAAAAGTGACCGATGTGGAACACTCCACTTAGAGTGGACACAAATAGCATTGCGCACCAATTTGAGACTTTAATAGCAATTTATTTCAGTAGCGTTTGACATTGTCTTGCCATGCTTTTTAAAAAAGATTTCTGAAAGCTGGAAATAAAATTATAAGAGGATGTTTAACAATAACTTTACAATTTCACATTTAACATAATGTATAGATACTTACTGTTTGTTTGTATTTATTTGTAAATTTTAATAGAAACCTGTGAGGGAAAAAAAATTCTTCACCATGTTTTTTTCAGCGTAGGCATAAAATTAACATATAACACACATAACTATTGAATAACAAAATCTTTAAAAATGAATTGATTTTACAGATGATTTTTGTATTTTAATTTTGTGTTTATGACACATAGATTGTATATATATATATACAACAGTCTACATATGTATACAAATCTCTTGAATATTTGTATTATTGTATATTGCTCACATAAACGGATTATATATCTAATATATATGCTAATTGCAGTGTGTTATGGAAAATCTGCCCAAAACATGGTATCTTAGATATCATACTTAATTTTGTTAGGTTTTGATCAAAAAACAAGTGTCTGTGGTTTTGTTTGCATTAGGTTTAGATTCATTAGGTCCATAAGGAACGTGGGCATTACATGAAAGTACATGCAAGACATACCTCCTGGGTCCACTTCAAATCAATAAAGCCATAGAAGAGACACAGCTTCTGAAATTGCAGCCTTGTTCTTTCCTGAAGCGTTTATCAATACGGTCAAGAATGTCGAATGCACAAAAAAGCTTAAAAGCTTAAATATACCAGCTGTTAATTCTTTAATCATCAGTCTGGTGCTATTAGAGGATAATTATGAAATGAACATTACAGGCTTGCCGTTGTTTTGCTGTGCTTCTGCGCATTTGTGTATTAAAAGCCAGCTACAGGTGTTGTACATCACCAGAAAGAAAGACGTTCGTTTTAATTATTTTCATATTTGGATGCAACCCAATTGATTATTAATCTCAGAGCGAACCTCTTTACTTATTTCATGCATATCTAGAGCAAAAAAAAGGGGGGAAAGGTTTTGGCATGGTCCAGCAACCCCTAGTAATAATTCACAGCTGGGCTTTACAGGAGTGAGCAGGATGTTTACGGCCGCTGCCAGTATAGCTTCAATAAAAACGGATTTGGTTGAGAGACCCAGAGCTGCTGTGCCAGATCTCTACATGGCCCAGATGGAGAGACGTTCTCGTTCTTGAGGTGGTGCAAGTCAGGGTTATACAGGTTTGAAGGAACTGTTGAAAACCCTTTATATCAAAATGATGAACTTTATTAACCAAGACTAGCAGCAAACCCATTGTTTAACACAATATTTTAGAGAGAAAGCGATTGGAAGGAACTTGAGCAGTGCTTAAAAAGGCAAAAAACCTTGGGCTGGTTAGTCTTTATTGTGTTTCCTGTGCATAAAGTGCTTTTATATTTACTGTCATGAACCACAGAATCAGCCCACACACAGGACCCCAATAATAACTGACCCTAATCTGTTATTCTCAGTGGGAATCTCTATACAACACCTTGTGTGGGTGTTTTCAGCCTGTTCACAGTAAAAATGGATACTCAAGTCTGAAGATTGTTCACATAGTGCCAACAAGCACCAAATTCAAATGGTTGTTAGGTATTTTTGTCTCAGTGTACTACCCTTGTTGGTAGTTGATGGGCTTTCTGATCATAGCAGTTATTTTTACAAACTACAAATACATCACTCAATAAACTGTTCTCAGACTTGACTTGGACTTAAAAACTGACTTAAAACCTGACTTCGTAAGTGTATATTTATATTTATTCATGTAGCAGATTTTTTTATTTAAAGTGACTTACAAATCAGAAATGTCCCAAGCAATTTTTGTTAAAAAATTTGACTGACAAAATTGAATTAGACATTCTTATTGTGAGATAATTATATATATAACCCTGAAGAGAAACATAAAATTATGGCTGTTTATGGAGTTAAATAACTGTAGCTATTACCATCCACATATATTTATGCACATTCTGGAAAATCACATAAAAAATGCTGGATGGATGCGACAAGATCTGCATCTACTAGCTCAACTACTAGTTTGAGAATAAATAAGTAGAACAAATATCTTATATCCAGTAAGAAAACATGCACATAAATATATATATATATATATATATATATACAGTGGGTACGGAAGATATTCAGACCCCCTTAAATGTTTCACTCTTTGTTATATTGCAGCCATTTGCTAAAATCATTTAAGTTCATTTTCCTCTCATTAATGTACACACATGACCCTGTACTGACAGAAAAACACATAATTGTTGACATTTTTGCAGATTTATTAAAAAAGAAAAACTGAAATATCACATGGTCCTAAGTATTCA
>JAUCMT010000021.1:9681957-9693229 GCA_032357475.1 Enteromius thamalakanensis
GTGTGGAGAAAACCAGGCACTGCTCATCACCTGTCCAATACAGTCCCAACAGTGAAGCATGGTGGTGGCAGCATTATGCTGTGGGGGTGTTTTTCAGCTGCAGGGACAGGACGACTAGATGCAATCGAGGGAAAGATGAATGTGACCAAGTACAGGAATATCCTGGACGAAAAACTTCTGCAGAGTGCTCAGGCTTCAGACTGGGCCCAAGGTTTACCTTCCAGCAAGACGATGACCCTAAGCACACAGCTAAAATAACGGAGGAGTGGTTCACAACAACTCTGTAACTGTTCTTGAATGGCCCAGCCAGAGCCCTGACTTAAACTCAATTGAGCATCTCTGGAGAGACCTTAAAATGGCTGTCCACCAATGTTTACCATCCAACCTGACAGAACTGGAGAGGAAATGCAAGGAGGAATGACAGAGGGTCCCCAAATCCAGGGGTGAAAAGCTTGTTGCATGTTTCCCAAAAAGACTCAGGGCAGTATTAGATCAAAAGGGTGCTTCTACTGAATACTGAGCAAAGGGTCTGAATACTTAGGACCATGTGATATTTCAGTTTATCTTTTTTAATAAATCTGCAAAAATGTCAACAATTCTGTGTTTTTCTGTCAATATGGGGTGTGTAAACATTAATGAGGACAAAAATTAACTTAAATGATTTTAGCAAATGGCTGCAAAATGACAAAGAGTAGAAAATGTAAGGGGGTCTGAATACTTTCCGTACCCACTGTATATATGCATAAATGTACTTTTATTTTAATTTGAGTGGATTTGTGACAAACAACTTGATGTCTCTATGGCAGAGACATCTGGTGCACATCATTGAAAAACAGTACTGAATATCCTTGAGGGAAACATGAGGCCATGCAGAGACGAAACATAGTCAACAAAGTATCAGCTTTCTCAAACTCTTTTCATAGTCCCGACTAAAAGAAATGCCTGCTCATCTAATTGTAGCTGTCCTGGGCTCTAATGCAAAAACGCCAGTGTTTCAGTAAATGTGTTCAGGTTACACTTCCTGTCAGAAACGTAACTCAGATCAATATGAATGGCCACATTAAGCAGCTAATAATTGCTGAGCAAGGCAATTCGACCTCTAACTTAGCATTTTAAACATTAACAAACTTACTATTCTCTATGAAGGTGCATCACTGAGGTTATAGCAGTCAAAACAGATCGAATAATCACATGCATTTTACGCGAAGCTGGGTAACGGACTTGATGCCTCTTAGATGACTCAGTTTGATGGGTATTGTTGGAACTGCAGAATCTTTGTTCAGGATGCGTCTGTATGCAATCTGCTGTACAGGCACTTTCCATCCTCATTATGATGGCACACCCTCCAGCTCTGCATAGCTTTGTGGGTTTGGAGCTTAAGTAACAGATCCCCTTTAGCCATGGGATCACAAGAAAGAGGGAGGGGGGAAGATCTGCAACGTGAAAGAGGAAAGACATGCCTCGTTTAGTAAAAAAAGTAGCCAAAAGGGTTGGGCAAAATTGAATTGTACCGAATTGTACAATGGTTGCCAGTAGGCAAGAAACTTGATGGGCTGGTTAAAGCTTATTAGGTTTTTACCCAAAAACGAACACTCTGTCATGAATTACTCACCTTTGTGTCATTCCGAATCTCTATGACTTTTTTTCTTCTGGGGAATATTGTTTTTTGTGCGATATGGTTTGGAACAACATGGGTAAATGATGACAGAATTGTCATTTTTGGGTCCATTTATATGTTTAAAACATTAATGGCCTTACTGTAGGTCATATGGCACTTTCTTTGTCTTTCAGAGCTATGGCAAAAGAAATATGTTTATTGTGGCATTAATCATGTGACCAAATAACCATATTCGGCTGGCAGTGTTTGAATTAAAACAGTCTTTTCCATAAATCAATAAAGAAGCGGTCATACGAGACAAAGAATGATCATACTGTCACTGTAGAGCGAGAGATGTGCCACCTGATCAGTGAGGAGCTGGAGCGATAAAGACAAAGAAAATAACAGCCATTGCTGGATTAATAAAGGGAATATATAAAGAATATATACCATACCATCTCCTAATCATATGTTCCCTACCTTTTGGTCACTAAGAGTCACTATGAGCAGTATGTATCGTGATGACATTAAGGGTAGAGCTGACGTTATGTCAAAAGGAGCTGTTTGCATGTATATCATTTGATTATACAGCATATTATGTATACATATATGCATAAATACACATTACTGTTTAAATGTTTAAAAAGCATTTATGAGATGTTTTAATGTTTTTGAAAGAAGTATCCTATGCTCACTAAGGCTACATTTATTTTCTCAGAAAAAACTGTAATACTGTAAAATATTAGTGCAATAATAATCCTGTGATGCAAAGCAGAATTTATTATTATTATTATTTATTATTATTAATATTGTGCTACTTAAATTTTTTTGTGAATTTTTTTGTCTTGAAGCTAAGTCTTTACTGTCAAGTGAGATTAATTTAAATTATCCTTGCGGAATAAAACGCATTACTAACTAAAAGAAAATCTCACAGGGTCCAAACTTTTAAACAGCAATGTATGTATGTATGTGTGTAATTGCTGCCGTAGTGGTTTAAAAAAGTGCAAATATATCACTGGTTTGTCAAACAGATCTGCTATATGGAAATGAAGGACACCGTTTCGGATGCCCTTACAACTGCAGTGCACCATCTCACAGAAAGGAGAAATGGAGATACAGTGGCGTCCATTTTCTCTAACACACAGAACTGAGGTTGCCCTGGCCATCTGAATTATTAACACCCTCGGGCTGGTCCAGAATGTAGGACCACGTCCCATGTAGCCCTGTCTTCTAGAAGAACTAATGTATTGAGAGCAGAAAGACCACTTTCTCTTCTCATGCAAGATGGTCTGCTTCCTTTGAGTTGCATAAATTTGGTTGTATTCAGTCACGCCACTCATCCAGAGAAATAATTTGACAGAATGTGAAACAGACAGAGAGTCTATTGAAAGGAGTAATGGGGTAATTATGAAGGAATCTGAAGGATGCTAAATTAAAATCCTTTTCAATGTTATTACATGTATTTTTAAAAACGCCTGGTTAATTTATTTCTGCATGTGTTTTACTTGGTGCCAGTTTTGATCCATAATTTCATTGTCTCCATAATGACAGTAAATCCTATCATTGTTTTAAACATTCAGCTGGATGAAATTCATATGCATAATGTTCATTTGAATTGCCATAGTCGGTTTTAAGAAAATCAATTCAACCCTTCTCTGGTATTGGCACGAATGGCAAAAAGCCTATAAGAGAGGAAGAGGTTATTAAATATGAAAAAATGGCCTTGTCAGCAGTTATTGTTTGGAAGTGCAATTTGATTTCCAATCTCATTTCACATCATTGACATGGATGCCAGGGCGGTACGGTTCATGAATCCCAACCAGCTGCCACACAAGGAAAAGACGAAGAGGCAAACAAAAAGAACGTTTCATGTTTGTGTAGAAATAGACTCTTTTCCAATTTAGATAATAAAACTCTGCTATGAGATGAGCATGTAAACACTGAGAAACACATAAATCGGATGTCCTAAATTCCCTTCATCTCACGCTATGAGAAATATGTTGGCCTTGTCAGAAAACACGTAAACAGCTTGATGACTGCTGGAGGCAAAAATGACATTTAAAGCTTGGGCATGCTGTGTTGTGTACAGCTCATAAGCGTTGGTAATTACAAATGTCTGGATGGTTGATTACAAATCATTCAGCATCAATAACCTCGTCAAGTGTGACAAAAAAGAGGGAAATTCACAGAAAAAGCCCAAAATTCAAAACACTCTGGTGTAGCATAAAAGGAAGGCATTAAAAAGATCTGTTTGACTCAAGAAATTTTGACATCCACTTGATTCCAAGCTTATTCAGGATGATTTTATTGATTCTGAAGAAAGGAAAGGAGGGAAATTGTGACATTAAGGAACGGTTCCCTCAAAAGACATTTTTGGATTCCACTGCAACATGGAAATGTAAATATGTAAATGTGTAAATGACTATGTAAATGTGCTGAACAGAAATGTCCTGCGTTTTTTAAATCAAAATGTTTTCTGTGTGAACAATCCCTTAAAAAACATTTTGTTTTGTTTAAACATTTATTGTACGCAATAAGTTACAATAAATAAAAATAAAGTAGCATAAAATGAAAAACTTATTCAGTCTTATGTAGAAACTACAATAATCAATTATAAGTTAATTTTGCGAAAAACTGATAAGCACCACTTTGTTTAAAAGAGAAGCTGATTGCTCTGCAGTATTCTCCACATGTAGTATAGCGCAATCTGAGCCTTAAACATGTTTTTTTTTTTTTTACACTAACTTTTAATTTGTAAAACATACTGTCAATTAACTTTAATTTATCTGTATTTGTTTAAGTTATTATTACTTAATCAAAACAACCCAACTGCAGTTTGATTGATACAGTATTTACTAAAAAACCCATGATTTCTGAGTTATCGGTTTTTGCAATTGAACTCACAGTTAATGTAAGTAAATATCCTCACCTTTTTATGTGCTGTAATAATAATTTAGCTGCCATTTTTAAAAATATTTGTTTAAAATTCATATGGTATTTCAGTCATAAAAGTTGTTGAACAAATACTTGTTATGTCACATCTTAAAGAGTCAACCAATTTATTGGTGAGTGAACCTGAACGACCCTTTTTGGTAAATAGATCTAAAAGAAATATTTTCAAGATGATACACAATCACTGTTACAGCTCTTCTATAATGTAGTTTGATCAAGGTAATAAATGCAATTCCCCACCTGTAAGTCGCTTTGGATAAAAGCGTCTGCTAAATGAATAAATGTAAATGACTTTCAATTCCAAATAATTCAAAAAATCAATTTGTTTTCAAATCCATGCCACTATTTCTCACTAAAAGACATATGCAACCGTATGCATCACCATTTGATCGTCTTGCTGTCTGCCCACTGAAGGGGTGATGCATACGGTTTGAGATAAAAATAAAATCCTGCAACATCGCATAGAACACCTTTAAGTGAAAACAGTTGTTAAATATCACTCCTCTATTGCACTCATTTATAAAACGACGTGCTATGATCTGCATCACAATTTTTGAAACGTGACGGGCTGAGAAGGTCATAACTCAGCAAAGCTGTATCTGTGTGCCATTGACCTTGTCATAACAGAAGATCAGTGTTATTAACTACACATCATTAAACAGGTTAAAAGCAGAGCACTGCATAATATAGCATACCCGTTTGATATCAAACTCTGTTGATATCTGATGCGCTGTTTGTAAACGACACCTCTGCCTATGGTTTTTTATAACCGGTCACAAAATGCTGGCACTGCAGTACTGTGAGAGCTTGCATGTCCAAAGCATTTCAGGTCACCTAAAGTCACGTCATATGTCACCGCTGAGATTAAGGACATACAATGACCCACACACACACACAGAGAAAGACTCATACACCCACACACAACAGAAGCGCACAGACTGAATAGACGTGAGAGTGTATTGCCTGTCAAACATATATAATACAAATCCTTTGGAGTGGATTTTGGAGAGAAGCCTAGCGAGAGGAAGAGGAAATCCTTTATTCTAATGGGCTGGGTTGACAGCTCTATGCTGTCAGTCCCTAAGGACTGATCCCCCGCTGTGGATGTGTGCTTCAGTGTTTGTGATGTATGAAGCCTATAGTTATCATTTCCTGAGTCCAATATTGTGGGAATGTGTATGGGAGGGGAACGCAAGCACCCCCCCCTCCCTCTCTTTTAAGACTGTGCCTGCATTCATCAGTGGATTTATCACATATTATATATCTGTAGCTCACTTTAGCTCCTTTTCTCTGTCTCCTTGTAAACCGTTCGAGTTCTTTTTATGGAAAAACATTTATGTTCATGTCTAAACAATTCTGATTTGGATGCTTCGGGTTACTGTGCTGCTTTTAACTATAATGAAATGTTTATCTTTGGACAAAGGGAGGTGTGGCACAAAACGATGAATGCACGGTCTGAAATTATTTTTGTACCTTCTAACAAAAGATGCACTGGGGATTGCTTTTACAAGCCTTGCATTTGGCATGTTTTATAAATGAAAAGGATGGAAAATAGCTTAAAATAATAATAATGATAATGACTGTTGTATGTAGCGTTTCCCATGCATGTTTGTACACGTCTATTGTATAATTCTAAGCATTATATGCTAGATCATATATACTGTATATACACATAAAATGGTTAACAAAAACAGAATAAGACAAGTAACAACATTGGTATTTCTTTATAAGGTCAGACAATCATTATTTGAATTCAGCATAAATGATGCCTTATGTTGCCTGGACATTATGCATTATCATATTGTCTTACAAATAAGAAAAAAGAAGAAAAGCCAACCTGGTCTCATAAAAATATGTACTTTTTGTGCAACACCACAGTTTCAAAGAGCATCATCCACTGTGCGATGCAAAAACACAAGCCAATACCGATGGACTGTTGTGTTTGAAATATACCCTACGCCAAAGCCAACCCTAAACCTTCCAGATAGTGTTAACAAATGCAAACTGATATAAAAATACATCTGTTGATGCAACCCTGTCATTTTTAATTTCCTATTCCATTTTTCAACTTCCACAGATATGAAGCTGGATATGTGTGAGGCTAACATTCACAATCATCCGTTTTCAAATACCCCAGCATATTAATATTGTTTTGAAGTGACTGTGTGAAAATGACACTTTATTAATTGAAACAATGTAAATTAAAGTGAAAAAGTGTTGATTTCTTTTGGATACTGCAGTGATATGTACTTGTTGGTACATATTTCATCTCTCACTAAAAAAGTGCACCCAGGTACGTTTATGCCATGAGACCAGGTAGTGGAAAAACAACTGAATAATCCTACAGACAAATATCTGACAAATATTTAATATTACTACTAATACACTTGTCCCTTTAAAATTGGTGTTATCTGTAGATATGTTTCCCCATGCATCTGAAAAACAGCACACTGTTTAATTCAGAGCATTATATGCTATGTCATATGCAATTCCATATAGACAGTTGCTAAATAATCCTATGAAGAGAAACATTGTTCCGGCAGCTGCATGTCTTTGATTCAGATCTCTCCGATCCGTGAAGGTCAGGCGATCATTCTTTAAATTCAAGTTAAATCCTGCGGTTCCTGTTAAAGTTACCGGCAAACTGACGAGTATCTCCATATTATTTAGCTGCCAAAGGCAATCTGACATGCATTTGGCACTCAGTGAGTGTTCATTTTACACCCCGCATGCATCGCTCTTTCATTCTCAATTTATTAATGGCTGAGTCTTGGCTCGGTTTCTTACAGATTAATAAGTAGTGGCTTGTATGTTTTACTGCTAATGTATGTAAATTGAAGGCAGAACCCCAAAGGGAAATTACTTGGCAGTTGTTGATGGTAAAACATCAAATACCAGTTTTATGTCTTATTAGACATTGATTTTTCTTCTGGATTGAAAGCCATCAACACTGTACACTTTATTAATTACACTCATGAGAGTTTATGCAGTTTAATTGCGCGGCGGTTGGACATGCACAGGCAGACACACACACACATATAGCCCCTAGTCATCATTTAGTCAAACAGTCTCAAGCTCCTAAAAGCTTTCTGTCTCTTACTTCCAAAACACACATAGTCAAACATCCAGCAGTCACATGACTCCCCACATTGTCACTGTTACAATAGCAGCTCCCTGGTAGGGTAAGTCATTGCTGGGATTTCATGGCACCACTGGAGTATCGAATACACCACTGGACCCCTAAATCCCTCCGGCTCTGGTAATTATTTAAGGTCATATTAATATGCCAGCACTGTTGGGAACTGGCTGAAGTGTCCATTACATCAGCCTGTTAGGGGTCAGCAGTTCACAATCTCTAGTGTAAACTACCCATCAGATTACCAGATCACCATGCAATGATTAAAAAAATTACCAAAACAATTTCAACATATTAACTACTAATTTTGCAACCGCAGCAGAAACAAACATGCCACAGAGCATTACCTCCAACATTGAAGATAAACCTCTGTTTGCTATTTGTAACACTAAGAATGAAGATATTTTTTTATTATATTATTTGTGTGTTAGGTTTTGTTTTTTAAAATTTTTGCTGTCACCACATATGACACAGATACATTTTTATATATCAAAACCAGTCTTAAATAACACAGGTATATTTGAAGCAAAATCCAAAAATACATTGTATGGGACAAAATGATATATTTTTCTTTAAATGCCAAAAATCTGTTGAGATATTTTGCACTGTAAATATATCAAAACATAATTTTTGGTTAGTAGCCTAATATGTATTTTAACTATAGGGGATTTTCTATAGACTATAGACGTGAGGTTTTTTGTTCACCCACTAAATTATAATGTGCTGAGAATTTACTAAATGGAGATGATTTAGAACAGATTTACATTTAGTGATGAGATTTACAGTAGCATGTCAACACTTGCATCAATATTTAATTTTCAGTTATTCAGATTTAGATATTTAGATTCCAGATATTCGAATAGTTGTATCTTGGCCAAATATTATCCTATCCCAACAAACAAACTCTTATGACTGTTTTTTTTGGTCCAGAGTCACATATTAATAACATATTAATTATTAAATTAATTTAAACTAATTAAATGCATTTAAATATATATTTTTCATACAATACATTAAAACAACAGAGTCTAGAAGAGTCATTTATGTCAGTAATGATATTTTAATAATATCAATGATATAAAAAGCAACAGGTGAAAATTTTAAATTAATATGAACTAGAATTGACAAAGAATTGGCAGGATGTTTGCTGAAGTAACACACCGTACGCGTTTTGCTAGGAACTACAGCATGCATGCATAGAGAGTAAACGGAAAGCATCTTTTCAACCTCTTGAAGACATTTCAGTGGATGATCTCTGGAGAGAAGTCAGCTAATGTAAATTTCATTATGAAGTTGTCCTGCTTTTCACCTCGTCAGTCGTTTGATCGATGCCTTCAAAAGCCAGTCTTTCCGAGCAGAGCCGCATCAGCTTCAGATGGATGTGCTCTGTAAACACACACGGATCAGTGCGTTCATTAATTTCTTTTGGGTAAAAGACACTCATCAATAAACCAATAGACTCCACATCCACTGGTTATTTTCAAATATCAATTGGACTGACTAATTCCCTTAAAGCACGCTCCAGAGGTCAGCCATTGGCAGGCATTGCTTCAGAGAGCCATTAAACGTCCCTGGACAGCAGTTTAAGCGGATCGTCTTTTACACAGAGCTCATAGTGTTGTTTAACTAGCAGTTCTCTCTTTATTAAAGAGCCCAGAGATGGTCAGGCAGGGTTCATCTTGCAACAAACCCTCATTCTGCTGCAACGGCACTTTCATTAATTGATAGAAGGTTACGGTCCAATCGACTCATTAGCTTCATTTCTAAAAAGAACTGAATACACGAAACTACCCAAAGATAAATTTTATTGCTCTTTCACAGCTCACGAGATTTAATGATGCTCTCAGTTCATGTTTCATTGAAGTATCAACTTAAGTGTTTTAGATGTATCTTGTAAAAAAAAAAACAATTAGACAGTTGTTGTTATACATAATAAATATAACGCAATAAAAGGAATAGATCTGATAGTCCAGTCCAGGCCAAAAGAAATAAAGTTTGGGGAATAAAATGAAAGACAAATCAAAAAGGCAAGACTAAAGTGAGAATGTGAAGATGGGAGAGATGGGCAGAAAGAGACAGCGGCAGACACGGAGGAAGAGAGAGCGGGAGATCAATTATGGAGGTAGAGTCCTCGTATGATTTGATTTGCTGCAGTGGCATGTGTTTTTATTGGATTGGAACAGTTGGAAGAAAGCTGTGAGATTATTAAGCATCTGCCAGAAAAGCTCCAGGTCTCTGCCATCAGCACTTTCTGTGTCTGCAGCACTCCCAATCTCTCAGGCCACTTAAGGAAGCGACTGAAGAGCTCACTTATTATTCCTGCGCCCAAAGAGCAATAAACAACAGAGCGCTCTGACGCCTGAGCATGAGGTCACATCAACACACACACACACACACACTGTTGCTCGTTATTTCATGTCACACTGTTCTCTGAGGTGCACATGGCCAGGCTCTCAGCCCAAGTAGCCTCTGGCTCACAACAGACACTGGAGAATGTAAGATGAGGTCATTATAAACACAATCACAGCACTGACAAAAAAATACCATGGCATGACAGACTATAGACGTGAGGTTTTTTGTTCACCCACTAAATTATAATGTGCTGAGAATTTACTAAATGGAGATGATTTAGAACAGATTTACATTTAGTGATGAGATTTACAGTAGCATGTCAACACTGGGAGTTTTGTGCAGTAAATGGGTGCCGTCAGAATGAGAGCTGATAAAAACATCACAATAACACAAGTAATGTTCTCAACTCTAGTCCAACAATTAACAGCTTGTGAGGTACAAAGATATGGCTGAGAGGACAACAGAGGACTTTTTCTCCACTGGAGAATGATGAAGAAACATATCTTGGATGGTCTGACTACATTTTCAGCATTTTTTTATTTTGGGGTGAACTGTTCCTTTAAACAAGAATATCAAACCAAAAGTAAGTAACAGATATAATAGCAGTCAGATAGTAATAATAAATATGCCCTGTGCTGTAAAATATCCATGTGTTATTAAAATAATGTACCATAATGAATTAATATTGCATTATGTTTACAAATGCAGCTCAGGATCACTGTATCATAAGATGTGGGTTAGTTTTATAGACTCTGACATGTTGCAGAACCTGTCCACATGACTGCAACTTCTAATCAACAATTAAACATCCCTCCAAATAACCTTGAGCCTCATGTCAACGTGCTTGTCAAACGTAAGTAATGGTTTTTGTAATAGGTGATTAACCTCGAGGATCTACGCTGCTTTCAAATTGAATCCCATCTAGTCATCTCACGAAAGCCCACAATAAGCACAAATTCCTCATCAAAACACTTAATTGCAAAACGCAGCGTTTCATGCACATGCAGAACTGCAGCGCATCGAGGAAAAAAAAAAGTTGAGTTACTGAAGCAGAGGAGTCGAGAGAAGACTTGAGTCATCATTAGGTAAAGAAGAATATCATCACTTACTACACGCCTCACTGGAGACATGATTCTGATTGGTCAGTCTTTCATCATATATTTTATCTATCTATCTATCTATCTATCTATCTATCTATCTATCTATCTATCTATCTATCTATCTATCTATCTATC
>JAUCMT010000021.1:9696493-9706620 GCA_032357475.1 Enteromius thamalakanensis
GATGTGGATTTGATCGTACGAACACTCTAAGATCAAATCAGTGCGTAAGAAAGTTTTATAAATGAGGCCCCAGGATTCTCAGTTTCAAGTTCAAGTTTTTTGAAAAACATGAGGGTGAATAATGACTAAACATCATTGTGATTTAGGCACAAACAATACTTTTTAAAAAGTTTAATATGGTGGCATGTTTGCTTGTATAATAATATTAAATGTGCCACCCGTATGAAAAATCCCTTGCTCCGCCACTGTTCAGAAGGCTTTATTAAGTAGATGGAGCCACTTTATTTGATTGCAAAATATCATCACCCATTTACTGCCATTATAAAGCTTGGAAGAGCCAGAACATTTTTAATATAACTCCAATTGTATTAATCTGAAAGTCATATGATGGCTTGAAGATAAGTAAATCATAATCTAATTTTTTGGTGAACTATCCCTTTAATAATTTGCATTCAATGAAAAGACTTTCTAACACTTCTAAACATGTACATGTTTTGGGCCACTGTATATTTCACACTGTAATGTAATTGCACCAGTTATCTGTGTCATTTTAAGTATAAAATGATGTTATTATTAATTATTTATTATAAGGCATTGCAATGTTTTCACCATAAATGACCTTTTGAACTCCTTGCCATGTGTGACACAGGTACGGTGATGACTCCGAACTACCTCCGTGCCCCTGGCATCAGCGTGTCACCTTGGTGTGACTGCAACAACAGTGGAAACGGAAAAGCAGAGTGTGATAAGTTCACAGAGTTCTTCACCAGCAATCGTTGTCTCCGTGAGTAGACTTCATTCACAGCTGCCGCTGCCGCTGCCGCTGCTATGTCATTGGTCACATGGCGTTCAGCGCTGATTGACAGAATTTGCCCACCAAGACTGACTCTAAAGCTAAATTCTGCTCCGTTGCATCTTCATGATCACCCACAGTCTGCACCAGTAAATCTGATCTCTGTGATTTGTGTTGCTGTGCGGTTCAGGGAAGTCTGACGGCCGAGAGACAGAGAAATCCCTCTTAAATGGGACGGCTGAGAGTGGGGATTGACATAAGGCAATAAAACATTACTCAGGTGTCCATGGGCCTGGAAGAGTAGGGAAAGCATGCATTATTTTGTCAGGAAGTTATTCAAAAACATCCATTTAGATGAACTGGATGCAGGGAGATAGACAGGGAGCAGATGAGAGGGAGGATTTGTCTACATGAGACAATGGCCTTTAGAATGACAGACCCGATGATACAGCAGTACAGACACAGTCACGCTACATTCACACTTCATATCTGACACCTTCTCATCTTTTGTGTTTACCTATAGAGACAAGGTGGAGAGAAAGAGAAAAGACAGTCCGCATGAGACAGCAAAATGTTTTCTTAGCTCTTTCTAGTTTGTAATGAACACATGCCATTACTTGTATATCACAGACGGCCCAATACTGACGTTATAGACAGCGGCAGGTCTATTAGGATGCATTTGCATCATCACATCTAATGCACACAACACTTATGTTGATATACATCACTTTTGTTGTTTATGATCAATAAGTAGTTAAAGCAGGTTTTTGCCTTGGTTCTGAAAGACAAATATTTTTAATCACCTTCTGTGTTCATGGGATTGTTCACCCATGGTCATAGAGGTTTACATCAACAAGTAAGTAGCTATGTTTCCATCCAAAACAACTGGAATATCACATAAAACATGCAAATAAAGCACTGTTTCCATCAAAAATGTAATTTCCTGGTAAACTGTGGCACTACATATCAATAAAAATATATGAGAAGGCATTAAATATAATAATTTTCAAATATGATATAGGCAAATTAGCCTATTTGCATGAAAAATAATAAATGTGGTCAGTGATTTTGAAGGCCTGTGCTGCTGTTTAAGAATGCAGTTGTGTAAAGACAACAGACTTTGCTCATTCATTTCAGTGTGACCCTAACGACCAATAGTTGCTGTGTGAATGAGATCATTCAGGTTATTGCTTCTCATACCTCATAGTCACATGACAATATGCATGAAAGAATTTAGTAAATGTGTTTGAATCATAGTTTATGCACATTTTTTCCAATCAGATAAAAAGTTTACATGACCGAAATGTGCGCATACGTTTTTGATGCACATTTTTTTAATTTATGCACATCTTGGCATTTCCATCCAGTGTTTTGTTGTATGCGGTATTCCAAAATGTGCATAAAAACTATGATGGAAATAAATGGCGGCACCTATTTTTACATCAGGAAAAGGGTGGATAGTCTCTTCTATGCTTAAAGTCTGTACAGTTGAGGTTGCACAGTCTGCCTTGGCTTTTACTCAAGATCACTAAAGGGTCATAGTGTACACCCTCTCAGGGGTGTTTACATACAATTATGCTTGGGATACACATCCATTCTTATGAAAGCAATTCGATGTAAAATTATGAGTTATTAACCCTTAAGTAACAGAATGAGCTCGCAAGGGAAATAATAAGGTCAGCCTTCCCTCGTCTCTGTCAATAGACGGTACTTAATACACATGCAGCTTATTCTTTACCTGAGTACCCATCAATAATCTCCCACTTGCCCTTTAGCTTTCTGTGGCAAGAGGTAAATAACAGACTCTGAAGTCAAAAGTGCTCTTCAGAATAAAGTTATTTAAAATAGCAGTTGAGTCATAATAGCTTCCTCCGTTTTATCACCGGAAAGGTCCCAGAAACTAAGTAAGTGAAGGTCTTACTGCACTTACACATCGAGGCTAAGTGCCTCTTTATCAGAGTTCATCTGCTTAAGTATTAAGAGACGAAGAGAGAAGCTCTTAATATAGGTGTAGATAACAAAAGGGCAATAATGTGATAGTGACATGTCAATGTTTAAACAGGGTTTAATCGAGAATGCATTTTTTCATTGAAATAAAGCCAGAATAAAATAAAATTAAGAACTTTGCCTTAAAGAAAGATTATTACATTTCAATTTAACTTCCTCTGGGCGTGACTGATTCAATTCAAGCTCTGCTTTACACAGGCAATGCCATCCAGGCGTTTGGTAACGGCACAGATGTTGGTGTGTGGCAACCGCAGCCTCCCATCGTGTCCACTCCACCTGACCCTTACACTCCGCAGAGAGGACGGGACAAGACATCCAACACACTGGATGACCCAGCACTCACCAACGACCTGGACAGTAACGCAGACCATCTCTACAGCTTCTGTGGAAGTCTGCAGGTACTGAAAGCATTTACAGAAATGACCTGAAACGTACACCCTCGTTTCTGACATTCATCAGAAATCAATATTTGTATCTAACTTGTTTATACCAAATCTTGATTAGAAAAGTGCAGTGAAAAAGGCAGTGTAAAAAGTCACCCAGACGCCCAATCTGTTTTTCAGAATCTCCTTTTAACCACTATATTGACCATCTCTGATGGTGAACGACAGCTGTCAGTCAGACACACACATTGCTGTTGGCCCACACAGATGGTTAAAGATGCACTGCCTACGTCAACTTTACAAACAGCCGGCAGCTTGTTTGGAAGCTTTCAGGCTTTGCTTGGCATACGATGACTTTCATTTTTAGAGCCTCAGAGTGAGATGAGGGTTTACTTTTGATTGATGGGTGCGGGCTGTTGCAGTGATAACACACACGTAGGGCCTCTGGGTAGAAATGAGATACATCAAACTGCCAGAACTGTCATGTCAGAGCTAATTGGCTGGCACATTAACATGAGGAACACCCTTAAGCAGGATATACCCACCCATTACAATCTCTCTGAGGGAAAGATATCTCACCAATCATCTGCAAATCTTACTTCAAGACTGGCACACACTCAGTCTCTAAAACCACTGGCATACACACAGACATGGATCTTCAGAGGAACAGTCTCTGCGGAGCATAATTTGTTGATTAAAACAATATGTGACTCGTCCAAAAAAATGAAGTGGATCTTTATAAGGCTGTGGGAAAAAAACTTGACCATGCTTAAATAATATTAAGTGTTACCAGCTTCAAGCACTCAAGTGTGTGGGTCATTTATTAAGCCAAAAACATAAAAGCCATGCACATTTCTGCCAATGCACACTGTCTTTTTAATACTTTTACTCTAATAAATGCTTTACACACATGGAGACTTGAATGCATTGTGTGTGTTCTTTTTCTCCTCTATCATTTCAGTATTTTTTTATGATTTTTGTGTTTTACCTCTCAATTTGTTTTCCCCTAATATTTTTAATGTTCATTATTTTCTTTTTAGAAATTTTGCTTTTTTTTTAAAGCAAAGGTAGCAATTTTCTACTTTGAAAAATATAAATGTAGTTTATTTAATTAAAATAAAAAAATATATAGAGTATGTGACCCTGGCATCAAAAAAACTGTCTTCAGTCGCTGGGATGTATTTGTAGCAATATCCAACAATACACTGTATGGGTCGGAATTATTGATTTTTCTTTTATGCCAAAAAATCATTAGGAAATTAAGTAAAGATCATGTTCAATGAAGATATTTAGTAAATTTCTTGCCAAAAATATATAAAAACTTGATTAGTAATATGCAAGTTTTCTATTTGGATAACTTTATAACTCAATATTTAGGTTTTTTTGCAGCCTGTATATAATTGTCCTTTCATAACAAACCATACATCAGTGGAAAGCTATTTATTCAGTTCATGTAAATGAGTTCATATTTTAGTCCTCCAATGCTTTTCTTCAGTTATTTTTTTCTATAATTAACAGCATGCTAGATGCTTTTGATAAAGCTTCACTTGTATTTAACTTCTCTTCTCTCTCTAAATCTGCAGCTCACAATACAGTTCAAATACAGAACACCAGGATACACAGGATCCTGCAGATATAGCACAACAATTCATCATATTGGAGCAATAACAATATTATGATTTATTAGTAGACAGATAGACTTCCAGGAAGGTTATTAATCATTCTATCCCACAATGCTTTTCGTGAGAATTAGCTCCATTCTCTCTCCATTGTGCGGCACCTTTATTATATTCCAGATTCTCTGAGGAATCACTTTATCGTTCCAACAGACCAACTACTGTGTGTGTGCTTGTGGGAAACGGGATAACAGAGCAGAATCTCATGTAACTGGCTGTTGAAATGTATTGGTGTGTCACATATTAATGCAGACACACACAGTGAATCACACACAGCGCTTTGATTTGAGCAGAAGCAGGACCTCAGAGAGAGCTCCTGGCCACAGCGTTGTGTGTGCTGTTTGTGTGTGGGCTGTGGGGCTCATTATCATAACATTACATCTCACTCTGAAGACCTCTTCTCTTTGAGGCCAATACTATATGACCTCTATTTGCCGTGGTGAATTACAGTGCTTTATTGGAGCTGTGCTTGGCTTAGATCGCACTGGACTCAGTTTAAAGGGCCGCTGGATGGAAATGCTTCAGTGTGAGAAATGGTTTTCAACACAAAACCTTGAAGAGCTTCTTGCAAGTAATTGACTTTTCAGCCCGTATTTCAGCTGGCCTCTTTCTCTCTTTCTTTATAGGCTCAGAAGCTGAAAAGTAATGTTACTCTGGATGTTCTTTGTGTGGTAAGAACCATATATTTCTATTTTCCAGTCAGTAGAGGTTGTTCACACAAGATGCATTTTGTACACTTTTGTCTATCTAAGCAATCATGCGGATGAGCGTTGTGACATGTTGTTGCATCGCACTGGAAAAAATGTGTTCAGTAAATCATGATAATGCAATGTTTTACTTTAACTTGACAAAATAATTTTACCAATTTCAACTTTTACTATACTATTATACTACATTCGACATTTTATTTTTATTAAATTTGATGTAATTTAAGCTGAAATTACCTGCATCCAATTAGATTATGGCTAAATATTTGAGGCAGCATCTAAACGAGTTTAATCTAAACTATGTAATAGGTAATAACTAGGTAATAACTAGGTAATAAGAAGTATATATATATATATATATATATATATATATATATATATATATCAGATTTTTTAGGACTTATTAAGCTCTTTTAAAAGCAAAACTTATCTTGTTTGAACAGCTCTTTTGATCGTATGCTAAGATATGAAAACCCCACCTCAGAATGATATATAAAATATGCAATTATGAGGTGAAGTATCTCACAATTAGGACTTTATTTCTCATATTTCATATCTCCTAGTTATGATATTCTCATATTTTATTTGACGTGGTCACAGTTGTAAGATTTTATGTCTATTATTGTGACTGCGTCCATACTGTAACAATGTCACAACTGTTATATATTCACAATTATTAGAGATAAGAATTATGAAAGTAATAAAAAAAATGCACATATTGCCTAAACTGAGATTTGAAGGCATACTGTACACAGCTTTAAAGAACAGAAAATGTCAGAATGACTAACAAAATAAAAAACCTGACCTTTTTCCACAGGATCCGCAGCTGAATGACCCCAGTAGCTTTAATGCAATCGCTGGGAGCTCCACTACTGCCGTCTGCCTGCTGGACTGGACCGTGCTGCTGCTGTCTCTGCTCTCAGCTCTTCTTACAGCCCCACAGACATTATAGCCGCTCACCGATCAGACCTGCTGCTGGACTGCTGCCGTTGCCTCTGTACCATACAAAAAAAATGTTGTATTTTGAGTTTTTCGCAAGTGGTTCTGTGCGCGCTGTGGTGTTTCAGTGTGATGAAACTATTCTTGGTCCACCTGCTTTTCTTTCTCACTTATCGGAGATAACGGACAAACATTTGAATGTCAGTGAGAGGTCATCAAGGATTACTTCTGTTGCGAAAAACTTTCTGCAAACAGGTGTCGCCCGAACTCTTATACGTGGCGCATTATGCTGCAATTTTTTCTACCATCACAGCGAGATCTGGTCGAGAAAACAAGAGATGCGAGGAGATGCCAGAGCCACTTCTGACAGTTGAAAGATTGACACAGCTTCTGCATACCAGGATGCTGCAGAAGATAATTATTTTCTCTGAGCTGATGCCACTGGAAAGCCTGCAAACTCCAATTTGAACTCAAACAGTGTCAAGCAATGCACAGAAGTTTTTTTTTTGAAGGCTTATCAGCAAAACCTGCTGCTCCTGTCCCTTATTAGGACCTACAGACTCCATTCTCCCTCAAAGTGGCAGTGACTTTTTGCAGTGCTCCAGCTTAGATGATACGGTATGGGAGACGAACATCAGGACAGACACAACACTTTATCATGTCAAAACACAGCCAGTTTTTTTTTTTTTTTTTTTTGAGTTTCTAGACTCCTTTAAATTTGTAAATGTCACATCTATTTTAGCTCTTATCCTCTCCGGTGAAACACACCATGAGAATAAGTGCTTAGCACCCATTCGCTAATTTCGGAAACTTTTGGGACATGCCATTCATCTTATATATTTACTTGTAAATACCATCTTTGTTTACAATTACCATATGATGCTTCTCGAAGTTTATTTCTAATCTAGGAAACCTTTTTCGGCTATTGTATCACCTCTGTTGTGTGAAATATGACTTAAGTTTTAGTGATGAAAATCAAAAGTAACTACGAGGGTTGATACCACAGTCCAGTATATGTCAAATGTGCTTTATGTACATCCAGTGAGAACGGTTTCTTATGCTCATCTGAAAGAAGTACTCTCCAAGTCTCATTTCTGCATTGTTGTTGTACCGGTTAGCTGTAAAAAGAAATATAAATATGTACGCATATAGAACAGGGCTGTAAGACATGCAAGAGCAAAGAGTAACTTACATTAAACAAACTAAAGAAGGCCTTTTAACTTGTCTCATTTTTTCCATTTCATTTGTTCAGATGCATCAGAAAATATGTGTGAAGTATGAGAGGATTTGGATATTTTTGATAAAAAAAAGACAATCAGAAAACTGAATGGAAGTACGTATATATAACACAAACAGTGTCAATATTTACGCTAATATTTTTTTGAAAGAGGAATAAGGTTTATGGCATCAGAAGGTGTTAAAACCCCTGAGCTCAAAAGTATTCAGCATTGAAGTGCACATCAGACAGTACTCTGGCAGACTGTGCCATTTAGTGCTAAACCAGACATGCTGCCAGTGTCAGTAAATGTGTAAAGACTATAATTGAAGCGCTCTTGGATTCTCATTACTAAAATAGGAGATAAACTGAATGTCTACATCTCTTATGGATTAGCCCCATTCGATTCACTGTGCCAGTATGTCCTTCACGGGCAAAAAATAGTTATACGCTTTACAGTTTACAACATTAAACTTGACACATGAACAGGAAGCCATAAAAAGCTCTTGTGGTTTAGTCAAGTCCTGTCAGTTTGACTGATGACTCAAAAGTCACTAACCAGCTTAGAAGTCCTAAAAAAAAACATAAACTCAAATGTTTTTCGGACAAAAAGGAGCTGCAAAACAGTGTTAGTCGCAATGGCTTACAGTTTTCCAGTTTTTATATGTTTATTTCATATGCATTAACAGTTTTACTGTATATAAACTGTGTTTTTATTAATCTTATCTACTGTTAAAGAAATAGTTAATAGTCAAAAATGAAAATTTGCTGAACATTTACTCACCCTCTGTTTGTTTCTTCATCAGAACAGATTTGGAGAATTGTTGCATTGCATCACTTGCTCAACAAAGGATCCACAGCAGTGAATGGGTGCCGTCAGAGTCAAAACAGCTAATAAGAACATTACAATTTTTTTGGCTAAAAATACAAGTTGTTTATCTATAATAATGCTATCTCCAAAGTCATGTGGTCTGAATCAGGAGGGAACCCAGATAGCACACGTACGTCTGCAAGATGTCAGTTAAAGATCTCTTGATCTGGAAAGCATCTGCTGACTACAAACGTCTGGCAGACGTCTTACAGATGTCAGTTTTACATACATTCTAAATCACAGTAGAGATGAAGGTAATGCACAGATAATGTTTGAATCACAGATCACCTGGCTGCCATCATGCTTCAGCTTCAACTGTTACCTCAGTCAACTGTTCTTGGCCATTTTATCAGGCTGGATTAACTTTCACTCCTAGCAGGCAGGATTAAGCGATAATAGGGACATGATTGTCAGTCGGATCACATCAGTCCACTCTCCCCAGGACAATAACACACAAGGACGCAACCCCGTTCACCTAGAACTCGCTCACATGCTGTACTAGGACGCAGTGTTTCTTGACACCAGCCACCGCTTCAGACATGATGATTGAACATGTGTCCAAAAGATTGGTAGGGGATTTATTAGCTGTGTCACACAGTGAAAAAAATAAAAAAGTGCATTTATGAGAAATTTGCACGGTAGGAAACAAGGAACGCTGAGAGGCGAGATTTAATAATCGCTCAAGCGGAGCGTCAGTGGCTGCGAAGTCTTCGAAAGAAAGGGAGCACAGCGTGCCATTGTAATTGCGGAGCGTCGCAGATTTGCATCAAGCATAATATTAGCTATGAAGCAGAAATGAAAAGCAAATGACACGGTATCAAATAAATGAAGATTTTTATGAGCTGGGTGTCTGGTCTGTTTCAGATAAATCTGGAATAAGAAAGCCCGACTGATTAAAAAATACCTTAGAATACGTCCTTTGTACACAACAAGCACAGCCGCACGCGAACCGCAGTGAAAGACTAAAATAATTGTGTTCTTCAAATAAAAGAGAGGCACAGAAGATACAGAACAATGTAATCAGTGTGTGTACTGTCTGCTCTCAGAGAGGAACTCGTATCTAATTACCTCACCCTTGACCTTGCTTTTTTTTTCTTTGGGTGAACATAATTTCAAAATGCTTTTACCATTTCACAAAAATTACACTTATGACTGTACTTTTTACTATTTGTGGTAAATGTCAGGGTTTCAGGGGCTGTTTGTTATTGATTTCCTTCAAATCTACAGAAGGGCACAGGTAATAGCGGGTTAGGGATTTGATTCATTGATAATGCCAAGATGATGTGAGACTTAAGATTTTCACATTACTAGAAAATACTAGAACAACTAGAAAGTTAGAGGAGCGAATTCACTAAAACCTATTTCGCAACAAATCCAACTTAACCAATGTTTTAACTTTATTAACTTAGCAAGTGCATTTATTTAGGCTCAAATTTAAATGAATGTTGACCAGTAAACATTGATAGATAGATAGATAGATAGATAGATAGATAGATAGATAGATAGATAGATAGATAGATAGATAGATAGATAGA
>JAUCMT010000021.1:9746281-9761526 GCA_032357475.1 Enteromius thamalakanensis
TTTAAAACCAAGGGATCATTTGACCTACCTCTGGTAGGGCTGAGGGGGTCAGAAAATCCTGGGAGTGCGAGTGTTAACAGTTTCTAATTCTGTTAAAGTAACGGATTGATGGAAGCATTCTTGTGCCGCAAGTGTTGATGACTACACATACTAAGGCAAGCTTGTAGTTAACTGGTTAAACTTGCCCAAGCAGTCAGAATCAAGCAAGCTGTATAACATGACTGGAGCACAAGTTGACCCTGTGTCGGAGTGCATCAGCATTTGACACCAGCTTCCAGAGGGGGTGTCTAATCTAGGACAATGATCTGAATCCAGGACAAGCACCAGAGGGTGCAGCAGCACCAAGAGATTGACCATTCGGAAAGAGAAAGATGCCCTCTACAACCAAATCTAACAAGACATAATGGGAACAGGTGTGCATTTAATGACAAATCAAGAAATTGCACAGAAATTAACAAATCAGGATGACAGATCTACCTTGTGGTAATGACACCTCATACAGATGAGGAGGTAGAGCAGTTTTGCAGGGTAGCAAGTTGTTTACAAAACAGTTCGTTTTCAGTATCTTGTGCAGTCAAAATAAAAAATGCTGTCATTGCTTACCCTCAATTTGTTCCATTTCAATATGGATTTATTTTTGCTGTGCTGCTTAAAAGAAGATATTCTGAAGAAAATGCTGGGTGTATTTTTTTCCCAAGAAAAGAGCTGGTAGTGTGCAATTATAATTAAAAAGGTGTTTTAAAGTTTAAAAAAAGACCCAAAAGCAACATTAACGTGGTTCATAGGACTTGTGCAGTATATTCTGAAATCATGATGAACCACTGATATCAGACGCTCTTACTATCATTCTGAGCCTTGATCTTGTTGCAGTGCTGTCTATGCAGGGTCAGCCAGCTCTCGGATTTCATCCAAAATATCATTATTTGTGTTCTGAAGATGAACAAAGGTCTTAATATTTTTCATTTTGAGTGAACAATCCCTTGCTACATTAATGACTATGGAACTTTTTCTCATGCCATCAAGCCATTTTGAATGCAATTCTATCAAAGTGTATTACATCAGATCATTTAGGACTTTAGTTGAATATGGTAGTGTAAGCAAGAAGTTAAAGCTTAAAGACATTGAACTTAATTAGGTCTCTTTCCCGCTTGGCCTAAAGAGCTCTCTCAGCACTGACTCATTAAACTAAACAGGAAAAGGCATGAGAGACATCATGTGCTGAGGAATCCAACCCAAGAAGGCTGTCGCTAAATGCTGCTACATTGGCTTAACAGCTGAAATATGCGATCAACTCATGTTTCATCACACTTTTGAAACGGCAAGCACTCACCTGAAAAATGTCACAAAGAACTGCACCAGGTCCATAATGCTGTTGTGTTGAGAGAAGGCGATCTGTGAGGGGACAAAAGCAAAAGTGAGATAAATGATGGGGTGACAGGTTACCAAAGAACAGCTCTTTACATGAAAAGATGATGAAGACCTTTGCTTGCGGCTAGGGTCCTTCACAAGAGATAATGTCATAACAGATTTTTTTGCTTGAGGTGCCATCGCAGACGTCATTTTTTTTCTTCTTCACCACCTCCTCTAATTGTTAAATGGAAGCAATAATGGCTGTTCATGGTTACCCGAGCTGACATGCCTCAGGCATTACCCACATGCCAAACGTCTGCCTTCAGGGATTGTGGTTTGCATTAGACACAAATGCACAGGTGTACCTCAACCTGGCAAGGTAAAGAGTACACTGTACCTAACAATTATTTTTTGGATGTACATACATAGTTAAAGACAACTAATATAAAATGGGAGCAGAATATATTTTGTGCTGCTTATGCCTCTCCTGAGATATTATTCTGGCCACTTAAATTGGTTCAGTCAGTGATGGTTTATTCAGATATTTCATATCGATATGCTCTATGGCTCAGACGACAATCTACATTTTTTGGCCAAGCTTCAGCAGACACTTTGTTTGAATGAGACATCATGGATCTGCCAGTGAATACTGCAGGCCCGTTAACTAAGCATCAACACACTTTTGGAAAGTTGTTCAAGTGTTCACGGTGTCAAGAAAGTGTGCTCCCCCAGCATCCCGTAAGGCAAGGAAAATAACTACTTGGATAAATACCCAGCAAAAATAAATGGATTAATGTTCTAAATGTAGGAATTTGTAAGTCACCCTGACTCACCAGATGAATAATGCAACAATGGCTGAGCGGGGCAGGTCCTTTGGAGAGCCCATTTATTTCATTAAGCCATTGTCACAGGAACACGACTAGGGCTAAAGACAGAGCTGGAGAAAGCTTTAACACTCCATTAGGGCTCAACCATTTTTGTCCCCAAAGACAAGCAAGCAAGATGCTGGGATTGAAAAGAGCAGTTGTGCAGCCCCACATGTGCCCAGGTAAGTCATTGCTCCCACTGAGATTGTACCTTGTTGTGCCATAAGTAATGCTTTGGAAGCACCACATGGACAAGGCATTAACGCTACTAAATAAGGTCATTCAGACATTGTAAATCATATGAGAACATGTATTATACATATAAAATGCATCTATTATTTGCATTTACAAAACAAATTCCGTAGCCATTTTTAAATGTATGAGTGTGTTATAATGGCACTTGTTAAACAGGCTTGTACAGCAACAGCTCCTAGTCTCCTGCAGCTAAAACACTAGAAAAAATTCAAGCACATTCCTTATGCTGCAACTCAAGCCATTTATAACAAATACAACATTATATTTTTTATGTACATTCTAAGAAAAAACGACAACATCTGTCAATAACATAAATTGGACTATAAATGAGTCTAGATCCTCCATATCTAAGAATCCCTTTATCATAGTTATTCTAATTTTCACTAATAATCATCCTGTAGAATGAATATGCACTAACAAAGCATCTGAGAGGACTATCAGGAAAATATATACATAAATATAAAGTGGAGAGAGGAAACTACTGTAATAGTATCAAGCAGCTCTGATTTGTACCATAATTGTGAAATTTGTTTCCAGACCTAAAGTCATGTTCTATTACAATGACGATGATGATGATAATGATTTTAGATATATTTTATACACACACACACACACACACACACAAACACACACATACACGTATATACCAAAAACCAGGTTTTTTTTTTTCATTTAACATTCCATTTACTCTTAAACTCCAGCTAGGTTATTTTAATCATTTAAAAAAAAATCTATATATAGTTAACTAACACCATGTTATCTGTTTTTGCAAATAAACTCCTAATAATAATAATAATAATGATGATAATAAAAAAAAAAAATATATATATATATATATATATACACATACATACACACATTGCATATACACACACAGTTATATATTATATGAAAATAAATTAAAATGTTAAATATCTTAATGTTGTAAAAATAACATTCACAAAGATTTTAATTTTGTGTACTATATAAATTGCAAAAAATAGTTTATATTGTTAGTTAAAATACAGTGTATTCATATTTTAATATGCAGTTATTATTGTATTATTTTTAATAATGAATCAATGTGAATCAGAGCATGTTACATTGCACGGTGGTGTGTATGCATATGTAGACAAACTACTGTAAGTTCAAATATCTCAGCATTTGCATCTAGTAACCATAACAAAGTTTATTTAAATTTACACAACAGAACTACAACAAATCCTTTCAAATAAATTATTTTTGGTTCAAAAGGCTTAATTTACAGTGAATTTAACTATATTCACTGAACAATTTTGTTTATGCATAGCATCATTAAAGTAAAACAAATAAGGCTTGCACATACATGCCTGAAATGGATCATTTATCATGTTCATACTGGCTGACCTCACACCGACCCATGAGACAGTGAGACAGCAGTAATGTTTTGTCATATTAGGTTTCCTGCACAACGAGAGCACTTCAATTCTCCATATCTAATATCTGATGCTTTCAGAGAGGTCGGGGTCCTCATATGTGTATAGTTTCACAGTCCCAATTTCCTCAGTAAGCTAATAAATGCTGATCACACTTTCTGATCATAAACATCAGAGGAGAGCGAGCTCACCGTGTCACGGGGGTCCATTTGATTTAATGATGCATCGCCATGGTAAATAAGTGACTCTGCTTTTGGGAAATCTAATAGAAAACTATTACTGCTTGAACACAGCTCAACTGAGATGAAGGTCTGCGAGACCAACGTAAATAAATGAACCTTATCAGAGGAACTCATCTCATCCGTGATAGAGGAACAGAGGAATGAATGCAGATCAATATTAGGTGTATTCTCGCTGTTGCAGATAGTCCCAACAACAAATGACGTGCACTATCTGAGCGTCTCGGTGCACAGCTGGCGAATGGTAATGAACGACAGAAAGGTTGAGAGGATTTGTGGTGGTTATCTTTATAAACCATATGGATATCGACCAGATGAAATCTTCCTTTATTGTGGTGCATTTTTTTAATAAATAGCTTCACTAGGCACAGAAAACCTGTTCAACATCGAACCCTCTAAAGGGCTGCTATAAGTGTTTATCATATTTTGTGTAATATAGTTTATTACCAATATAGAAGGTTATTACTTTTTCCTTCAGAGACTAGTCATTTAGGAAAAGACATCAGGGGACAGGGAGAGCAGACATTACCCAGTGTGCACCAACTACTAGTGACATAAGCAAACAAGACTAATATGCCTGCTTTTTCTAGCTATCCATCTGCAAATTACAAAGCAATTTTCTTTTTATTTAATGTACTCATAATATTCGGAACTAAATCATTTGTCCAGCATAATAAAAACTGCAATGTGTCACCACCAGCAGTTACCTAAACTACCTTGCCTAAAGATTTTGTATATCTACTGTATATAAATTCATACACAATGACTTGTTGGACATAGAGACTGATTGTAATTATTTTATCCAAATATTAGTTTTTTGAAAAGTTGGTTGGACGATATAGACATATACAGTCAGAATATTTTCCCCTATTATTACTTGCTGATTGTTAATTTATTTAAAATTTATACATGTATGAATAAGTAGAAATATTGGTTACCTTGAACAGTGGTCAATTTGTTCAATCTCAAACTAATTTAAGGCTAATGAAGGAAGTTTGATAAATGTTTGTTTTTTCAAATGACTAATTAATTGTAAATAACGGCTAATATGCCCTTATTATATGTTCAGGTAATCATTAGTTATATGTGTGTTCATGCTTAACTGATGCATAATTGTGAACAAGTTAAGCATAAATTACTAGTTTATTTATGCTTAACTAATGCATAATTCGGGCCCTTAAAATGCTAGGTTAATCATTACTTACTAGTGTGTCTTTGCTCAACTAATTATTAACTGTGAACAAATTAACCATTAATTAATGATTAACTAATGCATTATTCTGGACCCTTAAAATAAAGTGTTACCGAACATTTTAAATGTTAGCTTAAATGTTAACTAACTTATTTTTTAATTTGATGTACTAAAATCACTACAATTTTAACTAAAACTAGCTAAATCAAAACAAAACTAATAAAACTCAAAAAAACATAATACATAAAAAAGCTAATATCAAATAATAAAGAATACTATAGTATTAACGAACAATTAAATATAATTGAAAAATTAAATCAACCAAAATATAGCCTAACCGATTCAAAAGAGCCAACTACATCATACATTTTGCCCCAGAATTCAATATCACTTCCTTACAATCTAAGAAAAGCTCAATGATAGAGAGTGGTTATGTTACATATGTTCTGTGACGGTGTACACGTTTAACAGGTCTAAGTGATGACATTTCACACTAGAGTATTATGTTGTTAAAGCCAGAGTCACAGCTGAGGTGCGAGTTCATAGTGCCAGATCACATCTATGTCTGATCACAGAGCAGAGGATGTTCCACCGGATGGTCTTGATTAGAGCCAGTCATACAACCATATAATGCATTGCTGATGTCATCGAGCCTTGGGCGACACGCTCAGAGCACTCTTCAGAGGACACAGAAACGGAGGAGACTGTCAGAGTGGATAAAACTCTGTTGGGGCACATTTCCTAAAGCTTCTAACACTCACATAAACCTCAAGTCTCAATGGTCTCGAACCACTACAGTGATTCTGGTCATTGATGCCACAGTACCGTTCAAACGTTTAAAGATGCAGGGGTGTTGTGAAATATCACAATCAAAAACAACCGTTTAATATTTTAATATATTTCGAAATGCAAACAATTCCTGTGTTGGCAAAATTCTTGATTTTTTTTTCTTTAAGAATCAAAGTAAAAAGAATAGTATTTACCAGAAAAGGAAGTATAAATTATAAATTGTTCATTATAAATACTTGTTCTCTCATTTTTTATCAATTTACAGCATTCAATTATAATAAAAGTACTACACTTTAATTGGTAGAGCGTAGTCACCATTTTAAGGAACATGTGAAAGACACAATTTGGATAACTAAAAGTTTTAAACAGATCCAGGTAAATAGAGGCTAGATGTTTAATCTTGACAAGATTTTTTTTTCCCTTTTAAAAAAATGAAACTACCTGTGCAATGGCATGTATATCTCTCCCTCTGCTCTGGCAATAAAGACTGCAAACATCGTTCATAATAAGACTAACGTACCCCAGTTGAGATTTAACATAAATGTCACTGACAGATAGCTTCGGTCTGCAGATTACTCCAGCAATGTCATTTTATGTCCATCGTCTAGGCATCTGGCAACGTAACACATTGCCACTTAAGAGCTGATTCAATTTTATGGACCATAAGATGCAAACTTATCCCAGTGCAAAACTGAATAATTGATTTCTATATCAAGGAGTATTGGATCTTTTAAGAAACATTTGTTTTTGTGGGATTTCCATTTCAAGTAGAAACCAAACCAGTCAAAATGTGTCCTTACCTGTATTTTGATTGGCCATGAGAAGTTGCTGACGTATACATAGAAGGTGATGTTGGGATTGGTGTGAAAACTGAACTTCTCACAAGAGAAACTGTCTCTGTACTCTTTGATGTTGTTCTTTGACACGATAGGGATCTCTTCCCCAGAGATGGTCCCAGCTGTAAAGATTAAAGAATATGATGAATCAATTTAGATGTACTCAGAAAAGGCATTTCATACATCTTATGCTAACTTCTCTTAATTAATGCATTGACCATAAAGGGTAACATATTGACACGTTGCACGTTGGAGGTTCTGCATACATGTTTTTACTTCTTCAAAACCCTAAGCTGAAAAACATCAAATATTTGCCTATATTTATTGTGGGATATAAAAAAAAATGATGCATGCTTAAAATGTAGTGTGACCGCCACTTAATGCTTTCTGAGCTATTAAATAAGGGTGATTGAGAGCAATGCAAATGCAGTGAATTGCACCAGTAATCAACAAGGCTGACCGCATACACCGGTATAGCTGCTTGTTGATGTTTTGTATTCATGGAGAAAATGAGTTTTTAAATCAACCTCTCAGTGTGACAATTTCATTATCTATTTTAAACATGAGAAACAAGGTATAAAACCATAATTTAACCAAAAAAAATTGACTTGGAGGAGGTGAAAAGAAAAGCAGTCTTTGTCCTATTTTATCAAGACTTTTTAAACTTTCCTGAAGTCCTCTAGTGAAACACTTAAGTTCCACCAATCGTCATTCCAAACCAGCACTATGAAACAAAGCCCTCAAAATGACAACCCAAATGCCACTATGTGGCAATGCTTATCTTAATTGAAATCGTTCAGTGCTCCTGAAGACGCTGCAGACCCAGAATTCAGAGCCGCACGCTAGACTATTGTTAGAAGCCCTTCTCAGGGGAGAATGTCTTTAAACAGAAAGACACCACTCCAAATATTAATTGAGGGGAGCTGGGAGGTCGAGAAGGAGAGGAGTGAACCTGTTAAAGAGGAGCGTGAATTTCAAAGTCACATTAAAAAAAATTGGCTAGTGACTATTTGGACGAAAAGGTGATTACAAAAAATAAACAATAGAGGATAATGGGGATGTCCTTGAGTGCCTGTCTATTGTAAAATAACCAACACACCCAGGAACACACTGCGGTCAAACAAGGAATGCATTAGCATCTCTGTGTTAGAACCATTATAATACTATGCTAACATGAGAATGCATGCAAAGGTCAGCTAACGGATTAGTAAAGTTAACTTGTTTACACCAGCATTCAAAACATTAGGTTAATTAAGCTTTCTTTTTTTGCTTTTTTTTTGATAAAAAATAAATCTGGTGAAAATATTAATACTAATCAGTAATAGTAATCAGAAGTTATTACAATTTTAACATTTCTATTTTGTTATATTAAAACGCCTTTTCTTCTCTGAGAGTAAACCTGAATTATTAGCAGCATTTATTTTTAGGATTCTCTGAAGAATATTAAGTTCAAAAGTTCAATTATTTGAAATAGAATTTGAATCATTTAAAATGTCTGTTTTTTGAGTGTGTGGCAACCTGCTGTTGAATGCATGAATGTAAAGGAAAGGGAAGATTTGCTCAGCAAATATATCAGTTTACTGCGACGTTTATACAACAAAACAAAGGTAAATGTTCAACAGAGGAAAAGAGCAGTCAGTACCTGTTGATCCAACTGACCAAGTGATGTTCAGATTGAAATTGTTTGATGCATTGATGGACATGTCCAAGTTCTTGCTGGTCTACAAAGTAAAAAAAAAAAAGAAAAAAGGTTGATGTCTTCAAAAGTAGCTCTTTTCAGTGTAGCTTCTTTACAGTATAAGGGTTTGAAAGACATGATGAGATTGAGCAATTATGCCTAATCAGAAGACTATGATAATCAATCTGGTCAAACCTTTCACTTGCTTCTCTTCTCAGATAGGTTTACTGTGACTGACCTGTTCAGGAGTGGCCATGAAGTTAATGGCAGTGTAGTGCTGGTCATCTTCTTGAAGCAGACTGAAGGTGAACTGGTAATCAATCAGCAAGTTATCTGTTCAGATCAAAAACCTATGGTTAATCACCACATTTTACACCCTCATGAACCACACCACACAATTCACTGTCATGTTAATGGTTGAAAGTTTCCATTTAAAGAACATCACGAAGAGCGACGCACATTCACTCTTACAATAAGAGGGCTACTTTGAAGAGCTACATGAATCATCAGTCACTTTAATTGCACTAAATTAATACCTCCTTTCTAAGTGTGTCATTTCTTTAATAAGCATGCACTCTGATTAAGCTCAATTGTTTTTAAGACGTCTACAAGTATTTAAATTCTGTGCTCCTAAGTTACATAAAAGAACTTGCTATCCTTTACCAGAACTAGGCCTAAACATTTAAAACTTTAAGACTGAACAATAAATTTCTAATTTTCGACCAGGAAGCCCATGAGGTGCAGTAAGTTTATTCTTTTTCAAGGTCTCTTAAAGCATTGTTTCAAAGACAAAGAAATGTGTGGATTGTTTTCTTAACTCCTGGGCTGTTAAATGACTGAATGCTGCCACAGGCATCTCCCAGAGAACAGCTGTTTGCGTGAATCACAATATGGCACTGTAAACATCTCTTTCACTCCCCATCAACTCGAAACATGTCTTTATAGAGGTTCTAATCAATTCAGATGTGACATGCAAACAACGTAGTTTCACACGTTTCCTATATTTTTGCTTGAAAGATCAACTTTCAAACACAGAGTAGTGCAGATCTGCAAACCAACAACTGTGAGCATTTTTCTGTTAAATCATCCTTCCAGAAGGAACGCTGTCACTTCTTAAAATTAGTTTCAGATGCAACTATCTATAAGTGAGAAAACTTGAACCGTCCCCCAGCTTGCTCTAGAAGCATAAGGGTGATATATGCTGGGTTTTTTTTTCAAAGATGAAACAGAATGGTGATTCTAAAGTGAATGTCACTGAGTTTCGTACGTCAGACAGCTGTTCTGGGAGGAATGTCAGCAGTGAAGTTGTATGTTATTAAATGAGAATAGAAAAAAACTTGTCTGAGAAAGGTTAATAAAGAAGCTTGTCATTCTGGATGCTTTAAAAATGTTCCCTGTCATGTTCTCAACTATTGTGTAAGACCAATACACAAGTAATCATAGACTACAGTATGTGCACCAATTACATGATCATTCTTCTGACTGTTGCTTTTCTCAAATATACTTCTACAAGGATAGTCTGAGCAAAAATTTAACTTCTGTCATAATTTATTTTCCCTTGTTTTGTTCCAAACCTGTATAACTGATTTTTACACAAAGAAATTAAACATCGAACATTGGTAACCAAACAGTTTCTTTTATATTAGCTAAACGTAGCTAAAGGATGACAGAATTTTTATTTTTTTTTGGTCAAAGAAGTTTGTAATTCAGCAAAGCTGCATTCTTTAAACAAAAATAGAGTGAAATCTAAAATATTGTAAAAATTAAAGAATATTTTTACATAGTTTTTAATCAATAGAATGCATTCTTTCTGAATAATACTATTTCTTCTTTTAAATATGGCCTCAAACCATCGAGAATGGCAGTTTATATAGACAGTGTGTTTGCTTTTCCTCCTAAAACTTGAAGTCTAGGGTCTCTTAAAAGCTGTGATTTAAAATGTATACAAATGGTCACAAGCAACATGCAAAAATAGCTTCTGTCAGCAAGAATGACTAACTTCTCTCTTGTGTTTGGATTAAGTGTCCAAGAGTAGATAAATGAATCTGAAACTCCTAAATCAACTAAGGCACAGTTATGCTAAAATGGAAACATTCAATTTCCATTTCAACATTAAAAGAAAAAAACAGGAATGAACTCCATTCAGGTCACTAAAGATGCTGCCCACTGTGAATACACGGAGGTCTGGTCAGTGGGCAGAGCGCTAGTGTAAACCAATCTGAGAAAATTAAGCATGACCAATAGGTCTCACTGGGTCAGAAGTCCATTTTTACAGGATGGGTCTTCTCTAAAGTGGTGAGTCAAGTAACATTGACAGAACACTTTGAGGCTGCTTGGTCAAGTGCTGCTTCCGGAAACGCAAAAGTCAAACCTTGCTTGTGTGAGAATGCTCACACTTCCTACTAGACCCACGTCCACCAAACTGCTCTTGTGTCTTTAATTAGTTTGAATCATTCGTCTACTCACTCTGACAGGGTTTGACACTCTCACCAGTCTTATATCGTCGCCTTCAGCCCACTCTCCCAGCAACACTTCCCCCTACAGGACACTATTTGAGAAAATACGGGAGGGTGATACAGTTTTCTTCTAAATAGCAATTGAGCCGGAAGCCTGCAAGCACATGTGCTTCTTCTAACAGACACAGAGGGAGAGGAGTGGATGGAAATTGATTGATAAATTGGAGGTTTTATTTAATCCTGATTGATGACAACAGGGATAATGCTGGCGGGATTTGCAAACCGAGTGAAATTTGATGTCCTAAATGCTACTGACTACATTTAGCCTTTTCAGACTCCATGATAACTGCAGATAGTAATTGAAAAGAAAAAAGAAAAAAAAAGCGAAAGTCTATACCCAGAATATGCAGTTTTTGATATACAACAAGACTGCCCCCTAGTGTTGTGCATTTGAGCCCTTCTCACACAATCGGACTTCATGGTTTGCTTCAGATCTTCTGAGATGCTCAACAGATCTAGCTGTACATTTTGATTGCTGCCAAATCAGAATATTTCATCCATTGCTTTTATATTGTGTGGTTGTGCATCAGCCCATGGCAATTTCGTCCAGCTTTCCAGCATCTTAAGCCCCCTGAAGTCTAATTTCATTAAATGGCAGACAGCTTCCGAGTTTGAAAGTGTCTGCAGAGTCAGACGCATTTTCAAGGTACAACAGGATTACGTTAAGGTCAGAGCTCAAATAGAGCATACTCACAGTAACAGGTTCCTCGGAGGGGGTTGCCAAGGTAACGGTTTTCTGAATCACAACTGCAGAGAGGGGGGAAAAACAATTTAGATGAAGTACATGAAGTAATGAACCAATACAATATCTGATGCATGAATCTAAACATGCATATTTCATAACAATTATTAAACACAAAAAGATAAATAAATGGTTGGTGAAACAAGAAAACAAAAAGGTTGTTACTCAATTTAAAAATAAATTTAAGAAATAAAATAACATTAAGATGTTTCGCTATCTGGGTTTTTTTTTTTATGATTAATATTTTTTTGCAGTTTTTATCTGTTTTTATGGCATGTATATGTACACATGCATATGAATAATATGGTTTTTTTCCATAATAACCTACTAGACAACCAATCACCTACTAGACAACCAATAGCTTATTCTGAATAACTTTGTTAAACACCAAATCTATTATATATTGCAAAAATGTATGCTATTTATAATTACACAATTTATTGTGAACAATACATCTATGCATGTTTCATAAAAAAAAAAAAATTGTATTTTTTGTCAAAATGTCAATAGCAGACATCTGTCTAATGAAATATGAAGGACTTCTCTGAACCTCATATTGATATGCAAAGCCCATATCTCTTAACTCTGAAGTATATCACAATACAGAACGAAGGATCAGAGGCAACTTACATTACATCACGACATACAAAAACAAACAAAACTAAAAAAAAACACTGCCATTTTCATACACTAAACTCATGACACTGAAGTAAAGAAGCCAGTACTTATCAATTGTAGCATATCTGCATACTGCCACCATTTATACTTTATTACCATTTTTAAAGTCTTTTTTTTAAATGTTTGAATTTGTGTGGAGCCCGTGGTATCTTTTTCCATACTAAAGCAGATTACGTAATTCCACTCTTTTGTTGGGGTCTTTTATTTCCTCAGCTTCATTAGAGAGCGCCAGGAGACAGCCCAAAGCTTCCTCTACCTCAATCTCAAACACGCTAAACAATTAACACAGCGCTGTCGGCCCAGCTCTCCACCAGCCTAAGCAGATTACACATCCTGTTGCTCTTCTGAGCCAGGAACTGACGGTCCAATTAGAGTCTGCATTCATTTGAGAGCACAACTCGCTCACTCCCTCTCCTCACAGCAATCTCGCTACTTAGTTTCTACAGAGGGAATTCACTTTCGATTTACGCCATTGTCCTAGAAGCGTATCTGAAGTGCAAACGCGATTAATCATTAAAGCCACTTTTAACAAGTAAATGAAGCGATGTTGTAGTTAATGCAGAATGCCGGGCTGCGAACTAGTTACTTCGGAGCTAATCTAACACAATGCTCCCAGTTCACATGCATTACAGCCAGAAAAATACTTTTTGTAAGTATGCAAATGCAATACAATTTTGCAGTCTGGCCAAATGTGGCTTTAGGGTTTGTATTAAATGTGATGCAATAAAAAAATAAAATATGCATACAACATCATAAAAAAGGTCTTATATTAAGTTTTCCTTAAAAGTTGCATGCAAAAAACAAAAAATGTGATTCATAAATAAATTCTGTAACTCTTACCCCTTCAAAATTATTTTAATAATTAAGCACATTTTAAATTACCATATAATTATTAAATGTCCATAAAGTCTTAATGTTTAATGAATGAATTTTTAATCCTACAATTATGACTTAGCGTCTCAAAATTGACGCTTTTATTTTAGAATTATTATATTTTATTTTACAACTTTTTATCTTATGTTATGTTTTTGTCTTTGTCAGATGTTAAATCACATGATTAGTTGACTTAAAATGCCATAATAATAAAAAAAAGATTAGAATTTTATTTCACTTTTCAATTTATTATTTTACCTAACAAAGCATGTATTTATTTATTTATTTATTTTATTTATTTTTTTTTGCTGAAATTGGCTTTCATATTCACAACCTGCATTTAACTGTTTGTTTATTTGGGAGCAATTTCGATTCATGAATCAAACTGATGAACCAGTCATGTGATACTACAATAATAACAAATACATAAAAATACACACAAAAAAATAAAATACATATTTTCCTTACAAGAAAGCTTACTAAACTGCACAATTCTCCCTGTCAAATATACAGACCTCCATCTCATACTGTAAATATCCTTGTCCTTAGCTTGCAGGGATCCACCTTTATCATAAGGAGCTGAAGCATTCATATTTTTTTTCCCCGAGAGTCGGTGATAAATATGAGAGGACATGGTAGAGTACACTTTTACCACGGTACAGAGGACACAGGACAAACTGTACCACAGGCATTTTAAAACCCTTGCATATCAGTCCCCTAGCCTTTAATCTGGATGACATTTTAGAAATGACTATTCTCTCTCACCCATACACTGCAAATCAGAAAGAGAGGTTTCCAACATTCATGCCCACATACACACAATGTACTCCGTGAGGGCGGTGAAACATAATGCACTCTTACTCTCAGTATCTTAATTTAATCTCCAGTAAGAGCGCACCTACACGCTGTGCATGCTTTAATGCACTCTCTCTCTGTTGTGCCATAATTTGATTCCCATTTGGGTCACACCTGAAGAGCCGCAACACACACAACACACTCAACGACACTCCATCATGATGATGATGGACTCTACAGTAATCAAACATACTTTGGTTCAAATTGTATCAATTTTCCTTCTTTAATCATGTGTATCTTTTCAAATATCTCTCGATGAGCTGTCGTCTGATAGCAAAGGAGAATGACGCGATGCTCTGAAGTCCTGTTTAGGGCTGTGAAGGGAAACTTTGAATTGCTCTTTCACAATGTCAGCACACTAAAAAGGGGTCAGAGAGCGATCACTGCAGCACATCAGGTCTTTAATCAACCATTTTGAGGTTGATAGTATTTGTGCGTGACAAAAATGGTCCCGGTGCTTCATTACGGACCTCGTTATGTAGGATGGGTAATGGCATCTGTCCGCTCTGAGTAATGAAGGAGAGAGAGAACAGTGAGGAGGAGAGGAATAAACAGGAAGCGGTAACAGGCGTCTCGACTGCAGCCTGTGCACTCATTTGTCCTTGTGATGAAGACACGCTTGAATACATCATCAATGGACCTGGCTTGACCTGATTGGGTTACACACAATTAAAAACTAGAATCCACCAGTATGCACACACACACTGAAAAAGTGTGTGTGTGTGTGTGTGTGTGTGTGTGTATTAGAGAAGGAGGCTTCTCCCAACACTGGTTCTCACTATAAAATTTGAAAAACAAAGTACGTTTGATCATTAATGACTTCAGTTGTTTGGTGTTCATAAGAGCCATTTGTTCATAAATCAGGCAACACAGTTATGGGCAGATTAGGGCTGCACGATTTGGGAAAAAATGTCACATTGCGATTATTAAGGTCAAAATTGCGATTTGCGATTGCGATACGATATATAAGTGGTTTGACTCA
>JAUCMT010000021.1:9771548-9784539 GCA_032357475.1 Enteromius thamalakanensis
ATTGATTAATTAAAACTTAATAAAAAGTCGATTTGAGCCATTTCAAATGGTCAAAGCTGAGCATCCTATGTTTGTAGACCGTGCCCGCCATCCACTGACATCCAGGGCGCCGTATCTTCCTGCAGGACAATCCGCATGAAGGAAGACGACAAGGGAGAGATCCACTATTTAATTTCGTGGTGTATGTGTCACCAAAGGCTTAGGAGTCGTTCACATGCAAGCTCTTTATTTTCAACAGAGCCGCGTAGTTTAAAATCCAAAGCAGAAACGATTTTGTAACTGACAGCACTTTCATGGTTGCCTAGTAACAGCAGACGCTACAAACGCACGAGCGTTTTTAGACGCTTCATGAACGTACCCTTACGTTAAATTAAATGCTAAAGTATCGTTACGCCAATATGGATGCTGGGTTGAAATGGCAAAGGGAAATGCCTAACGTTACCTGAATGCCGTGGGGGTTTGTAATGTGTGTGTTTCTGGTTCTCGTCTGTTTGGGGGTGGGAGAAGCAGACAGGGGCTTCCCTGCCTCGTCGTTTGCACTGCCTTGTTGAGCGTAGCATTGAAAACATTATATTTTACACAGTAAAATATATTGTTTATTCTTTTTTTTCTCTCTGAATTGTTCAGTTCGTATGCGTACCGAACTGAAAGCCTCGTACCGAACGGTTCAATACGTTTACGTGTATCGTTACGCCCCGTTACATGTATCGGGGTGTATCTTTACATATATATTTGTTGAGCAGAAACTAAAACATTTGAATAAAAAAAATACTTAGAATGTAGTTTGTAAATATGATATAAATAACATTTTTGTATTTGTATTTTATAATATAGACTACCGTTCAAACGTTAAGGGTATGTAATAACTTTATATATATATATTGCATATTGCACTTTATATAACATATATTGCATAACAAATATTTAAAACGTTAAAATATATTTTTTTTGCCACGTTTTGAAAAAGGAGTTTAAATTTCCTCTTATTTCAAAGCATGAGAAAAATTTCACTTCTTATATGACTCGCTTCAAGATCAACAATTCTGAAACTCTGCAAAACAGGTACATCTGTGTTCAAAAGATTTTTGCCAGTGACAAAAACAATAGCTTTAAGTGCCACAGTCTTTTATCTGCACTGAAATCCATTTCCGCCTTTTTAGAGCAGTGGACTATAATTATTTCTAAAATAAGCTTTAATTCGAAACACGCTCTTTCATGCTGCACTAACATCACGGCAGATCATTGGGCTCTGACAAGCTTTTGTCCGCCATGCTAAACATACATGACAGCATGTATAGGACGAATCTATGCTGTCTCTAAATCCCAGAATCCTGTAGGTCGTATATCAAAGGTCTATGCTGATGTGCGTATGAACGCCTTTTGTACGCGGGTCTGCTTTTAAGAAGGAATATGAATATCATATTTCTCAAGAATATGGGAAATATGATAGTGTCTAATGTTTGCAGGGCACAGTTTCAGAACTGACTACCCATCAAACATTAAACTAAAGGAGGCCTTGGGCAAAATTTCACAAAAACATTGAGAAACACAACAAATCCATTTACATTTAAAAATATGTTGTAAACAAAAACATTAGACCTTAGAAGAGCACACTTTAAGAACGTTTCAACTAGCACATGTTTCGTGATGTCTAGTCCTTAGTGTTAAAGTGTCCTGGTGGGGGTGTTATCAAATATGTGTGACCATAATGGTCTGTGACAGCATATCTTGTTTCACCTAGAATCATAGGCCAATGCTGTAAACCGACATCTCCAGGGCAAAAAGAAAAAAAAAAGTGAGCGCATGTCTATGTGTGATCTTACTCCTCACCTCTGGCAGTGCAACCACCTTTTTGACCTCAACGTTCATTTCCCAGTGTACTCTTTTCTCCATCGTTAAGCCAAATGGTGTATCAAAATGCCCAGTTAGTAGCAGGTGCAAATTTTCTCACCTTGGCACTTTCCGCCATTGGTTGGGTCTCCATGGTATCCAGGCAAGCATGTTTCGCAGTGAAGCCCGGTGGTGAGGTTACGACACTGCTCACACACGCTGCCGTTCACACACGTGCTGTGGCCATTGCACTGGCATGCTGGGAAATAAAAGGAACAGGTTTTTTTTGCAAATCTTGATGTCAGAGATGCTAAAGCTAAAAGATAATGAAACTTTTTATGTCCAGAACCCCTAAATATAATAATCCCCTTGTGAGGGATGTCCCTTTCCTGTAATATGAAAGCAGATCATTATTTTTATGTTTAAAATGTTTACTACATAGCGTAAAAGTATTAATAGTAAAAAAATTAGAGTAATAGTTTTTTAATATTAAGAGTAAAAAAGTGAATACATTTTTATTTGTGAAATCTCTTAAATTTAAATCTACAATAATAAATAAATTCATAAAGATATAAAGGTATGGGGTCAGTAATATGTCTTAATGATTTTAACGAAGTTTCTTTTGCTCAAGACTTTATGCACTTATTATTATTATTTGATGAAAAAGTTCTATCTAATCTTTTTAAATTAAAAAAAGGTTAAATCAATTTAAATAATTCTTACTAAATAGAAGCATTAATAAAAGCTTACAAATTATTGGCTGGTAGTGTATACCAAAAAACGATATATTTTTATTTATTAATTAATTCATTATATTTTTTAAATTACTGTTAAAAAGTAAAACTGTCAATAAATTAAACCACAATTAATCTCACTATTTCGGTCTTAAAACAGTAAATGTATAAATGATCAATTACTGTCACAGTAAACATATTTTATTAATTTTTCAGATATATGCCAACAATGACAGCCCTAAAAATACAAGTCTTTTTTTATCATTTTTTTTCTTTGTGTCACATTGCATTCCCTGCAATTTGAAAACCCCTGGTGGAACAAATTTGCTCTTTAAAGGTTTAAAAAGTTTGTATGCGATTGTCAAAACTTGGGTAGTTCTCACCAGGGCACTGGATGAAGGCCCACTCAAAGCCCCGCTCTTTTGGGCAGAGCCCCGTCTCCAGCACCATGTCTTGGCTGTGTTTGGAGGGGCTCTTCATAGGTCCACGATATGAACCCTCCATGCATTGTCCTCGGCCGGTGTTACTAGGGTCCCCACACCAGCCGCAGTCAGGCTGCTCCAAACACAACCCGCATGTACGCAAACCAGAGCAGTTCTGAGCTGCAATGATAGAGAAGACAGAGAGATGAGAAGCCGAAGAGGAAAAAACCCAGCAGACTCTAAGAAATAAACAATGAGAAACAACAAAGACACGCTTAAAATGATACTTTTAAGCTCTCACGGGGCATATCACTCCACTGACTGAGTAATATGCTCTCAAATACCAACAGAAAGTTCACTCTCCCTAAAGAGCACATCACAGCCATACAAGTCAGGCTCTTTCGGTTTGATCCACCTCCCAGGCAGCAAAATCACATCTCTTAGGATCTCAGACCTCAGAACAACAAGCATTACACACAAAGTGTGTTCAGGGTCAACATCATGGCAGCAAAAACAGCAAAAAAGCACAATGTTAGTCATTATGCTGGCAGGAGTTCATGGATTCTCAGCCGCAGGTGTTGACAGATCCTCAACAGCACCATATGATTTGATTCGGCATGCAATAAAAAAATCATTTGTTTAGGAGTGAGGAGATGTCTAGATGGGTTAGGCTTTAAAAAAAACAGATGAAACAACTCTGAGAATAAAATTACATCTTTGTGGATTCAAATAGTGAAAGTCTTTTACACTGATTTTACAGACAGAATTATTGACACCCTGCAAATTAAAAGTCATCATTGGTGTGTCAAGTAGCAGATATTACTGGTTTTGAAATCATATAACTACTACCTTTCATTAACACTGATAGATAGGTAAAAAAATCTCTCAGTTTCTTTAATCCTTCATAATGTAATATCTGGCCTAACTTCTGAAACAATGTTACTTTTCAGGTGACATCACAAAAACTTCTTATATTTTAACCCTACCCCCACAATCACTTTTCACAAACAAATATCTTAATTTACGCAGTTATTAAAGTAAAAGTAAGCCTGCTTACAATATAATTGCAATATAATTTCTGAATGACTGAAAGAAAAGGCAGTTCTTTCGTTGTAGTGATGAAAGTGTACCATTGCTTAGAAAGTCAGAGAAAACTCAGAGGGTCTGTTGCGGGTTACCCAGAGCTGTATTTTTTAAGGTTTTTGCTAATATGACAGTTTAGATAATTTTAAGTTTACACAAGGCGGTCACGCTGTCCCCTTAAAAAAAAAAATGCCTCGTATTTTCAAAACACATTTTTGGTCTGATCAGGGCCTTATTATTCAGTTTATTATATACATTTTTAATATATATATATAAATACATTTTTATGTTGCCAAGAAGAATGTCATACAGGTTTAGAAAAACATTTTATAATTCTGGCTGAACTATCCCTTTAAACCATAAAACTCCCATTCTGTTTTTTCTCCTACTCATTAAATACTTAATTTTACTCATGAATAAGTAAAATTAACATTTCATGTTCATTAGCACCCAAACCACTTATTTATGATACCTAATGCGGTCATGCCAACAGGCAACTGTGAAGAGAGACAGAAAAACCAAGAAAGATGAGGAACAAGTCAAGTTGATCTTTGGTAATACAACAAGGACATGGTACAAACCGACTGTATGACCTTTAGCCCACCCAAGCAGCAGCCGCCAGATTTAAGATAGAATTTATAAGACTGTTACAATATTGGGGTGGACACACACAAGCTCCCCACATACCAGTGCAAATCACTGCTGCCTAAAAACACACATCTTCACAAGTGTGAGTCAAACTCATCCATGCATGCTCTGACAGAGATAAAGCACCCTGAAGAGAAAAAGAAGAAAAACATAAGAGGAAAAAAACATGAAGCAGAAATAGATCTTAAAATGGCACTGGCACAGGCCGAGGGTTATGGCGGAGCAGTTGAAACGTTAAGTAACCATCACTCGGACAGAGAGATACATTTTGGTGACAAAAAGGTTTCCCGAGCCAGACAGATTCGCAGAATCGTACCACCTCCTTCTGGCGGAGAGCTTTTAATTCATTTTCCATCAGACTGAGCATAATGGAAGTTCTATCAGTAAGTCTAGGCCTGTCATAAAAACAGACTACAGTCGGAGAGTGTCCGTGTGTCCCCTGTGCGTTTACCTCACTGTCTGATAGGGTGAAATAAGACATTATGAGCACTTAAAGCCATTAGTTTGAAGGACAAAGATGGCTGTGGAGCAAATAAATTGTCAGCAAACAAGTTGCATTTCAAACACACGGAATGTAAATGTGAATGCAATGTGAAAAATTGGGAACATTTAGGTATTTGAGAAATGTCAAGTCCTCTTTTTAATATTCCCTGAAGAACGCTTATGCCAAATTATGGAGCTTCCTTAAAGTTTTCATCACTTAGCGTGTCGACGTTTGCCATAAGAATCCATTCTTGAACGGCCAAGAGGGAAGAGCGAACGCTTAGGCAGACAAATTGAAACACTAATTGCACATTACAGGCAGATCAGAGGCCAAGCAGTTTAGCTAATGGGATGAAACAACAGATCTGATAGAGATGAAGAACCCACACAACCCAGGACGCTGACAGGCACTGATTGGTTGTATCTTTCTCTAAAAGGCTTCACTACCTAACTTTCTCATCATTGAAAAGGGTATACTCATACTAAAGGAGAAATCAACTTAGGTTTTGTTTCAACACACAAAATGTTTCAATACTAAATGACCATTTCAGAGTACAAAAGTATTGAGATTACAAAATTATAATAATTAATCCTTTTACAAAATAGAGTATATATATATATATATATAAAAACTTCAAATGTTTGGGGTGGGAATTTCTTTTTACATTTTTAAATGTAAAAAGGCAGCATTCATTTGCTCCAAGTGTACAGTAAAAAATAAAAAATAAAAATAACTACGTTGAAATATTATTCCTTTTTTAAAATAACAGCGTTCTATTTAAATACATTTTAAATGACATTTATTTATGTGATGGGAAAACTGTATTTTCAGTGTCGCATGATCCTTCATTTGAAGGATTTGGTGTTCAAGAAAACATGTCTTATTTTTGAAAACTGCTATGCTGTCTAATGTTTCTGAACATGATACTTTTTTTCAGGATCCTTTTCATGAACAGAAAAGTAAAAAAAATGGCTTTTATTTCAAATTAAAATCTTTTCTAAAATTATAAATGCCTTTGCTGTCACCTTTGCTCAATTTAATGCATCCTTGCTGATTAAATGCATTAATCTTGTTTTAAACAATCTTACAGACCTCAAGATTGATCTGAATGGTACAAACTTCTATATACTGTATCCTCCACAACTTCAAATTTTTTATAAATATTTCCACCAATTATAACGAGATCCTCACTGCGCCTTTAACATATTTTACCGTGTTATGCATTCAGTTTCGTTTCCCCCTCAAAATCAGTATTGAATAGGTTAAAAAAAACACAGATTTTCTCTTGCACAAGTTATAAGCAGTAAGGGACACCATATGTGAATGAGGACACTCACACAAGCAGTCTCCAGTCTGCCATTCCAGACACTGGCCGTAGGGGAAGGAGATGACGTAGGCATTGGAGTCCACACAGCGTTTGGTGCTTCCACACCACATGCACTCCATGGCCTGACTGGTGCAGTTCTCACAAGAGGTGCGCAGAGAGCAGGGCGTCTTACACGGGCGGGCGTTCGGGTTCGGACTCACTGCAAGGGAGGAAATATGTATGGGGTTACTGAAAAGGGAATGTATATGTATTCTATTGGCTTATTTCAACGTTTTCACTAAGAATAAAAGGGAAACGGACTCACCGACTGGCTTCTCACAGATGAGGCCATCGGTGTTGGCGGTGCAGGGATTGGCCCTGAGGCCAGAGACCTGAGCTCTCTCCAGGTAAGCACAAAAGCCTGAGTCATTGGGCTCACCAGGCAGCCACTGCAGAGAGGTGTTAGTGAACGGAGACATGTCCTCCCAGCCCCAGTATGACACGTTGATCTTCCTCAGGCCAACCCATGGGGATAGTTTCTGCAGGACAAGTGCAATGAGTCACACAAACAAAATTAGCAACTAAAATTCTAAACAGAGTGTGCGTCAATCACTATTATTAAAATAGAATATTAGTATACACTGCCGTTTAATTTTTCTAAAGAATTAATATATTTATTCAGCAAGGATCCTTTAAAATTAATCAAAAGTGGCAATACCACCTCTGTAATATTACAAATGATTTCTGCTGTAATTAAATCCTGTTCTTCTGAACACCTATTTAAAGAATTATTAAAAACAAATCAGTAAGACAGTAAGAAACATATATAGCATCCAAAATAAAAGTTTGTCTACACATGTGTGTAAACTGTGTATATTAATAAGTAAATATATATATATATATATATAAATTTGGACTCACTTGACTCAATGAATGTTTCTCATGATCTCAAAAAACTTAAAGACTAATTATTAAGACTTATGGTTAAATTTCAGAAACATGCATTAATTTCTTTATACAACTAACACCAACGAAAACCCCAATACAACAATTGTTGAGCTGGATCAGACACTGAAAAAATAATAATTTTACATTTTAAATGCTGTTTAAAATCACTTCATTTGGAGGTTGTTTGAAATAATGAAGACCGAAGAGTCTAGGCACAGGCTGGCTACTTTGAATAGGCTTAAATATAAGATAATAGCTTGACATTTTGGGTCGAAACTTTACTATACAGTTTGTGGATAAGTTGTCATGGCATTACTACTATTCTAAAATATGAAAAATACTTCTTACTGGCAGTGATAATATGAGCAGACACAAACCTTCCCCTTCTGCTGGTACTTCTGCAGTTCGTCCAGCACAAAGTCCACCTGCTTGGCCGTGGTAAGGGAGGCGATGTTTCCCTCCAGGTTTTTGCAGTAGTGCTGAGCATTATCATAGCTCTCTCGGCTGGAGTTGATCTGCAGACAGGCCTCCCCAACATTGCTCCAGCCATCTCCACACAGCTGGGCTACAGAGAGGTCATGAGATGTGGAGGAATTAGGAGCTTTTAACTCAAGTCTTACATTTTTCCATTTCTCGTTTGATCTCTGTTCTTCAGAGACAGCAGGAGAGCTCTTAACATAATGAAAATTACTCTTCAGAACCAAGTGAGGCTCTAAAAGGGCCAACAGCCAATTTAAGCAAAGTGGCCGGTTAAAGAAATTTCTACAGTGGAAAATGCCATGCACAATCAGACTGAATCGTTTAGCAAGCGTACAGTTTCCAGTAGACAAGGGGTGTTGTGAATCCCAGGTTTCTTGGATCAAAATTTACAAAGAGCACAGACATGTAAATTAATAAATTCATGTCAAACACAAATTAAAAAATGGGGTCTTTGGCCAAATTACAAATCAGAGATGCTAGCAGAAACTGCAGAACACGGGCTCTGTTCCAAAAAACTAGTGACCGTTCTGTCTAGACACAATGTCTTGCACAATGCAAGAAAACTTATTTTGGCTAATATGCAAACCCAGAATGCACTGTGGCAAGCTCACTGATTAAAAATAATCTAGGATGGCAGATGCATTCACGGTATTCAAACTACTTAAAATGCATGTGCTATTATAGTTTATGGACTGGACTTTTGGCCAGAAGCAACATTACAAAGTTTATTCTGTTAATGTGTAAAAATTGCTTGACTTACCCATTTATGCCCAGAAATATCTCTGTTTACAAAATACAGTATCTATTTTTTCTTCCTCTGCCATTCTTACCAGGAAGGGTGTGGCATTCCTGCTGTTGAGGATCCCATTGGCAGCTGAGGTTGAGCGAGCAGCTTTTGCAGTTGGCCATCTTACTGCAAATTTGCTCATTTCTGATTGGACATTTGGTGAAATCCTTCACAGTCTAGTAAAGAAAACAAAAATCAAAAGAGATATCAACAAACACAGGAATACTAGTGCATACTGTGTTGTGTAACACTGTTGCCCTCTGCAGGCCAGCTTACAGCAGTGCAGTTACTGAGAGCTGAGATGCATTTCTTGCTGTCGCACCACTGACATCCATTAGTGTTGGCCGTACAGCTGGTGCAGTCTGAGAAGCGGTAACATCTCTCATCCACCGTGGCTAGAACAGAGATAGAAGATAGATGGCAGAGATGAAGAGCCACAGAAAAATGGCAGTCCTAAGTATTAATATCCAACAGCTGTGAGGCATACATTTATCTAGAGAGACATTTAAGCTCTTCCACATCCAACTTTCATATCAGACCTTTAACTAAAGTAGAAGAGAAACATTTAGCTTTCGAAACACCTTCTATTCCCCATTTACTTTTAATCGCAAGACTTCAAACAGTGTGACTTATGTAGAAAATCAAAGAGGCCTCTGTTCTGCTTCCCTTTCCTTTGACAATCCTTTATTCAGTAACAATGAGTGTCTCCATGTCCTTACTTCACTGCATTCGCCAACCCTTTCCCTTCCCAAGCTCTCTTTAACACACAACGCTTTAACATTTATTACACAGCTACTTAACATACAGCAAACCTATCAGATTAAATCATCCTATGAATTATTGCAAAAGAAATAAACTGAATACAATTATTGAATATTCACTTAATAATAGGATCATTATATAATTGTAATAACGTGTAATATAAGTGTTTGTGTACAGTGTGTATACTACTACACACACACATACATATATATATTATCAGTGTTGGAAACAGTTGAGCTGCTTAATTTTTTTTAGGATTCTTTGATCAGTAAAATATTAAAAAGAGAAGCATTTATTTACAATGGATAAAAATGTTCAAAACTACTGTTACAGTAGTTTACTGTTTCACTACTGTTCGAAAGTTTGGGATCAGTACATTTTCATTCTTTCTTCTTTGAAAGAAATTAATACTTTTATTAACAAAGGATCTATTAAATAAACAAAAAAGTCATAGCATAGATTTAAATTTTAGAAACGTTTTATATTTGGTAAAAAAATGATGCTGTTTTTTACGTGTTAGTCATGAAAGAATCAATTGAATTAAAAAAACAATTGTTTTATATGTCATAATAATGTATTAAAATATGTGATTCATTGTATTGTGCAGAAGAAAAATAAAAATATTTTTGTGCATATAGGAGTCATTTATAAGAGCAGATTAAGAGTAAGAGTAGAGTAAGAGAAAGAGTAAAATATAGAGTAATGTTGTATGTGTTTTGGCATTATTTTAGAGTACGTAGTCTTTTTTTTTTTATTTCATTCGGACTGCACATTCTTTTATTAATTGCTATGGCACTTGAGATTTAGCAGCAGCAAACAATGATGCAGAAAACAGAAGCACTCACAAACCATAAACAAGGCCAGTGCTGCCAGGCATTATCCCAACATGCACCTCTCCAGACCTCAGGTTTGAATTTCAAATCAAATGAAATGAAGCCAAATACTGCTTTGGCTGGAGGTCCACACACTCGCTCTCAAAGTCTACATTTTGGCTGGTTTTGTGTGATTGGTTGTGTTCTGACAGGTGGCAAAAGATCAAACAGACTGGCAGTCCTGCAGAGCAAAGGAGGGCTGTGGGAAACACTCCTCTGTGTCTGCTTCAGACAGCTTGTGCCCCCTCCATTACTCTCTCATTAACACAGCCAGTGCACAATGTAGCCGACAAACCCGAGGGCTTAGATCAGCACACACAACAAGGGCTGATTTCTTGGCTTGGGCATGGTGGAAAATGTTTTAGCTGAGGGTGGCAGGGGAGTCTCTAAGCCTCTTCCAGATACCTACCAGCTTTGGCAGGGCAGAAAGGAGCAGGTGTAGCACTGTTAGTGAAGCTGGGCTCCCAGGACATGCAGCGGCCCCCTTTCCAAATGCATCGGACACCAGGGCCTGCGGCTTCACAGTGCTCCTGCCCCAGGAAGGCCTCACAGCTGGGTGGCCTGTAGATTAGTACATCATTCAGAAGGACGCTGGAGAAACCCCCAAACACATACATGGACCTAGAAGAAGAAAATTAAGACTTAAGTATACAACAGCATTTTGTGAGTGTGTGTGTGTGTTGATTTTGATTGCTCACCCGTTACTGGTTACTGCTGTATGTCCAAAGCGATTCACATCTCTGTGCAAGTTTGGTTTGGGAAGGACCTTCCACTCATCACACGCTGTAAGAAAACAAATTACCAAATTATTTCAATAATTTGCCTTGTGTTTCCGTTTCAGCAATTTCACTTTATTTGCACAGGTAAAAAAAAAACAATTTTACTTTTTCTTGCATTCACCCATTTCAGGTTCTACACCTAGGAATACTATAACAGCTGCCCATTACCATTTCTAATATTTGAGGTCAGTAAGTTTTTTTTAGCATGGATGCATTAAATTGATAAATGAGTGAAAGGAAAGAGTTTGACATTAAATAAAATATATATGACCCTGGACCACAAAACCAGTCTTAAGTCGCTGGGGTATATTTGCAGCAATAGCTAAAAATACATTGTATGGGTCAAAATGATAGATTTTTCTTTTGCCAAAAATCCTTAGGATAGTAAATAAAGATCATGTTCTATGAAGGTATTTAGTAAATTTCTTACTGAAAATATATTAAAACTTTTTAAATAGTAATATGCATTGATAATATCTTAATTTGGACAACTTTAAAGGTGATTTTCTTAGCATTTAGATTTGTCTCAGATTCCAAATATTGTCCTATCCATCCAAATCATACATCAATGAGAAGCTTATTTGTTCAGCTTTCAGATCCTGTATACATCTCAATTTCAGAAAAAATAACACTTACGACTGGTTTTGTTGTCCTGGGTCACATATATTCTTTTAAACTTTCTATTTATCAAACAACCCTTACAAAATTAAAGACTGGAGTAATGGCTGCTGAAAATGCAATTTCTCATCACAGGAATAATATAAAAACAGAAAATATATAACAGAAAAAAATGAGTAATTGTGATAATATTTCACAATACAATTTTTTTTTAAAATAAATTTAGCCTTGGTTAGTTTAAGAAATGTTTTACAAAAACATTTAAGAAATATTAACGACCTCAAATGTTTTAACGGTAGCGTATATCAAACATGCAGTTTGTCAGCTTCTGTGGTGATTTTTATGGTGATAAATACTCCAAAAATAAAAAAAAAATACTCTAAAACTGTATTATTAAGCTTAACTCTGTTGAAAAAAAATCTCTTCAAAAAGAGTATAAAACCAGTACTAAAATATCCTTAATGGATAAAGGGATTCGGTAGAGAGAACATGTTGGAGGATCTTCCCCTAGTATTAAAAACGTGTGTGTCATCAAACATGCAGTAAAGTAGCAAAACAAACCAATATCATAAGCGAGGAAGTCAGCAGAGAAGCACTTGGCTCCATTGCTAAGAGAGGTGTCATTATGGGTATTTCCTCCAAAGATGAGCAGAGTTCCTCCCAGCAGCACAGACGAATGCAGGTATCGTGGGTAACCACTTTCCCTAAGAATCGTCCTGCAACACAAAACAAACATCATCAAACTTGAAACCGTTCCTTTAACATTTTTTGTCTTGAACAAGTCTCTGTGCTCTTACCATGTGCGGCTCTGAACCTCATAGCGATAAAGATCATCCACCAGGCCGTATTTGTTTGCAGGAAGAGATTTGTAGCCCCCGTGGACATACACACTCTTGCTGCCGCTGTCATACACGCTGCTGTGGCCATACCCACCCTGAGCGATGGCTCCTCTGGTCTCTGGCACCAGCCATGTGTTTGTCCCTGTACACAGAAACAAAATAATTTACTTCAAAATTAAAAAGTGCAACTTTGGGCCGGTTTCCCGGTTAAGAATTAGGTTAAGCCAGGACTAGACCTTTGCTAATTTAGGGTATTTAAGAATTTTTAGAAACATGTCTTAAAAAAATGCATTATCTGTGAGCATTTTAAGATCAAACATTAGCAATAATGTATTTTAAGATATCTCAGTGCAAGCTTTTTCCAGTTTAGACAGCTCTTAACATTTATTTTAATCTAGG
>JAUCMT010000021.1:9790709-9827199 GCA_032357475.1 Enteromius thamalakanensis
CGTCACTTTTTGAGGTCCCCCTGAAACATTTCCGTTGTGGTTTGTGTGTTTGCAGATGTTTTTTAAGTTGCAGCCGTTTTTTTCTGTTTGCATGCGTTATTTTAAAGATGCAGCCATTTTTTTTCTGTTTGCATGCTTTATTTTAAAGATGCAGCCATTTTTTTTTCTGTTTGCATGCGTTATTTTTAAATAGCAGCGCGTTGAGCTCTCTCGGCCACCGTATGGTTATGATTAAGTATTTCATATTTTTAAAACATACTGTAACAACTATTTTTGCTTCACTAACAAAAAGCTGATCTTTGATTATTACACTGGAATGAGAGTATCGTTCTTAGCCATATCAGCCTTTAGCGAGATGCTAATGGTCTTATCAGATTCAATGATCTATCCTAAGCTACAGATAAAAAGAGGATAAAAATAATGGAGTGTTACTTTATCACATTTGTGAGAAACTAACAGGTATAGTGGCATTTGGTTCTCGAATGAATCATTATTTTTAAATTGAATCACTTGAGTGAGTGGTTTATTAATCTTAAAGGGAAACTCCTCCCCAAAACCAAAAGTTTGTCATTAATCACTTACACGTATGTCGTTCCAAACCCATAAAAGCCTTGTTTGTCTTCAGAATATAATTTAAGATATTTTAGATGAAAACCGGGAGGCTTGACTGCCAAGTCAATTACACTGTCAATGTCCAAAAAGGTCCGAAAATATCAAAAGTAACATATGTTAGACGACTTAAATATATAGAAGTTGAATAATGTTTTCAAACACTACATTTTAAATCAAATAAAGATAAATACTCAAAGTTATTAAAGTTATTTATTTCCACTTTTTTATTTTGTCCTTTGATTATTTTTTGATTATAGTTATTAGGTTATTTGGCTGCTATTACTTTATGATCTCCTGCTGCTGAAAATGACGCGCATCATATTTTTTTTCTAGTCTTTACATTTGCTGACCTGCTTCAGATCTCCATAATGAGATGAATCAGGTAGATGAGGGAGACAGTAATGCAGTGCTCCAGGACAGTTTGTAAAACCACTGCATTTCTGAGATATGTTCTCATATGTGACTCATATGTGCTTACATACTGTATACAATTTTGCGGCAGCTTTAATCACCTTTTTGGTAACTTCATGAATTAATTGATGACGTATCTACAACATTGCATGCTCATAGTTTCTTTCTCACTTTGATATGCAATGACACAATCTTAAGCATGGACTGGAACAGTGCACTCGAGCACAGTACCGTTCTGCTTGGCCACAAAGCAAGGAAATTGTAAAGCAAAAAATGAAAAAATCGGTTCTTTAAGAAGTCTTAATGTTATGCGTATTCTTTGATCTGCGCAAGACGCTGACCTTTAGCTGCTGGCTTTGCTTCTTTGTGTGGACTTGGTGGTGATCTGCACTACAGACCTGCCACCGTTAGGATGACCGGGGGAAGTGGAGCATGCTTGCTGATTGCTGGGGTTTCAGCCTCATGAAAGCCACAGGGCTTTAGTTGTTGTTCCAGGCTTAATTAAGCTTGATCCCACCAGGAAGCTGCCCCTCTGCCTCTTTCTGTTCCCAAGCCACCCTCAGTCAGCCGACTCCGGACCCACTACATTCCTATAACTAGGATGTCACCTCTCTTTGGATGAGCTGGTCAAGTGGAGAGGGGGATGGGGTGATCGAGGAACCAGTGGCAGGACTTGAACTTGCAGTCCTGGGTTATGTCACCAAGTTAAACTCTTTGAATGGAGATCCTGTATGAAATCACATCAGTGGATCGGCTCCCCCTGAAACAATGGCAGAAGCTGGGCAGGAGCCAGAGGAATGAGAGTTAGAAACATTTCCATGTGTTCTCTTCAGTGGGTTTTGTTTTAGACATGTTTTACACCGCCCTGCGCTTATAAGATAACCTCGGTTTAAATTAGTCCAGACCTAATTTAAGTAGAGGCAGGCGTCTTAGTGTACCCTACCCAAAAATCACCTGCGGTTTTATTAATAATTCTGGAATGACAGTACAAAATGTTTTATAGTGATTTAAAAGGTCATACAGGGTAACTGTTGCATATTTCCCATTCCTTTTTGTTTGTACACACAAATTATACATACTGTATATATACAGTATGTATAATTTGTGTATATATATATGTATATACCTGTATACTGTATATATATATAGTGGATCCAAACACCCAAAATGCTTTAACATACTTTAATATGTATTACATTTAATACAAAAAATAGGCATTACATTGCAAGTTGTTTTGCAAAAGTAGCATTATTAGAAAATGATCCAGTGAGCACCTGACTTTTTTAATTAAAGAGTTTAAATAAAAAACAACAACAACTTACTTTTGGCCTCCTCAATGTATGTACAGATGCACTCTCTCTCACACACACACACATGCATATATATATATATATATACCTTGCAGGTGTGTGAGCACCAGATGGAGGCCATCATTCTGATTCCAGCTGACCACACACTCCCGAGCTCTGTATTCCCAGTGGGCTGCTGATTCTGTGCTTCTGCACTAAAAAAAAAATTCGCCATCCTGACGAATACTTTATCTGCGCTCAGCTCGAGAGACACTCGAGACTACAGAATAAATGCTTAGCTTCAATTGGGAATTTATCTTACAGCGTGGCAGAATGTTTCAGGCCACGTTCTCCTGATGCCTGGTTCATGTCAAAGCCAGTTTGCTTTCCTTGGTTTATCTCACTTTGTGGACAGAAGTCCAGTTACAGACCAGTGGGGGAAAGGGCTGCTGATATAACTGGCAACCAGCTGACTTTTGTCCCAATTATTTCCTGTGTTATTGTAGTAGATGTGGCTGAAAGTATACCTAGAGATCCCTCTCAAAACAAAGGATCACTATGCTCTACACTGTAGGAAAAAAAACATAATCACAAAATCCAGAGTGCATTTGATACCTTGTCTGCTTGACTCTTATGGTGACCTTGTGAAAATATAGGAGAAACCAACATTTTTAGAAAGTTTTATTAGCTCAGTATTAAAGCAAAAGAAGTCGAGGTAAAGTCAATGCGATTCTACCCCTTTGGCCACGGTTTAAATTGCACAATCATCCAATTTATTGCATTTTCAGACCATCTGTTTTTACATGCTTTATTACATCAGAAAGCAGCTCACTCAGCTTTTCCTTCTTTTTTCATGTAGTGGACTTTTCTGCTTTTTTTTAAACTGAGACAATCTTCAGATATTAACTGGAGATTTGTGTGAACAGTGTATTTCTGTAAAATAAAGTCATAAATAATTTTTCTGTACCTCTTGCATGGTAGTAAATTTTGACATGGCAAAGCATTTTATCTGTGGTTTTCATTCTTTTTAATAAGAAATAGTTAAATCACACATTAACATGTTTAAAAACCACAGAGTCTGCAAACTATTATCAAAGCAGAGTCAACTAAAAGAAGAAATAGCTCATTTAAAAGAAATAACTGATCATTCAAACCATATTATAATATTCCATATTAAAAAAAACTGTCTACGAGACAATTGTGACACTTTATTGCGGTGTGGAACAATGACAGTTATGCTTTCCTTCAAAAAGATTGATTTGGCTTAGAGCCAAATTACACCGCCGTTACATATACTCTGACTTAATGTTGGTTCAGTACATCACAGTAATAATCCTGATTGATCCACTTATAAATATTGATGCATGGACATCCACTTATCATAAACTGAAGACAGAATCCAATTAGAATGGAAAGATCCCGAGGCTTTTTGTGAGAGCAATATTTGCAGTTTTTCTGGCAAAGTGGGTTTATGGGTCATTTACAAGGTCGTGGCAGTACAAGGGCTTAATTGCTGCATCCAAAAAGACCACCTGCAGTAAGAGCCGAAGCAATCACATTAATTACTTCTTAGCAGGGCACAGTTGCATTAATAATAGCTCTCCAGACCGTGGCTTGGGAGCAGCAGATGTTGGATCAGACATCACTGAAACAGTAGCATCCGTGTTGTTCCCCAGGCCAGTGCCCTGTATGTTTATAACATTGTGTTGGACTCTCATGTTTACCCAGCATTCTGTCAACCCACGGGATATAGAAAATGACCTTTTGATACCACAACTGATGCTAGGGGAATCTCTCAAAGCCAAAATTTTGATATATGGAGCATTTGTCAAGACATTTTAGCTTGCTTGCGGTGTCAGAATGGGTTATTTTAAAGCCTCCCTCCAGCTCAGAGAACGATCAGGCTTGCCTGAATGATGCACACTGACATGACACTCTGTTGGCTTTTTTAAAGGGGCCATTTTCAAATGCTAATGTTTTTTTTTTTTTTCAAATAGTTGTCAAATAATTTGTTTTTAGACCATTTTTGATCCTTTATCTTCTTTTTTTGATATATGATAAAACCATACCCTTTGCTGTAATTAATGTCATTAAAAAAAAGAGCAAATGTTTTTTAAATTATGTTTTCTCAATTTTATTAAAAATAAAAGATAATAAATAACACAAGATAAAAGAATTTATAGATTGCACCCTTGCTTATTAAAAGTATTATTATTATTATTTTAATCTTACTTATTCCAAAGATTTGAATGGCTGTGTATTGCAGTTTTCACAAAAATAAATAAATAAACAAATAAATAAAATAAGTGGCATAACTGTTTTCAATATTAATAATAAAAAGTAATGTTTCTTGAGCACCAATTTTTGTAGGATCATGTTATGCTAAAGACTGTTATGGCTTCTGGAAAATGAAGCTTTACCTTCAAAATCATGAATTATACATATTTTTTTAAATCATTTTTAGTTTTCATGAACCTTTTCATGATCCTTTATCCTCATATGCATAAGATTTTTTCAGACTGCAATGACTTCTAAAAATTCTACTTGGCCAGCAAAAGCATAAATAACATTTAAAATACATTTTAGATCTGAGTTACAGTATGCTTACATGAGTGAAAGGGGGAGCATGATGAGAAATGAATAGTGCTGTGTATGCGACAAGGCCATCGCCAGTGGCTACCTGACATCATTTTAGAGCTGCTGCTAACATGCAATCTCTGTGTGATTAGACCCTGAGAGACACTGTCTTCTTACAGTCGCTGCACATTATGTTTTGCGGTCTCTTATTTTACAAACACTGCTTTTTAAAGCGACATACTAAATGGTGCATCAGCAAATAGATTTTTAAGTTATGAACCCACTCAAAGCTTTTAATGCCTGAATACTAAGATGCATTTCAGATGCAATTAGATGCTTTTATACAGTGTCCGTCTCCTCCTAACTAGGCATGAAGCAATAAAGTGGCAGGCAATAGAAGCAGGTTTTTTTTTTCTTTTTTGCATCAAATCATATATGGAGGATGATGTGCCATTTAAGAATTAAATACAGAAATCAATTATCAATGCATTATTTCAAAAATAAAAACATAAATGAATAAATCACTTTTAAAAGTGACAAATAAATAAACTAATGTTTAAAAACATTTGTGTTTAGAAACATTCAGCATCTCATGTTTAAAAAATAACAAATATATATTTTTAAATGGCTTTTATTATTTAAGCTTTCATATATATAATATTTTAATATTTAATATAATATTTATATATAATATTTTTAAATGGCTTTTTTAAGCTTTAAAAAAGAATGAAGGTTGCAAACGAATTTAAAAAAGTGAATGGTTAATGCTTTAAAATTTATTATTAATCTTTTTGTAATTTTTAAATGTAATTAATTAGTAATTTTTTTAATTAATGAAATTGGTTTAAATATTTCTGTTTATTTATTTAAGTATAAGTGATTTATCAATTTACTTTTTTTTTTAAACAGTACAGTCAAATTGCCATTAATCGCATCCAAAATAAGTTTTTGTTTGCATAATATATGTATCCACTGTGTTTATTTATTATGTATAAATAAATACACACACATGTATACACACAATTTACATGTATATACACTTATATATTTATATTATAATGTTTTATATTATATATCACTATATTTAATATATAAACATAATATAATTTTCCTAAATATATTCATGCATGTCTCTGTATTTATATATACATAATAAATATAAACAGTACACATTCATTTATTATGTAAACAAAAACTTATAAAAACCTATTTTTGAACAAATATCCTAACAATTGGATCGACCCTCTATGACTGACAGGCTATTCCACCAATCACTTGCTGGTAGCCCCGCCTACAGTAAAATCGTATACTGTAACATTTATTATCAAATCTGTTTAAACTGGCTGTGTTGTAGAGCACATGCAATGCTTGTGACTTGTGGTAGCACACCTGGTCAGAACATGGTGTTAGATTTGTTTTTGTCTTGCTTGCTTGCGCCTCGTTCTCTTCAGAGACTTTGATGCTATTTGCTCTGGTGCTCGTGGATGTGTAATGAGACTCTCTTAAGGGCTGAGAGGGCTCTTAACATTTGATTCTGAGTTTGGCTGAAGGTTTGAAGGTCGTCCAAACAAATAAACATCCCCACAATGTTTCCGAGCAACCTCTGATACCGTTGGCTGTTTGCATGGCAGACCATAATCGCCAGGAATATAACTCAAACCAGGCTCACGTAAAACACTGAGGGGGAAAATTAAAAAAAAGAAAAACACTGGAAAGGATTACGACATTGTGAAAGAATTTCCCAAACATTTCCTCTTCAAGTGAGTCCAATGAACAGTTGTTGAAGACTAAAAGCAGGAGTTTTTTTTTTGTTACAGTATTCTCTCAAGTGTAACCATTTAGCGCAAAGTTGATAAGGCTCTCTTTTTCTTCCTCCTTCTGACAGTCTCTCTCTGAGTGTGTTTGGATATTTTGAACTCTGGAACTGTTGTGGCACATGCCTAGTTTGCGGTGTTGCAGGGCAGTTCACGACGAGCCAGTTTAATCGGCCAATGGGAGGAGCCGAACATACCGCTTCACCTTTATTGCTCCTGGAGAGCCTGCATCTGTTTGCAAGCCTGTGTGTGAGAAATAAAGCAGTCTTTTAATTCACACAGTGTGAAGAAACACATCGTGTTCCATGTCGTAAATGTCAAAAAGCACCTTGTTCTAGATTTCTCAACAGAGATGAATATGTCTGCGTGGTTTTAATAGCTAACGCAATTCTTTTAGAGTGGAATTCCTTTAGGGATGTTGAATTAGGGTCACACAGCCAGAAAAAAAAGGGTTTTGACTATTTAAGTATTCAATAATATTCTAAACATTTTCTTATTTGTCGTTATGATAAGACTGTTTATTGTTGGCATCTAAATGTTAAGTTTGTGACACTTCCAACGTTGGGTTTAGCTTATGAAAAATGCACTGTTAGCATGTGTATGTCGTTTTTATGGTGTGCATGCTTATACTTTATACTGTGAAGTGGATCTTGAGCTGGTAATTGCTATGGTGTGCAGTGGACTGTATTTGATTGGATTAGATTTGCTGTATTTTTGGCCCTGGGTTTCGTGTGTAACAAGTTATTTTCTTGCACTTTTCAAAGGTGCAGCTAGGGGGAGCAACACTTAACTAAATTTTACTTGCTGTTAGTTTATATACATCTTCCAGGCTGACCTGGGACTTTTCCTTTTCCTTGACCTGGGGCTGACATTTTTACACAAAGCACTCCTTGGTGGATATATAGAGCAGGAATTTACTGTTTAATATTGTACAATATACTCTACGATGTCTTACATGTATTAGGGTCAGATATGGTAAGATTTCTTTTATTGTTATTGTTTATAGATTTGAATCAAATTTTAACCTCAACACATGGCATGAATGGCTAGTTTTTTCTTACTTTTGTTATTGTATCTGGATATTAACTTTTAACCAGTCAAAACATTATTTAGATCATTTGTTTTTATATATTTTGCCAGAAAATAGTGAGCTGTGAGATTTATTTATTATATATAAAAATACAAAATATACAAAGTAAGTACAAAATATTGTTTTTGTTTTAAAGTGAAAGAAAAAATGCTGGGAAAAGTATTACTTTTTTCAAAAACAGAAGATGCTAGTACACTAGTACATTTCACAAATAATTATAATAAATTAAAAAATACATAAATGCACATTGAATAGGTTTTTTTTGTAAAATGTAAAATATTTTTTATTATTGTTGTTGTTCTATAGTTGTTAAAATTATATTCCTTACATTCTTATCACATTCTTACCAGAATCCTACCCTAGTACTTTTTAAAGGTTTTTACAAAATTATAAACGTTTCTGTTTATTACTATTAATAACACATTGGCCTTCCATACTTTGTGATCATACATTATGATACACTTGTGCATCTATGATTTCACTGATGATACTTGAGTCCCAAAATGAAGAGAGGCTGAAATCTTGATGCGTTGTGAATGGATGTTATATAATGCCAGCGTTCCTCGTCATGATGCTCTTTACATTGCCTGCATTCATCTATGAAGTGATTCACTCTTGCCATGAGAAATTCTATACGCCACATGGAGAAATGTTATGCAATGAGACGTGGGCCCGAATGGCGATGAAAGGGGAGTATTGTTTGATGTTTTGGAGGAAGGTTATTAAACCATGCATGGTTGGTTTAATAACCTTCCTCCAAAGGGAGCCGGAACGGATCCAGTACTATGTCCCATCGTGAATTTTGCCAGTCCATGGAAATCACATGCACATCCTTTCCTGGTCAAGTGTAAGAATGTCAAGATGGATGGAAGACCCGGTAGCATAATTAATTATATATATATATATTTTTTTTTTTTCGTGGGCAAGCCCCTGAGCGCTTCTCTGTGCAGATTAGCTGCTTGATTATGTTGACCTTGCCTGAATCAGAACATATGTGTAATAGGCCATAAAGATGTGCATTTTACATCACACAAGAGTGACTAAACATGATATGTGTGCAGCAGTGGCTTGATTTACCATCAGAGAATTCAGAATACTTTCATCTACTTTTCCTACCTATTTGATTGCTGTCTGTATGCTTCATGGCTACCCTGCTTTCTTATTCTTGTCTAACTCGCCTCATGTTGCAATTTCTCAGAGTAACTTGAATATGTTGGACAGAAGATGGTGCTCTTTGGCCCTATGAATGTTAGCTAAACAATCAGTCACTCTAAGAGAGCTGTAACTAATATTTCTATTTTTAAAATGCAAAAAAAGCATTTTATGAGGCAGCAGGTTTGAATATCGTCAAGTTCCCATTGCCTATACCTGTATGCTCTCTACTGTCCCCTGGGGCTCCAAAATGTAACTACAAGTTGAAAGAAATAGTTAATAATACACTCAATTTATACTTAAACATTATACAGATACTAAACATTTTCAGATAATTTGAAATTGTGTCTGTGCATGTGTATTTATGTAGTATCATTTATATATAATTAATATATTAATATAGTTATTAGCATATATATATATATATATATATATATATATATATATATATATACACAGTTATTTTAAATTGCAGTGATGTTTTGCTGTATTTTTGATCTAACAATGCTTAGAAATATTAATTGAGGAATTACTAGTCCATAGTGTTACAGAGCAAATATAGCCTATATGTTTTTTACATTGGGTTCTGTCACCAGCATGACTGACTTGATACAGATTAGAAACCTGTGCTGCAGATTGAAACAGAAAGCCTATTAAAATACCTAAGAATGAAGGGAAAAGCGAGATGCAAATAAACAGCGTTAAGCGTTCATTTCTTCACCTCTCGCCCACATTTGTCTCATGTGCGGGTTTAACCTTCAGTTTGGGAACTGTGAAGGGTGTCATAGAGGTAATGGATACTCTGTGGTGTTGTTCAGCACAGCCAGAGACTGAATGACAACACTGCGAAATGTCAGCAGGACTTAATCTGCCTCTCTGCTCTGTCATGTGAGGCATTTCAAGCATTTGAGCGCCGGTAACACGAAGGGATTCGTATGCTCAAATAAAGGAAATTTAATTTAGCTTGTTAAAATGGTGCTATGATGCTAATATTTTGGGTTCTGATTTCTTAAACGGGCAACATAATAGATTTCCGCTAAGTGCTTTAAATTGTTTTGTCTATGCGCTTTGAGCCATCAATCAAATCATGACATTATCCTTATCCTGAAATAGACCATGTGGAGCTTAATAGTGTGTGGTAGTATTAGTAAAAGAAAGTGTGTGTGTGTGGATGGGTCTAGACGTTTCATCCCCAGAACTTTCTGTGATATAATCATTGCTGCCAGTCTCGCAGAAATTACACACTGCACTTTTAAAGTGCCCCAACACACACTTTGCAGGTTGTTTCTGTGCTTATGCGTCAATGTAAGTGTGCTCTACAGCTGACAAATGCTTTTTGCCCCACATTTGGTAGACTATAGTCATCTCTCTCTCTGTAATTATGCCCCTATAAGCCCCCCTTGATGGAGACATAGGTGGTCTGTGCACTTTGTTGTACTCTGTCATTAACTGTCATTATATATTATATTGTCTCCTTGCTCACATAACCTCCACCTGGGTCATACAAGGCACTGGTGAGCTGTGTGCATCTCTAATGTCATAGTCATTATCTTAATGCATGAGGATACATACAGGTCAGGAGATTTAGATGAAAAGCACACAGTGAAATATTAGTTGTCACGGAAATGGGAATGAAAGAACGTGACGCATTAGGACCAAAGATGTTGTAACACTTAGGATGCCTGCCTGTGTTTTCTCAGTGTCTTCGATTAGCAGTCAGAATAATGTTACTTTTCATCCAGATTGATGATTTATATATCTGCTCTGAAGTCATAGTGTGTGAATTATATATCTAGTTCAGCCATGAAACACTAGATGGCACAGCCTATACTTGCAATCTGCTGTCAGTCACATTGATTATACATTGCATGAGCTAATTGGCCTCTGCTGAATCTGCGGCCAATAAGATTGCTTGCCCATCATTAAAATACATTGCTTCAGTGTTCACAGTAAGCTGGTCCCGCAGTGTGCCATCAGAGCGCTTCTAAAACCCTCCACTTCCCCAGTTCCTCCTGTCTAGATCACACAATAAAGTGCAATATAAATGCCTTTGATTCATTCATTCATGCAGGAGCAGCATATCTTATATGCTTTAGTTACAGCAGCAGCAGAATGCCAAGTGGATAGTTTGCCTAGACCAGTAATATTATTTAATTAAATTCAAACTTCGGGCTGGATCCAACCCTTGAATTATCTGAGATGACAGAACACCTGAGAAGAGAGGATGTCAACCCTTTTGCCAGCCTACATACAGAATCAGACAACATACAGAATTGAATATATTAAGTTTCTACAATATATAAACATATTGGAGAAACTTAATTTCCTGTAAAGGTGCTTTGCAATGATTTTTATTGCTAAAAGTGCTATATTAATAAACTTTATTAATATAATTTACTCATTCATTCAAAAAAAGAGTTGGGGTAGAAAATTATATTTCTGCATTGGGGTCCAATGTAGTTATGGTCCCCGTTTACTGTAAAACAGTTTTTCCAATTTCCAATCTGTCTCCCCGTGTGGTGTGTCATCATATGCACCAAAATCAAACACATAAAACATTTCATCCACCCTTTTGAAATAGTATTTTGTTTGCATGTTTTAAATATCCTGAATGCCCCCCTTTAGTTTTTACAGCATGTAAAAGAATAATCTATTTGCAGGAATAGTGCGCTGTATTATAGTCCGTTAAGTGTAGTACTTCTGTGATCGATTTTGTGTCTATGACTTAAACACACAGTATTCATGTGCTTGAAAAAACATTTTGAGTAGCTGTGCGTGTGAATATGAATGACACTTAATATAAATGACTCAGTCAGCGGCAGTGCGCTGCTGTTTTATTGATGTGTTGATATTAATGTGCATGTACGAATGGTACTTTTAATATATTTAATAACATACACTTAAATATAACATGCTTATCATTGAAAGCATTTCACTGAACAACATTTGGATGGTGCGATATATGAGTCATCAATATTTCTGCCCTGCATTACCTGAAGACAGAATGAAATGTGTATATCTGCTTACATTGAGTTTTGTCTAGGGGTGTGTAACATATAAATTACCTTAAAGCTAGCAAACAAAGACTAAAACACAGATTTGGGGACTCCTCAAACACCCCTGTAATTCTTCTCCTGTTCCTATTTCGTTAAAAGATCATCTATTTCATAAAAGAACAACGATGACAGAAATGTCATTTTAATTGAACTATCCCTTTAAAGTGTGAGTGTGTGTTTCTTTGCTGTGCTGTGTGCGACTGAGAAAAAGATAGCAGTCATAAAATTAGTGTATCGAACAAACAAATATCGCACACTTTCTGCTGATGCGATCATTTGAATAAAGGACCACTGTAATGACCTCAATGAAAATTGACATTTTTATATAACAGCTATCATATCTCTGACGGTGACTGTAGAGATACCCCTTAATGTCCTTGCAAAGTAATTGCTGTACACATAAACGTGTATGCGAGTGATATTAGCTTCTCGGTGCGTATGGGACAGGGAAGCAGGGTTTATGATTCTAAAAGTACCACAGACAAGGTCCCCTTTATCAGCTTTGGTGACGTGCCAGTTTAAATGTGGATGCTTGTTCGGCGTGGGTTTACAAACTCAGAAAGAAGCACTTTGGGTCAGAGAGGATCTTTATTTTCATCAGAAATGTCAATTTAATCAAGCCGATGCATTATTGTATGTTTTATTTCCTATCATGTCCAGTATAAGGATGACGTTGCCTTGCATTGTATTAAGTGAAAGCCAGTCACATGATTTGATTTAAATGCGATTAAAACCGCAAGATACGACTGCAATCCCATTCAATGTAGTAATCTTCTTGAAGATGCATCCAATCACAGAGCATTAACCCGGGATGGATCTGTTTTTGATATTGCAACTTTCATCCGCATTGTATTAGATCATGAACTCATGACTGTCCCATGCAGGTGCTCTTTTTCCATCCCACTGAAGATAATCACTAAAAATACATCGGACCGTAATCTGCTTAAGTAAACCAGGAAGGAGCTCACAGCAGGGGCTCAGCGCTGCTCCACCAACAACACAAATAAACCCCTGCGATCTGGATGTTTAATCTAGTACCTGGGTTTTAGCAGTAACAGAACTCACTGTTGTGTGCCGGGGTGATTTTTATGTTTATCTTGTATGGTATCTCCACTGGTGATTAGAGGGGTCTCACCATGCCAAACTTACCCAATCTTAATAGCTTTGGCAAACTGTGCGGCTCCAGCCGGAGCGACGACTCTGTGGTGCTGGACCGGGTGAAGCGCAAGAACTCAGTTCGGAGAATGTCTATTATTGAAGATGGGAACGTGGCTGAGGTGCTCTACCTTATTCCTAAACAGTCCATGATGGAGCAGCTGCCCTTCTTGAACCCCAATGAGTATGTTATTCTGGAGAAAATGGCACCTCCTGACATGGGACCTGGTAAGAGAGGATGGAGAGTAGGAACGATTATATGCTATCATACAAATATTTTCATTATGTGACTGCTCGTGTTATTGTACAGTTGTGCAGAAAATTATGTTGAAGCTAAACTAATTTAAGTATTCATAATTGATTATAGTAATAGATTTTAACACTGCAGAACAATCATTTGTATTGTTAACCCCCTTATATTTTGTCATATTTTACTTATTTTATTGTTGTTATATTTCATTTAATTATTTTTAGTAAAATTACTTTGTTTTAAAGATGTTTAGATATTTATATATTTTTTCCCCATAGTGAAATTAGTTTAAAAAATGTGTAATCATTTCTAAACTGAGCCAAAAATATTTTCATTCAAGGGATATTTTAGATTTTAGCCTAGCAGCAGTTCTGAGTGATAGTGACCAAGTGATATTTGTAGAGGGGCATATCTGGATAGCACCAAGCCAAAAATTCTAACATATTACAAAATGATTGAGAAGATGAGCAGAGATGCTGGTATTTGTGTTTATAAGGCAGTGGGATGTGAGGCTAATCTAATGTCTGAGCTGGATCATAGCACTATCCCGCTGGCAGGATTATGGCTGAAATGGTAGACACATTCCTGACAAATCTTCCCATTAGTCTGCAGAGGTCTCTTTTTTTTACAATCACTCATCCTTATACCCCTTAAACGGCTATTGTTAATGTTTTTTTTATAATGTAGTTTTCAGCGGATTTGTCATTGCATTCTAAAGTAACACACTAACATATTTATTTATCCAGACTTAGGACATAACTTGTGTCTTGGTACACATATTTCTATTTGTGTGTGCTTTAATCTACAACGTATATAAATCCATTCACATTATTAGCCATATTCATTGTAAGCTTGCATAATATATAGTGATTACCAGATACAGATGACATATGTGGTCTTACTGGATGTTCTGCTGCTTTATGTAAGGGGATATCTGCTGTATATTTTGAGAATTGTTATTTGAGAGATTGGAAAGAGGTTCCACATCTGCATAGACGTGCATGGATGCGTAAGGCTGACTGTTAATGTTTGACACTTGTGCTCAGAGAGTGCCAGCTCATAGAAAAGAAACAGTGCATACAGTAATTATGGCTCCAATCAATCATTTATAGCCAAAGCAAGTCTGGATCCCCGCTGTGTGTAGCCCCTCACTAAGTGGAAGTCAGAGATACCCTGAAGCCAAAGGTATCATAGTGTTATTCTTCAGTTCCACATGTGCCTGTGCTGCAGACATTGTAATGGTGTGGGTTAGTGTTTTTTGTAACAATATGATGGGAAAAATCACTTTGGGACCCACTGAAACACCCTAGCAACCATCCCAGAACATGTTAGCAGTCACACAGAAATGCGAAAACCCCTCAGAAAATCCATATGGTTCAATAACCATTATTCGCTATTCTGAAGCATTAAAGCATTCATATTTGTTGTAGCACTTCGTGGTGTTGTACATATAAATGGAGAGTAATGACAGTGGTCTAGCATGTGTTCTTGTTGCTTTGGCTCAGTTCCCTCTCTTTGCTCTTGCTTGTTGACAAAATATTCAGCTGTTTTCTTCTTTCTAATGATATAGACTTTAAGTTCCTCTATTTATCCAGCACCTGCTGTCTGTGGCCTTCTCATACTGACACCCTTTGTCTCTTTCTCTCAAACACATCCTCCCTTATTTAAAATTCAGCTAATCTCCTTTAATCATATCAACCCATGCGGCTGTTTCTTAGGCTATGGACACTTTTGGCACTGTTGACTGGTTTGTCTTTGTCCACACATTATTGCATTTTTATCTGAACCATATTTTTTCCACATCTCAGTTTATGTATTGTGTGGAAATTAGACTTTATATAATGGAATATAATGGCTGATTCCTAAGTCATGGATGAGCTAATTTCATAGCTAGCATTATATCTCTTTTATATGTTTATGTTCTTGCTATCGCTATATATATTTTGGCATAATTTGCCTAAACTGAAGCTTTTTAAAATAACACTTTGATTTACAAGTGATTTTAATCTTTGTAATTATTAACATTAAACAGTACACATCATATTTCGCTGATCTTTATTGTTGACTCACTAACTTTTGGGACTTTATAAGAGGCAAAGATGTTGCTCATATGGAAAAAATGGCTGAGAGACAGCTACACTTTGTTTATTTCACAAATTGTTTAGATTATTATAGTTGAAATATTTTAATCTTTCTTTTCAATGTTTTTTGTTTGGGACCAGAATAACATAATATCTATACTATATAGAGATTTTCATACTATAGTATTTAAATAATGTTTTAATATGGCTTTTATAGCTCAAAAAGAATTTAGACAAATAAGTAAATAAATAAATAAACTGTAAAGGTGCCTGTAGTTGAAGAAGCATCTATTTAAACGCAATAAGTTACACTCCTATTTAAATGTTTCATAATAAATGAATAATAATGAATAAATGAATGAAAAAATAAATAAATTCATTCAAACAAGGACACTATAAACTGATTAAAAGATATCCTGTGGTTTTGAAATGACTACTTTTAAAGAATCCTGAAAAAAGGATCACAGTTTCCAAAAAAAAAAAAAAAATATATATATATATATATATATATATATAGCAGCCATTTCTTGTGCAGCATCAGCATATTGTAATGATTTCTGAAAAATCATCGAATTCTGAAGTAATAGCTGCTGAAAATTCAGCTTTGCCATCACAAGAATACATTTCAAAGTACATAAAAGCAGAAAAATAATACAGTTTAATAAATAATACCAATATTTCACAGCATTACTGTTTATGCTGATAGTAAAGCTAAATTTTCAGCAGCTATTACTTCAGAACTCAGTGACTCTTCAGAAATCATCACAATATGATTTAATCAAATAAATGCTGCATTTGTGAACATATAAGCCATTCAAAAACACAGAAAACCACACTGACCCCAAACTTTACAACAGTTTGTCTCAGTCTCACAAAATACGAAGCTAAATAAGTGTATACACGTACCACTTCTTTTCTGCGAGTACCAAGACTTCTGGGTAATTCGTCAGAGCAGCCCCATTCTCTCAGTACACGCCACCCCTAGTGACGCCAATGCACCGTTGTGAATATTAATAACGCCTCTCAATAAACTCCCCAGTTCAATTGTCAGCCTAGTAATCCTATAATCTACAGCCATGACGTGTGGATAGTCCGGAGAGAGACTAGCTGATCCCTCAAAGGCCAGCGATATCACCCTGTTTCACCTTAACGTGGGTCAATGAAAGTGAGTTACGTACCAGCTAATTTATCTGCAACAAACAAGTTCGAGTTGTAAAAGCAGCACTCAGCATTTCACTGAAATAAACACAGCTAATCAGAGCATGTGATGAACAATGGGAGGGAGACAATATGTATATGTGTGAGAGAGAGAGAGAGAGAGTGAGTGAATAGGAAAGAACAAAAATGTGCAGTATATTAAAGTGAGTCACATGTGACCGTCCCCTCCATCTCTCTTTGAAGAATTTAAGGTGGTGTCTCGAACTGGGAGGGATTACGGCTGTGGAATCTGCATTTGTCACACAACGGCAGCTGCAACCTGGTTATTTCAGAAGAGCCAGGGCAGAGTCCACAAGCACACACACACACACACGGTATGCGTGTGTATGAGGAGAGGGGGGGCTGCTCGAGAAACGAAGACCAAGCCAGCAGTTGCTGAGCGGCTGCTTAGTTTGAGAGAGCAAGCTCTTTCAATCCGTTCCTCTGCTGTCATCTTGCCGTTGCCTTGCTCTCTCTCTCTTTCTCTCTCGCTCTATCTTCCGTCGTCTCCTCACGTTTGGATTCAGTGGGGGAATAAAGCAGGAGAACCCAAGGAAGAAAGCAGGCAGGAGGAAGCAGCTCTCTCCCTCTGATCCTCCTCATCAGAGCCCCAGCAGACACTGAGGAGCCAATGGTCATGGTGAAGGAGAAAGGTAGCATGGCATTGCACAGCACTGGGTGGGGACCAGGAGAGAGAGCTCATGCAGAGGGAGAAAACCAGGCCAGCATGTGGGAGATTTGCGTGCGTGGTGGATGTAGGGAGGACAGTTTGCTGCTTTAGAAGGATTGCGGTGTATAAAAATGAATGAGATACTGCAGGGAACATAGTGGTACTAGTGATAAACAGGGCGATTAATTGGTAGTCATTAAGCTATTTTGAGATCGGCGATAACTCTGCTTGATAGATTTCTCAACAGAAAGTAATAGTCCACTAATGTTAGTTTACAAATCTACCGACACTTCTGTCAAAGGATAGTGTGCTTTCTTGTTAATTATGTAAAAAGTTAAGTCATTTTTTATGTATTCATAAATATTGTGTAAAATAATCAAAAACAGTGCATGTTATGTCTGCTAACAATAAAACTAATAATGCACTTTTTTATGTGTTTTATGTAAAAAACTAATATTCTTCACAATTAATTTTGAGTATATATTTATATTGTTGATTTTAAGTGTAAAGCACAATAAACTGTGTGCATTTTCTATGTTTAATAGGCTATACATATTGTGTAAATTAGCCATAATGTGTTGTTTTATCAATATTATTTTATATTATGTTGAATATGAGTCACCTTGATACCTGTATTGGCTTAAGGTGTTAAAAAGCTTTTATGATAGTGGTGTGAATATGATAAAGCTTGTGTTTTTGTTGTTTGTGATACTGAAGCTTGCACTTAATTATGAGTTGCAGTCTGTGTTTGTTGGTCTTGGGTTGGTCTTAAAGACGATTACTTTACAACTAAATCACTTCTCGGCATGTGCTCTGCACATTGTGCTGTGCAAACATAATGTGTGTGTGTTTATTATTATACAAAAGACCATTTTATAGGCTTTTCTGTATAAATGACCATTTGTGTGGTCTGGTACATATTTTCCACATTCTAGTCTAAATATTACTTGGTCTATTGGTTGTGTGTGCATATGCATAACTTTCGGTGCAGTACTTTTTTTCTTTGCGAATATTAAGCGTCAGTAACTTCAGAAGTTTCATGTTATCTGAGGAGGGAAGCCGCGTTATAGCAGGAACATCTGGTGAATCTTAAATGCTTCATTATCATGTTTACTCAGGCCTCAGGAACACACCGCTTGATTAAAACACTACAGTGAAAAGCACCCAAAACTGACTGCTGTTTAACTAAAGGAGCTTCTGATGGCACACTTTCTAGCAGAGATGTTGTGTAACACTATGTAGGAATTTAGCAGGCTATTGAATTATTAACTGAATGCAGGCAGTACATAGTGCGTTCCTGTTTGGGATTTCTCCGGAAAAAGGGTTGTTTCCCGAAGAAAGCCCTTGTCACGACACGGAGGCGAAGGATGTTTCGTAGCAGCAGTGTGTGTGTGTTTTGAAAAGTAGATCATGCTTTAGTAAAAGCTAATAGTGGTCTGCGCAGGATGAGGGAGGGGGAGCGAGGGAGAGAGACATGAAAAGGGAGAGAGAGACTAAGAGAGAATGAACTCAATAATGCATTTAGCCTATCGCTGTAGCCATGGCAACTGGGCGATGACTGGTCTGTTGCTGAGGCCGTACCCCGTGTGAATCACAGCACAACACACACTGCAAACTCACCTCGCACACCTGTATTTACACACAAACATGTGTATGTCAGTGCTTTCGTACGGATATGGGGCATAATATGTTTAGCTGCCACAATCTAACACATTTCTACAACATTAAAAAGGAAAAATCAATATTATATTGTTCAGAAATCTATAGTAAAAAATATAAACCATATATTATTATGAATATTTAATTGAAATTGGTTTTATAAAAATAAAATTAAGGATTTGTTTGTAATTACATTAGGCATAAAATAATCATAATAATTGTTTGTTGTATTATTCATAACATAATAGACATAGTATACAGTTCTCATGGCATTCGCATTATTCCCGAACCTGTATATAAAGTATTAATACATTTCAAAATGACCCTGCCATATTGTTATAAAATATGTGTATATAATTTAATTGGTTACATTTAAAACATTTTAAAATATAGCATACAAATACTTTCATCAACACCTTTTAATATTGATTATAATGAGTTAATAATATAATCAGGACTTTATTTACTGAAGAAAAACATTACTGCCTATTTTTTAATGTCTCATTCAATTTATTCAAATGTTATTCTACTGTATCACTGGCCAACTACAATCTCATTCCCCACCGTGCCAGATTTACAGATTGTCCATTTCCTCAACGCATGCATCTGGGTAGTGTCTGAGCCTGGCTTAGCAGTGAAATCACACACACACACACACATGCATCCAAACTCCACTCAACATTTGCTTGAATACTCTCTGTTCTGTCAGTGGTTAAATAGGAATGCTCACGTTGGACTCACGTCAAAGGCACATAACTCTGATAACCTTTCCATAAATGGTCACAGTGAGCTTTACATGATTGTAAATGAGACTGTTGATAATATTTCAATAAATTACCAAATGAATGTAATCTTATCTTTTTCCTCATACTTAAGTATAATTTAGGACAATTAAGAGCATCATTTCATCCAAAATTAAAGAAAACACTCAACACTTTCTTTATTATGCAGCAGACATATCCAGTTTAAAAGCGTTCTGATTTTAATTTTACCCTCGTGATATCAATACAGAATATATAGCACAGGTAACATCTGACCAAAATGTCAGTAATTTGTTAGTATTGCCCAACATTACTTCCTGATATGTATTTTATTGGTCTTTTAATGCCAGGAAAAGATCAGAATGACTGGGCGCTCTTTAAAAGGAACTATAGAAATCATATTCAAAGCAGATATCAATAAGTCAGATACAGAGACTAATAAGTGTACATATGTGTGTCCATATCCCTTGACTATTACACCTGAGGGTATGTTACATCACTCACTTTATCTCGGAGGCCTCAGAGGCTGTGTTACAGATATGCTTATCACAGTGGTATGTGTCCTTTGCCCGAATGGCGAGTTGGCTTTTTGTATTGATGTGCATGGCAAAAAGAATATTTAACAATGATTTAATAATAATAATAAAAATAATACTTTAACCTAGTTATCTCTACAATCATATAGACAGCAAGTCAGATTTTAGCATGTTTTGGGATAAAATCAGCAATGAAAGACTACACTATCTACGAATTCATTGATGTTGAATCACATATAAATATACATGTCTAGACTCTATTTTGCTGAATTTATCTCTGGTATGTAAATTCAATATATTGGAATTGATTCCCACTACAATATCCCAAATATGAAACATTGCTGACTAAAACTGAGATGTAATATTAGGCTACATATCGATATTCATCAACGAAAGTGTAACGATGAACTCAGGCAGAGAGAGAATCCATTCGCTAAAACAAACTTAAATTCCAAAGAAAGCAAAGTACTCGAACAATCTAGGACACAGGAACTAGGAACATCTTCAACATCTCCATTCAACACGTATGACATACACTCAGACTAAACAAGGTTACAAGGGGGCGTGTGCAGTAGAAGCAAACAAGGGTAACTCTGGAGCCACACAAGCAAACTGAGAAAAAAGGAAGTGAAGACAGAAACACTGGGACAAAGCAACACTTCAACATAAAAGTCCAGGGAAAACAGACCAATCATGACAGAAAGGTTTCACAGACAAAATATGATAAATTATACTGATAATAATGCACTAGGGAGCACTGGTGCAGTGTTCTGCTGTATTTATTTCACTTTTATTAAGAATTATTTTTTACGGTGTTGGTTTTTGACCAGTGTATGTAGTCTTGTACCCATTCAGTAGATTAAGTTGTTCAAACAGTATGATAGTAGACGTTGCAGATTAAAGATGAATGATGAAAATCAATACAATGATACAATCACTTGAAGTAGTGTATTTTGTTCCATATGTTTCTGTATTGTGTATTTCTCAGTCCTGAACAATGTGGTGCATATGAATTTTGATATCTGTTCTGTGCTTATGTCAATTGAATTTATGGCAGCGGTCATGAGAGACGATATTTATCAGGTGCTGCCAACACTGTTCCGTTTTTCTAGCTCCTCCTCTTGACCACAGTGATTCTGGACATTAGCCAGCAATGTTAGAGCCGGCGTGGCGTTGACTGGAAAGAAGCCAGATGCTGATCACAATACAAATATAATACCAATCCAATACTAAATGATTATGGGGAATGAATATTTCTCCCTGAATGCATTACCTGTGGCCAAAAGACAGCGATCAGTCCACGTCTGTGTCTAAAACAAGCTCTCTTTAGTATCCAGTCCTGACACGTGTGGATTGACTGGTCGTTTGTACTTGGCCAGAATGCGAAAGGTTAGTAGGGGTCAAGTATTGAGTTGAGAGGTGAGCTAATGCTGAGATTAGTACGGGAGTTATTGTAAGGTTAAACTCTACTAAAAGTAGCAGAGGTTTCAGACAAAGGATGTTCAGACCTTCATGGTCTGTGTTGGGGAGGAATGTATTGTATGTGTAGTTTGAAAATGGCTGCTGGAGGCAGTGGTGAGGAGTAAAACATTGACTCACTCTGTTCACACAAACACACGCTCATTCTGAGTCAGAATGCCTGTTCAACTCAAAAGACACTTTTGCCTCAGGATGGAATAACCCTCTCCAGTTCCACAGCCTGCAATAATTTAGTGTTTAACACTACTTAACACCATCGGAAGCTTTTAGAATGTGTTCATGTGTATTTGTGTGTGTTAATGGACAGATCCCATACATTAAATCACCACAGGTCTGGGTTTCCTGCGTAGCAGTTGAGCTGGGTGCAATGACATAATATACCGTGGGAGATTTTGTTATACTGTAGTAGTATATTTGCACCAAATATATTAACATAGAATTCAGTTGATGTTTCGCTGATCAGAATTTATATTTGAATTTACTGTTTTAAATAAGTTTAGAGTTTTATAAGTTTTTAGAGTTACAGTTTAATTAATTTAGTTTAATTTTTAAACTCAGGTGTTACGTATTCTGAAATTGTTTATTAAATATATTTACTACCAGTTAAAAAGATTAGTATAAAAATCAATAAATTTATACATTTTTCCTAGCAAGAGTGCATTAAATTGATTAAAAGTTTTATATTTTTGTAAAATGTCTACTTTTAATAAAAGCTGTTCTTTAGAACTTAATATTTATCAAATAAACATTAATGCATCACAGCTATTTTCAATTAAATATTAAATATTTATTGAGCACCAAATCAGCATATTAGGATCATGTGAAACTAAAGTAATAATGCTAAAAATTAAGCTTTGCCATTGCATCAATAAATAGCATTGTAATGACATCACACTATTATTAATTTTTGTATTTATGTGTATACTAATTGCCTATTTTTGCATTCAGATTACTTTTGTGGTCAACATACTGTAACCTCAGACCTTATCTATGAAAAATAAAGCAATCACATTTCTCTGTATTGCTCATAAAACAATTTTTCGTGCAAAATTTCAATTATGTTTTATAGATATTTTACATGTAAATATGTATTGCGCATAGTTTCATGAATGAGGCTCCTAGGGTTTGTGTTTCAGTTTTTAGCTGTGCTGTTCTTCACCACCTGCCCACATTCCCTCACATCTGCGTCGAGCGTGACAGAGTAGAGGTAGCATACTCTGCCTTTGGCTGAATGCAGAGAACACATACTGTAGCAGTGTCCAAATCTGCCTTTTGTGTGTCTGCCTAATATAGCTACAGTGTGAGCTGTTGTATTAGTTACAGCATATGTCAGGAAACACTCCTAGTTTAGCCCATCTGCATGATTGAAACAGGAAACAGTTCATTCTTAGCTTGCCGTTGTCTGTCGGCATTGCAGACTCTGGGGTTCACTCTGGGGTTCCTCTATACAAGCTCCCAGTGTCATGCTGTTGCCGCCCTGGTAGAGATGGTTGCTATAGCAACAGCTGTCTTGGGCGGTGGGGGCTAGTTTGAGACAAAATCCCGTGCTTCAGTTTCAAGGGCCGGTAGGAACATTCTTGAGCACAAAACCCTGCCAGAATCTTATCGTAACTGATTAGTGGCTCGCTCGCCACCTCAAAGGGGAAATTCCTGTCATCTACGACAACTTCAGCAGAGAAAAAATAAGGGACACTTTCCATTTTTTTACTTACCGCATATAAGAGCTTCCATATTACAGCAATTTTTATGTGCGTGCAAACTTTAAATGTACTTTCATCGGACTGATATTTGTATCGTTTGAGTGTGTGATTGTGTTTTTTATGGACGCTTATTTACAAAGGAAAAAATTTTATATACCAATTGTAGAGAAAAAAAAATTAAATTGCAAGATGTAAATTTGAATTTTGAAATTCTAAATTCTGAAAAAAAGAGTAGCGAGAATTCCAGGATATAAACTCGAAATTGCAAGAAAAAAAATTCTGAATTGAAGTCTGAATTGTTAGATAAGAAGTTGCAGTTTTTTTATTCCGTGGCAGAAACGGGTTTCCATAGTTGCACAATAACCAACAGTGATAGCTTAGAAATAGTGACTCAGATTTAGCGCAAGTATACTAGTGATTTATTAGGTAGTCAAACTACACTTTTAGTTCCATCTACTCTCATTACTACATGTACAAATTTGGGAGACAGAAAATGCAAGCTCTTGTGAAATATGATGCATTCAATGTTTAAGTCTAATGAAACTATACATTTGATTCACGACCAATACAAAAATGTATATATTACAGCATGAAGATTATCTTTAGAACAGCGTTAGAACAGCAGGATTATAGCATTGCAATAATAGAATGCATTGCACGTTTACAATTTGGATGCATTTTTATTTGGAACTGTATTTTTTTACCTCATATTGTCTGTTGAAATTTTGCGCACTTAAAGTCTAGCGTGACCGTGGCTTTAGATTGCTTGGCAGTATTTCTTACCTTGGTGTCCAACTCACCATCAGTTGACTCTTAGAAATAATTTTTTAAAGCAACTTTCCTCATAATGGTTTGAATCAGACTCACTAACATATCAGAGTTCACAAATGATGCCTCACTGTGATTCATTTTTCTATTATGTTGATTTTTTTAAATGAGCTGGGAGCCTTAAAGTTTACATGGCTTAAATCATTTAATTAACGGGTTAACTCAGCCTGACTAGTTGTTCAAATGACATTTAGAAACAGAAATATTTACAGTAATTTAGTATTAGCTATTGAAAACAGGTGTTTAATTAATTCGATATGATTTTAAGTCATGTTTCACGTGAGTCAAGTCATATTTGACAGGAAAAGATATATTAAGAGACATACAGTTTTGAACAGGCCCCCAGGGTGGTTTACATAGTGGACACTCTTTTAGTTGGCAATATTATGTAATCGCATGGCCTGAAAAGGAGCAGAGTAATCGAGGGGTGGAGTTTCTCTATGTTAATCTTGCACAAGCCTTTCAAGAGGCCAACAATTAGATTAGAGAGGCATGCGTTAACTCTCCGATAGAACAGAAGATATAAGGTGAAGAAGTGTCATTCTGGATTGAGAGATGGAGAGTACAATTTCCTGTGTATCAGTAAATGTCAAAAGCAGGAAGGATAGCGAGAGTAAGAGAAAAGATTTGTAGTCACGCTAATGAGAGGCCACTCCGAAAGGTTCAGAGCTCTTTTTAATGAATTAACTTTTGATTGCGGCTAGGTTTTGAACACACGCTTTGAGTGGACACTGTCTTGGCCTGATGATCTTGACCAAATACGACACAGTGAAGCCTTAAGTGAAAAACGCAGCACACAAACACAGATACTGGGACAAACTGATGTAGTATTGAGAGCCTCAGCCCAGTCTGTGAAACGTCTGCTCTCCTTCAGGGCATGTAATTATCAAGATTATAAACAACTGAAGAGTGTACTTGAGTTTTAATGTCTGTTTATAGTGCTGTTTATGTTTTAAAGGAGTGGTGCACCAAAAAAAATATATATATTCTTTATGCTGTTGTGTCCGCAGGTTAACATGTCATAAGTTAGTAAACAGCGAAGCACAAATGACTCATGACCTTCGTTATGCAACTGTACTGACTCTAAATGACACTTGTACTGATATGTAAACAACAACACGACTCGCGAGAGTGAGTGTGAGCACCTCTCCGTGTGGCTGTGATAACCACTGTGTGGCAGCCAGCTTGTCCTGCTGATTACTCCAAAAAAAAAAACTCCCAACACCTACTAACACTCCTCTCACACCCACACACTGTGTGATAGCACCCGACACGCGGACATTGGCCCGTTGAAACACTTTCTAGCCAGTTACAAGCATTATGTAATGAAGGCTAGCTGAGGTTCAGCCTCGTGTTTATTAGTTTTGCATCTACATGCATATTTATTGCTATGGAAATAGCAGCAGTGCTTAAATGCAGGAACAGTGCAGCCAATTATAAAAATAATTAAGGTTTCAGTTTTATATAACCGTGCCATGTGCTCAAAAAGTAGTTGGACATTACAAAGCATTTAAAAACTGCTGTATTTTAACTAATGGTTTATTTATAATGGCATACAAAATTTTAATGTTATTTTAAATTTAATGTATTTCTGGGGCAGTCGTGGCCTAATGGATAGGGAGTTGGACTTGTAACTCAAAGGTATGTGTTCAAGTCCAAGGCAGGGATTGTGGGTGATGGGAGTGAATAACCAGTGCTCTCTCCACCTTCAATACCATGACTGAGGTGAGACCCTTGAGCAAGGCACCATTCCCCAAACGCATTTAGTCTAAGTTTATTCATGTTTTCATTATTTAAAATCAAAAATTTAGTTTTTAGCATTGTTTACTGTGCCTAAGCTTACAGTTTTTTTTATTAAGTAACATATCATTATTAGTTAATGATTTATCTTTGCCTTTTGAATGTGGTCAGAATCCATCGCTGGCCTGCAATTACAATGCCATGCTCGAATTACTAATTATTCATACTAATACTAATGATTTACTTACAGACACACAGTAGGTTGTAACATGTTTTTTTTTCTTTTAGGTAGCTGCTGACCAATTGTTTGTACACTTGTTAATGTCGGCTGTTAAATATATTGTTGTGGGTTAGCTCATTAATCAAATAATCCTATCCTCTTTATCTGTGTAACAGTGTAGACGTCTTCCAAAACGTAAGTCTTTGCTAATCCACGTCTCTGTGTTTTTTTTTAACAGTGGCCCATCCTCAGGAACCGCACCATCCACCTGGAAAACTGGTAATCCAGTGCTATAAATGTGGGGAGCCATGCAAAGGAGAGGTTCTTCGGGTGCAATCCAAGCACTTCCATATAAAATGTTTCACATGCAAAGGTAAGATCTATTTAATGCACAGTGGCTGTTAGTCTATGTCTTAATCTATTTGTGAAAACTCCTGACATCTTATTTCTTAGCTCAAGAATGATGGATTTATATAGCAGAACCAAATTCCACTTTAGCCTGTTTGTTATTGAGGAAGTATTTTAATTGCATTTAGTCGTAACTTCACCAAAAATGTGACCAAAGGGTAGTTGAACAAAGCTGGCTCTGATCAAGCAGATGGCTTGTGTAGTTGAGTAGAGAGGAACCCAGAACTTCATTACCTGATGAATGAAACCCAAAGTTAGTCTAGAGCTGTATCACGCCCCCTCTACACAACCATGATAATTTAATACAATTGGACAGTTGCTCTTTGTCCAGACTTCTGTGGTCTTCTGTGCTCATACCTGTTTTACCGACAGCATTTGGCAGGAATTATGGAGATACTGACTGAATTTGTTTGGTGAGTCCTTCTTGTTTCGGTTTGCCATGGTTGTACACGAAGTTTTCACCTTCTTTATTACAGTAAGTTGAAGGGTTTTTGGCTGTCTCTCTAAAAGCTGATTTTCATTCTTTGCACTCCATATGGATCGACCCTCAGGTTGTATAAGAGAATGTAAGGTTTATGTGGTGGCAGGTTGCCAGTCACAAAGAGCAGACAACTCATTTCCTCCGGAAAGCCTCAGCGAGAGCTCAATGGCTCAATGTGCCTTCGTTTATGGGCTATCAAAGAAGAAAAACGGTCAGTTTCTGCATTCTTGATTAATGTGCAGCATTTCAGTACTTGAAACATTGAGAACATGTTGATAACAGTGTCTTCAGCTGTTTGAATGTCATTGCAACGGCAAGCACACTATAAGGTGTCTGCGTCTGGTTGTAAAAAACTTTGTATGAGGGGTCTTGACACTAAATGTCAGTGCATCCATAAGCTTCTGTTTCCAGCAATCCTTTAAACAGCCATCAGAAGCTGAGGTCTTTCCGGGTTTTCTTTTAATCTCACCTGAGAAATTCACTCCACATGTACTGTAGGACCGCATTAGTCACTAATCGCTGATGCCGCATTAGTTACCTGAAACAGGGTCATAAAAGAGAGTGCACTGTCATCACTGAGATGAGTGACTATTTCATGCCAATTCATGATACTATTGATGAAACTGTCTAAAAACGGCCAGAATTCGTTCACACCAGCACGATTACTCACTTGCACACGTAGATTTAGGGTTTCAAGTTTAAAAAAACAGATTGAAAATCTGTGATTCGAAATCGAACTAAGAAAATATGTTTTTCAAAAGTGTGGCATTTTTTTAATTGAATAAATATTAAAAAAAACATGCCGAGACATTCTGTACTCTTTCTAGGACACTAATCAACACTAATCAAATAACCAAATCAGTGAAATTGGTAATGTGACTCTGTACAGACGGTCAGATGTTCTCGAACTCCAACTCTCGAACTCCAACATGATCATTAGATTTTTCATGCAGAAAAATATGGAACAACCAAATATATTAAAAAATTCTTTTTGGTTGTTCAGTTTATCTGTTTACTCAAATTGTTGCCTCTCAGGGGCCAAAATGTATTATTATTAATAAATATTATGTATTGGTAAAACTTTAGTATATGGACTAATTCTCACTTAACTAGTTATATTGACTGTTTATTAGTACTTATAACGCACATATTCTGCAAGACCATATTCTACATCCCTACCCAATACCTAAACATGACAACTACCATATTACCTACTAATAAGCAGCAAATTATGAGTTTATTGAAACAAAGGTTGCAGTTAATGGTTTGTTAATAGAGAGAATTGGACAAGTGTGAACTGTTTATTATTATATTAAGCATTAAATCCATATGCAGCATACATGTAACAGTAATATACATGAATATACAAATACTACACACAAATCAAGTAGTAAGTTTTTGTTGATTGTTCAATTCAAATTGTTATGATAAATAATTTTTCATGGAAAATATCAGAAACTGGTGTCAGACATTGGATCCCACTTTACTTGTGAGTACCATATGAATATTGAACTATTCAGTACTATTACAGTGTATATATATATACTCAGAGTGTCCATGGATGCATGGATATTGACGTATACTAATGCTCATCTTTCTCAGATTGTCAAATATAGAATGAGTAAGACTACTACTAGCCACGTATTTCTTAATCACAGAAGAAGGGCAGCACGAGGCCTCAGGGTTAAGCAGGCCGGTGACTTGTAATTTACTTACTAGGACTTTGTAATCTAATGGATCCCCCGTATTTCTAGTCAACCAACTCTATTCCTAGAAATCAGGATCCTGACTGTTGCGTAAGGTCTGATGTTACTTTCTCTGTGGAGACCTGGCAGGAGTGCTTCTGCTGGGATGACCTGCCAATATCTGAACTCTGGCAAGAGAAGATGCAGTGCTCTACAGCTCGGTTGTAAGCTAATGAGCCTTGCTTTGCTCTATTAGTTTCATTTGTTCACTCTAAGCAGGCTCACTTAGACCGCTAGAGTGAGCATGTGCAGTCAACATCTACAGCCCTGCTCTCCCCTTCTCTACGGTGATCACTTTATATTCCTGTCCACGTCTCACCCTGTCTTTCTGCACATACTCCCTCCCTCTGCTTCTCTTGCTCTGTGTGTGAATGCTGTGTCAGTCAGCGAGCCTGTGTGTGCTATTTCGGGCACAGTCTCTGGGAGCTGTTAAAGCGCTGCAATGCTGGAAATAGCTGTGCTGATCCCCATTGGGAGGATTAGGCGGCAGAGGAGGGGTCTGCACACACCTCTACAGGGACCGCCAGTCTGTCTGTCTGTGAACATGTGTGTGTGTGTGTGTGCCAGTCACTCCGCAGCTGTGGGTTTGTATTAATGCGGACTGGCAGACGCCCCTCGGGGTCAAGGGTTACTTCCCTGAACATGTCATTTCAGGATGTCATTCTCACAACCGAGAAGACGATGTCACAGGTTGACCTCAAAGCAACAGATTCATTTCACAAGTATTTCAGCATTCCATTTATAGGAGGATGTTGCTTTGATGAAGTTACTGGGGTTGTTATTGTTCTCGGTTATGAGTTTTATTCTGTGAGAACCAAATCATGTGACTTACACAGAGAAATATTTCCTATTGAATAGGAGGGAAATGAATCACTTATTTTGTCTGCTGTTCAAGAAATTTCTCCAGGGGAAAATAGGATTGAAAGGAAATTTGTTTGTAGAAAGAATAGAAAACAATTACAATGAAAGTCTAGTGATTATACAAACATCAAGCTATTTCCACTAGTGTTTTTGTTTTTAGTATTTATAATATTTATGGGTTACTTCACCAAAAAAAGGAAATTTCTGCCATTACCTAACCTCAAGTTGTTCCAAATCTGTGTGAATCTGTTTTTTTTTTTTTGCTGAACATGAGAGAAGATGTTCTTCAAACAGTTTGTCTGTACTGTAAGAAAAACTACTACAAGTCTTGAATAAATTGAGGTTAATGATGGCAGAATTTATGTTTCTGGTTGAACTGTGCCTTTAAGTGAAGCCACACATCTATGCGAATTTTATATATTTGGGATCAGTACGATTTTTTTCATGTCTTTGAAAGAATTGTTTTATGTTCACCAAAGCTTGAAGTTTATGAACATAAATACTTACTTAAAAAAGATAATACTTAAATTAACTGTTGTGTGTTAATAATCAGTGAGGTAGTTAGGTTTAAGTACAGTACATCAAGCAGTATAACATATTAAAAAAATTGCTTTATAAGTGCTAATAAACCGCCAATATGCTAGTAATATGAATGTTAATAAGCAACTAGTTGATAGTGAGAATTGTTCCCAAAACTAAAGTCTTACCAATAATTTTATGGTAACTGACAGGATTCTTCTTGGTGGTGTCAGTAGAACTTGCATTTAATCTGGATTATTGCTTTAAGAGATTTAACAGAGTATGTTTTAGCAGCAGGATGAGGAAGTTTGTGCCTCTCAAGGTCAGGTCATCCGCATTGTAAGGTATAAATTTAGATATCTATTTTGTGTATGTGTGTGTGTGTGTGTGTGGTAAGTCCTAATGTGATTCTCTGTTTAGAAAAATGTAGAGCCAGAGAAGTTCAGGCAGTCCTTACTAAAATAGTGGAGAGGATTTTTCTGACACCTGTCACTGTCAGAGACACACATTACCAACCATCTAGACATGTTACACACACACGGACTCACACACACACACACGTACACACACAAACATACTCCTTCCGTTCGTTCTCCCATTAACCAAACAGTTGTCAGTTGTAAAACAACCTCTTTACTTTATGCAAACATACACATGCACTCACACACAGAGACCCTCGGTCACATTTCTCAACCAGTTTTTTTCTGTCACTCTCCGAAGGGGACACTCATAAAAGCCATTATAACTCATAGCACAGTAAGCCATCATGAAAGCAACAAACAATTTACTGCTCTCTCCAAAACCCTGCATTAAGTCAAGTTGCCTCGGATACAAAACACAAACCGTTATGCAGTGATGTGTGTCTGAAACTAGCCCTGTAATGTCAGATTGAAAGCTGTAATGCTGTGGCTTTGCGCATGAAGCTAGGACAGGAATCAGCTATGAGTCCAACTAGAGGTCATCCCAAGAATGTCCATGAACTAAATATAAAAAAGAATGCTTTGTTTGTGAATGATTTATTTAACATGATAGCTTCACTTGCAAATTGTTTAATAAAAAGTGCAAAAATAGTGAATTCACTTAGATTAGGGAGGTAACATGCAAATATATTTCTGTCTCATAAAAAAACTAAGATTGCACCATTTCAATGAATTGTTTTCTCAACGATTATATTTATTAATCATATTTGATATTCAAATCCCCCCAAAATGACTCTAGTTAACACAAATACAACAATCCAGCTGATACTCAACTTTAGAAAGGTGGTGTGTTTGTGTGTGTGTATATATATATAAATATTACCTTTTTTAAAAAAGCCTTTTTTGCTGCCATGAATGTTCGTTACTCGGTTCTTCTGTATTTGTGTGTATGTATAAAAGTATAAATAAAATTGTCTGTGTGTGTGTGTATATATATGCTCATATATAACACATAGTATTAGTATAAAAATATATATATATGATTTTATTTTTACTTTCTTTGCCATAAATTTTTACATACTGTCCTGTGCACATTATTAAATTTGCTGTGCTGTGCTATGTATTCTTTATGAGTAACCAATGCAGTGACTCAAGGGAAATTACTAAAAAACAGGAAATGTGTGTTTTAAGGATTTAAATTATATTTGCAGGCAGCATACAGTAGCAGCTGCATTCCTTGCTGAGGTCAGACTCAAAAATCATATATTTGTGCTATGTAGACTCAGTGGTTATTTTAACAATCACTGCATTTTATTTTGCAGCTTATCTCAATGTACATACGGTACACACCTCAACACAACAGCATGAATGATGTGTTCCCATTAGTATCTACTCATTCTGGTAATGTAGAAAATCATGCCACGTCTTCGATCTCATCTGATCAGAATCAGTCCTGTATATGAAAAAAATACTCATTTAGTGAACAAGATGCACCCATTTAATGAAAAGATGCTTGTGATACACTGAGCTCTAATGAATGCATTTTTTGGCTGAACTGTTCTTTTAACTCTCCACCACATATTCAGCCTGAGAGCTCCAGTAATGAGGCTGGAATGGGCCTGGCGTTCGACATGGTAGTGCTTTGTCATAACGGTGTTGTTGGTAGTTTTGCATGGAAAATAAATGGTCCCATGCTCTGTGCCAAAGGGCCCCTCATGCCAGCCAGGGTTTTTGTTTGGGAATCATTTTATCTGCTTCATTAGCTGATCTCACAGAGTGATTAAGTGCAAAAAAAAAGTATATAATCACACCCAGTAAAAAAGATAAGAGATTATATCACAGAGACTATGTTTGTTGCTACCTGGTCTCATGGCATAAACATACCTGGGTGCACTTTTTAGTGAGATACGAAATATGTACCAATAAGTACATATCACTGCAGTTTCCAAAAGAAATTAAATCTTAGAGTAAAAGTAAAACTCAGGCACCTTTTATTCCTTTTCACATAAAAAAGTTTCGATAAAAAAAGTCTAATTTTGTTAACACTATCGGGTAGGTGATTGGATTTGGCATAGAGCATTAACTTTTAGCGACGGTTCTCGAATATTTAACATAATAAAAACACGGCAATACGTACCTATATCAATGTAGTTAAAACATGCCAAGGTTCACGTATTGAAGCTGTGTTTTAGTGCCAGGTTCACGTATTGAAGCTGTGTTTTAGTGCCACTCAGTGGACATTTCTCTTCGGCGAAACGTAAGGCATGCAGTAAGGCATGTTAAAACAGTGTTTCATAAAAAGTGCACAGAGGTACATATTTTTATGAGACCAGGTTGGTTTGTCTATATATTCCACTGCTGATACAGTATATTTTAGTGCGAGGTGCCTCTCTATGCAGAAGTAGAAGTCTCAAAAAAGTGGAGAGAAACCCATGCTGAAAGAGTGCTGTCCACTAAAGTGCAGAGAGAAAAACAGCATGCTGGGAAACTCATTAAAATATTGATGTGAAAGTCTGTGAAAGCTTGTTTGATGTCTGCATATACAGTACTACATGGAAAACCCGGGGCTTTCTACACGTCTGTACTCTGCACAGATTGTAACTTGGCTTTGTTTCTAAACCTCTTTGCGTCATATGAATCTGAACTAAAAAGTCACATTTGAGTTGAATCAAATGTCCCTACTCTTCTTAAATCTTTCCAGTAGTTCATATGAATCTTTTTTTTATGTTTCCATTCAGACGAAGGCAGAGTGTGAGGATGAAGAGGTTGTCTCAGAGGTTTAGAGAATGGATAGACGTTTGTTCTGGGAGGAGTTAACAGGCTGTTCTGTTGAGAAGGGATCTGACAGACAGTCGAGAGCGTCATTACACTTGCGTCATTGCTCACGACACACACTCACACACGGTAGAACTCCCATTCACTCCAGTCTATATAACTACTGCTTCTCTTCTGTTAAATCGACATATGTTTTAAAAGGTTATATAGACATGTTTTAAAAGGGAATAGGTTTTATAGACATCTTTTAAAAGGTCATATAGCAGATATATGTAGATTTCACCTGACAATACTGCTATTTACCAAAAAGTGGTGCTGTGTGCAAAATGCTCTGGTGCTCTAGTTCTGGGGTGGTCAATCCTGCTCCTGGCGACTGACTGTCCTGCAGCTCCAACTCTAATCAAATACACCTGCCCAGGGGTCACCAAGTTCGGTCCTGGAGGGCCGGTGTCCTGCAGAGTTTAGCTCCAACCCTAATCAAACACACCTGAAGCAGCTCATCAAGCTCTTACTAGGTATATTTGAAGCTTCCAGGCACCTGTGTTAAGGCAGGTTGGAGCTAAATTTTCACTTGACCCTGAAGACCTTAATTAGTTGCTTCAGATGTGTTTGATTAGAGTTGGAGCTGAACTTTGCAGGACAGTCGGTCACCAGGAGAAGGACTGGGCACCCCTGCTTTTTTCAAGTTTTGTTTCAGTATGCCAAAGGCTATTGAAATTAGCAGAAATCAATATTAATACATTAAATGATAAGAAATTAGTTAAATTATAACTCCATTAAAAAAAAACTATAGTGTATTTTTGTTGTTGTTTTAAGATGGGGCAACCAAATTGAAAATATATAGCAGTGAAGAGAATGGCAGTTGTGGTCTGTAGTTACAAGATGTGCGTGAAACAACATTTATGCGTATGACATTTTCTAAACTGGCATCCTGGCACTCTGTACCCTGTCAGTGAAGGTTACCCAAATGCCAGACACAAGTGAGGGCACTGGCTGCGACTCTTACACAACTGTCTCTCTCTCTCTGCTAATCACTGCTGTCTCCACAGCCACCTGCTTGTCACATTCGTCTGTCCGAATGGACCTAATCTTCCAGAAACAGAAGACAGATTCGATGAAGCAAAAGATATATTAACAGCTATGGAAATGGGACTCCAAATAACATTTTGGATTTGTGTTGACAACATTATGTGGAAGACGTTTGAACAAAATGATGATTTTAAGTCAGATTATTTATTTGGCAAAGACAGGAATGAATCTCCCTAGCTGGGTAATCAAATAAACTATATTTGCTAACTTTAACTTAACTAGAAATGTGTTGTGTAACACATTAAGCTGTGGTGCTAAAACTGGAGATTGGGGTTTGAATGTGGTCTTCATCATATGCTGTTACTTCCCCATATCCTGTTAAATGTACAGTCTATTTTCATAAAATGGTGAACATCTGCCCTTCTAATATTTTTACAGGTTGGAATGTAAGAGAACAGACAGAGAAAAACAGATAGAAAGAGAAAGGAAGTGAGAGAAAATCTGGCTTGTTGAGAAGGGGGTATCATGTGACGCTAAACAAGCTGTTAAAATATCAGTCTCGGCCTGCCAAGGAGCTTTCAGACAGATCTGGCATGTGTGACGGCAGGATTACACGTAGACACGCTTGCCAAGAGGACACAGACCTAACACACCTATTCATGCAGACCTATATAAAGTGTCTGAACGTGGGCCAAAGTCTTGAAAGCATCTTGAAACCTCAGCGAACCAAAGTCTTCTTCATATGCCTCTATCCTCAGACACATTGTCCGAAATAAGCTTAAGCCCCCTGACCTTATGTTTGCTGGCAGCCAAAAGTGTAAATCCCAGTGCAAAAGAGATGCACTTGTGACTACCGAGTCAACGAGACACAAACTAAGTGTCATTTATTTTGAAGAGGTGTGTTTCAAATTTCACTTGTACTGTAAGATCTCATGAAACTAATTATTTTAATTCGCTGTTCTTGTATTTACATTCAGTGTGTGGTTGTGACCTGGCCCAAGGTGGTTTCTTCATGAAGAACGGGGAGTACCTATGCACACTGGACTACCAGAGGCTTCATGGCACTCGCTGTAACGGCTGTGGAGACTTTGTTGAAGGAGAGGTGGTCACTGCTCTTGGGAAGACTTACCATCCCACGTGTTTTGTCTGCACTGTTTGCAAGTAAGAGTCACCCAAATCTATGTTAAAACATGTATTATTTACATTTGTATGTAATAGACATTTTTGCCTTGTTGACTCAACATGTTAGCTAGTATTAGTATTGTCACGGTGTAGTATGCGCAGACATCAGGCAGAGACGAGAAGAGGTAATACATAGACTAAACAGTCACGATAACAATAACGATCCACACACTAGACAGAATACAGAGGGCTTATAAAAACTAGGGAAGATTTAGGACAGGTGAGGAACACAGGTGGGACGGGTTAATCAATCAACTAAACAAGGACAGGAACAAGACCATAAAAGGAACACAGGAAATACAAAACCCAAAACCAAAACAAACTTGTGACATAGAACACAGACAAGAGCGTGATGATAAGTATAGCCCATTTATTATTTTATATGTAAAAATATATTTTCCTTTAAAAAGGATCCTACAGGATAGATGTTCTCATGACTCACTTCATCCAGATATTCAGACTATGTATAATAAATCACTATCTTTAACAACTTTGTTTTGGAAATGATAATATTATTAAATTATTTTTGGTAATAAAATTTTCGATTTATATATATATATAAATCATCACATGAATAAGTTAAATTTTAAAACGTATCAATTTATTTATAACATTTTAACTAATTATATATATCCCAATTTTTAAATGTACTTATTTTAAAATGTCATTTATTATTGTAATGACAAAACTTAATTTTCATAAACGTTTATTCCAGTCTTTCACTAGTTCCCCACTACCTCGGCGATAAAATAGCTTGTTTGGCGAACTGTCCGGGGGACAGGCAGGGAGCCCGG
>JAUCMT010000021.1:9827299-9838625 GCA_032357475.1 Enteromius thamalakanensis
TAAGGAGATTGGTGGCAGCTGCGATCGTTCGTGCGTGCTTCCTCCTGAAATTCGATTAATTGCTTAATCGTCATTTAGTGTCACATGATTCTTCAGAAATCATTCTGATAGGTTGATTTGATGTTTAAGAAACGTTTCTTAATATTACCAGTTATGCTGCTTAATATGCTTTTTTCTATTCTTTAAAGAATAGAAAGTTCAAAATAACATTTATCTAAAATAGATTTAATTTGTAATCTATACTGTCACTTTACATTGATTTAATGCATCAGTACAAATAAACTTTTTTTACTTTTACTAACCCCAAGTGTACTGTAAATGCTTAAATGTCTTTGCATCCTTCTTCTGTTGCCAGACGGCCATTTCCCGCTGGTGATCGAGTCACGTTTAATGGAAAAGACTGTCTCTGCCAGCGTTGCATCCAGCCAACTTCCCCGACTCCCAAAGACATCAGCGCCGCTAGTAGTAAGTCCACAATCACACACACGTGTGTTTGAGCTTACTGGCTATGTTATAGTGTCCTGCTCAGATTTCAGCTTGCCATAATCATCCCCCTTTTGTAGATTGTGTAGTTAATGCGTGTTGACTCAAGGTCATTCCTGCTAGTTTAAAGCTCCCTGTCACTTCATCTGTCTCATGTGTCTCCTATCAAAAAGGCACATGAGGTAGTTGTGTTCTGAACAACTTAAATCCTCATTCATTTAGTGTATGATGACCAGCTCTTCCTGTTACCATTTACAATTGTAATTACATTTACATTATAATTCCAGTTGTTGCCAAGTTGTACAGTATGAAGAAACGTATGCATATACAGTAGCGCACTCAAGCCTTTAATATTTGTTCTAAAAGCCAGTCAAAATACATTTGAAACCCATAACAACTGCATAAAACACCATAAGCAAGTATAAAACAATGTGGTTATACCAGTCAGAATCCATCTGATGTACATTATCAGCCACATAGGACTGGCACCCAAACACCATGATGGCCTTTAAGTATTTATTCTTTAATATTATAAGGATTTATAAAGACTCCTCTAGGGTTACTTGAGTTGACAGGATGCTTAGACCAATTCCTGTGCCGTCAACCAAAGCTGATCTCTTTATAAATGTTTTTCTCTTTGATTTCGCTCACTCTTTTATCTCACTTTGAGGAAGTTCTTCATCCTCCTCCGGTAGATTAGAGGTTCTCTTGGTGTAATTTAAGCTGCAGGGCCCCAGGAGTCAAGCAGACAGGCACAGAGAATGAGAGAGGCTCAGAGCCAATGAAAATCTCAGAGCACTCCTGTGCCTGCCGGTTGTCCCGTTTTCTCTTACTCGCTTTCTGGCCTTTCTGATACGTTCTGCACTGATGGATGCTGACAGGTCAGGACTCCGGGTGTGTAGAATGTGCCGATTTCCTGAGGCTTGGGATTTCCTTATTATAGTAAATGGCTTTAGCCATTAAACTCAAATTGTCATAATGCAGGTAATCATTGTTACATAACAACATCAGGTGATGGACAATTACAGGAGCAATTTAGCAATGAATAGCTGCTGTGTTGCAGAGGAGGGAATTAATGTAATTCTAAGCATTGCATCATGGGATTGGGTTGATTGAGAAAACATCGTGTAGATCATGTATCAGTGGAGTTTAACTGTTTTTGCTCGGGTGGGAAGAAGGTGCAGGACACACACAAACACACACACATTACTGTTCAAAAAACTGATTTAATACTTATATTCAAGAACATATATTTAAAGCAACAATGTCACAAATTATTTTTAAGAGAAATTCTGCTTTTCAAAAATAGGCAGAACATCTGTTTTCAAAAGTTACTTGAGCACCAAATCAGAATATGAGAATGATTTTTCAAAGAGCGTGTGACACAGAAGACTATATTAAGATTAGCAAAAACATGAAGTCAATTTGTATTCAAATCAATTAATTAAATTGAAATAATATTTCATAATATTACTATTTTCACTATAATTTTGTATCTAATAGGTGAACAGCAGATATAAATATCTTACTAACCAACCCCAAACTTTTAAACAAACTATAATAAAATAAAGTGTAATTAATATGTGTTTCTAAACATCACATATTATAATATACAGTATGAAAAATGTATACTCATTCTGAGATATGCTAAATATTTGTATTTGAATTGAGTGTTGCATAACAACAAATGTAATCCTAATGTCAAAAAGGCAAAATGAGCATGTACTATTAAACATTTGCAGATGTGCTATCACTATTTTAGTTATAATCATGATGCTATATATGTGTCTGCCCCCCTGTCTGGTTCTTCTTTCCCTCTTTCTCAGTTATCTTTCTCCAATATGTGTAACACATCCATACACACACAGTGAGACAACAACTTAAAGAGCCCTACTGAATATCTCTTTATGTTACTCTTGGCTGCATATTTGTCATCCATGAACCCCAAGAAATGATTTGAGGCTGATGTACAGAAATGTGTTTAGCACAGAAATGTGTTTTTTTTTGGAAGGCTCTGATTGTTTCGAGCCATGATAATGCTGCTTTGGCAAACCCCACGTCTGCACTGAGTTTGATAGTTTAGATAAACCTCAAGACAGGTGGATTGAACACAGGTCTCAACTTTCCCTCTTTCTCAGCACACGTTGCATACACACACACACAAACCCTCTGTGGGTCTCTAGCACACACACAGTGCAGGCAGAGGTTGAGAAACGCTTAAATGATGCATTAGAGCGCTAGATGCAGAGCAGTGCATTATATACTCTCCTCCCTGTCAATGGTTACCATTATGCCTGGAGCAGCATCAGCAGCGTCTGGGACCTCCCCGCCCCTCCGCATCCGTGCCTGCTTTTTAAAAAAGCTTTTGGGATTTCAGCCAAGGAACGTAAATAGAAGATGACAACCATGAGCTATTTTTATCCCTCAGCTTTTTACACACGTTACACATGTATTAACTAAAATCCCTGCGTTGCTCCAAGAAGAAGCTCCATCTCGTGGAGGGAGGATGTTCATTTTTTAGAAATGGCGCTGTAGGCACTTATTCAATTAGTCATGCAATGTAATGATGATTCACTATTGATCTCTGCAGAAATTTTATAAACACCATAGGCAGAAATTGCTTTTGAGAGGCTGAGTAATCAGCACTGTGTGTTGTCGATCAACAGGCTTCAAAAAAGGAGGGTTTTTTAGTTGACACTGACATCTAGTGGAGTATATGATTTGTGCACAAGTGACCCCAAAAACTTAAAAATAAGCTATTGCATCTTATCTGAATATGCCTGCCCTACTGTGTGTCATCGATGTTGCTATCTAAAACAGTTTTCGGTAATTAAAATACAATTAAAATGAATTTCTTAAGAACTGAAATGAACAAAACTAAAAGCAAAATAAAAATAACTGAAAGCTGCACAGGTTTGAATATAATATTTAAAAAGGACAAAAAGCATGTGTTTAAAAAATGTTATTCAGAATATCAATACATTCTATAAAAGCATGTATGAAACACAAAATTGCAATGTATTGTGGGTAAAGGGCTAAATTAAATATATCTTGTTAATAGCGATTGCAAATCTTTCATGGCTAATGGCTGATAAATAAATATTTTGGCCTATAAAAAGGCTGCTGTTCATGCTGGTTCTGCATCTGTGTGTGTTCTCTTGCAGACTGTGCAGGATGTGGCAGGGATATAAAGAACGGTCAGGCTCTTCTGGCCTTGGACAGCCAGTGGCACCTCGGCTGTTTCAAGTGCAAGGCCTGTGGGAAAGTGCTGAGCGGGGAATACATCAGCAAGTGAGCTATGCCTTAATTATTTTTTATCTCTCGCCATCTCATGCCTCCCGCTCTCTCTCTATAATTTCCCATCTCTTATCTGTCCTCTTTTCTAATAGCATTCAATTTTTCCTCTTATCCTGGTTTCATTGAGGTGAAATAGAATACAGTAAAAATATAAATCTCTTTTCTCTCTCTTCCTGTCCTGCTGTCTTTTTTAAGGGATGGTTCTCCGTACTGTGAGAAAGACTACCAGATCCATTTTGGCGTGCAGTGTGAGGCCTGTCATCAGTTTATCACAGGGAAAGTTCTGGAGGTGAGTAACCAAGATGCACATTTATTGTAGACTGAACCTCTCGGCTGTTTCAAATCCTACTGTGCTGTCTGCATTCAGGAGGCCGTATGTTAAGGTATCATAGCTGGGCTATAGATGTGAAGGCGGTTGAAGCATTTGTATATTGCCTTCTAAAATCTATGGGGTAGAATAAGCTATCTTTTTTGTCAAATCAATTGTATTGAAAGACAAAAGATTTTGGAGATGGTTTTGTAATCTTACAAATTTCATCTAGAAAACATAAGAGTATAGTATTAAAACATTAAATTAAGAAGTAATGCATTAGTCCATAGAGTCCCCATCAAGGTAACAGATGGGGTGCCATCATTTGCCAAACTGCTCAAATTTCCCCTTCAAATAGTACCTAATTTGTTTCAAATGTAATGTAGAAATCATCTCTCCAAGTTATAGCATGTATGAGCCTCAGTACAACCGTAATACTTTTTGGCTAGAAACTGTGTGTAAACATTTTATGATGTGCTCCAGATATTGAATACATTCAGACACTCAAGAATGAAAAGTGTGGGATCTGAATGCAACTGCACCCTAAAAATCTCTAAAAGCACATCAAAAATTCAATTTCAATAACTCTGTATCCTGGAGCAAAAAATCAAATATGGGACAAATCAGCATCTACTGAATTACATTTGTAGAATGAACAATCTAATCCCTTAATAATGCATAAACCAACCGAAATGTTGATGCAAATCTATTTAGAATGTATTACCAAGACATTAACCTTTTTTATATTATATTATAAAAAGCAATGTAATAAAATTTTATGTCATGCCATTAAGAAGTTTCTTGGTCCGTAAACTTTCTCTGTTTTTTAATATGCTTACTAAGCAAAAACACATTCTAGTTAAACAAGTGAACAAGTGAAGTAAAGATGTTTATAATTTGCGTCTGTTTCAAAATGCTGCTGTTTTGAAATTTCACTTGATCAAATATGGTTTCTACAATAATATTAGGCAGCATCTGTTTTCAACATTGATAACAATAAGAAATTTTTCTTGAGCACCAAATCGGTGTATTAAAATAGTTTCTGAAGTATCATGTGACACTGTAGACTTGAGCAATTGCTGCTAAAAATTTAGCTTTGCCATCACAGGAATAAATAACCTTTAGAAATATATTACTGTAAGTAGAAAACTACTAAAATTGTTTAAAATAAAAACATTTTAAAGGTACTGCATTTTTTTAACCTACAGTAAGTTTCAGTTTCAATTTATGCTGGATTAATTTAACAGTTGAATGAACAATTCATTAAGAGGAAATAAAACACTTTGTGTAAAGAAAGTGTTACCATAAAGTAATGTGCACATATATCTACAGTATATATGGTCATCAAATTTATATAGGTAGTAATTTGGTAAGAAACCTTTAAGTTCAGATTAAAATCATTGGCTTTTGTTAACGACACATTATCTTATCCTGACAAATTTGGGTTGTTTTGTTGATTTTTCTTCTGATGTGCTCTTAATTTAGTCCCATTGCTCTCTAGAAGATGCATTTGAGATATCCCTGAGATCTCCATTGTGAGTTTTCCTGGCCTAAAAGATATTAAAAATGGTCCCTTGTGGATTTTCACTGTTTTATAGTCATGTCAGTACATGTCAGCGTTCCAGATTCTTACACTTCCGCTCTCACTAAACATCTGGATCCCCTAAGAGTGGAGTCGTTAGTCTGACCCATGTCCACACACACATCTCAACATCCCACAACATGGCTGAACTTACAGCATTGCTCCATTCATCAAACATTTTAGAACTGACACCGGCCCAATGGGAAAAGAGCAAAGCAGCGCCGCTGGGTGGATTCCAAGGGCCCGCCTAGCTATTGTACACAGGACGGCCCCTTTGAGGCCGGGCCCCTCTGATAGGGTGGGCTATGAGATAGAGAGGGGGGAATTTAGGTTTAAAATTCTCAAGAAAAGTCAAAGGGAAAACGTGCAGGAATATAGGAGTCCTCTCGAGCAAGAGTGCAAGTGACAAAAGTGATTTAACTGCAAAGTCGCGGTTAGGTGATTTAACCCCAAAGGCTGGGGTGCCACACGAGCAGCCTGCCAGAGGTAATGTTTCTAATAGTTTCAGTAGAGGTGGTTTCTATCATTTTCTTTTATATTGAAGTGCTAGACATACGTGTTTGCAGTTATGTCACAGTATGTGTTCTGGTCAGTTTTAGGAGCAACTTGCCACTTGATGGTGTTTATCAACAGAGTGTCAATACTTCAGAGCTTTTTCTTTGCTGTTTGTGTGATCACGGTCAAGCTTTGTCATCCTGGTTATGCTGACCTGTCAACAGTCTATTAGTTACCGGTCCTCATCCTTGCTTTTCTTACACGGTCTGTTTGCACTTAGACACTCAAGTAGACTAGTTGTGTTTATGGGGATCTGTGCAGCCACAGATGGTGGAAAGGATGTGCGCTGGAATCTTAAGCATGTGTGAGCGCACAAGATCAAAACCAGCTCTCTGTCTATATAAATCCAAGCTGATATGTGTAGAATCTCAATGTAATGATGTTGAGAGCAACAGATGCCACAGGTCTGCAGATGGCATTGCGCCCGTGCCAAGGAGGCCATTCAGATTTGATGAGGGATGAAAAGTGCTTATAAAAATTGCTGTGGAACTCTTATTGTAGGTTTGGCTAGGCCTAGAATTAAGACTTTGCAGTCTGTGTGCTATTAAACATTTATGTTGGGTAGACACGCTCGCATGCTATTTTGTTCTGTGTAAGCTTGATTACTCTGGGCTGTCATCTTCTATATGTCAACCGTGGATAAGTTATCTAACTGCAATGAAGTTTCACTCTCATTAAACCTCTCCAATAAGTGTCTAATGAGGCTATCCAGAAATGACAAGTCTGCCGCACCAGCTGGCCCTGCATTATCTCACCACACACACATGCATATCCAGAATATAGCAGACACCCGGAGGGAAATTGCTCAGAGGTTGTTCTTTTGAAGGCCACTGGAGTTGTGTTTAATATCAGTAACTTTATCTTACATATTGCCCTCCAATTTTTTTTCTTGAAGAATGCAAATGAGAAAATAGCTGACAGAGTAAGACTACAGAGCTATTAAATTAATATGGATGGCATAGTGTTTTTGGAACTTTACGTGTGCAGACTTGCACAAAGTCTTTTTATTAATTAACTATTTGCTTATTAGCATGATTTTTTTAAACATATTGTTTATTAGTGTATTTATTCTACATGACCATATTCTATATCCTCAATACCTAAATTTATCAGCTACCTTACTAACTATTAATAAGCAGCACATTATGAGTTTATTGAGGCAAAAAATGATGTAATGGTTTGTTAATAGCTAGAATTGAACCTTAAAATAAATGTTTCTGCAAGAATGCTTTAAATTAATTAAAAGTTACAGTAAAGACATATCTGTTTAAAATAAGTGTTCTTTTATACTTCCTGTTCAACAAATAATCTTGAAATAAATGTAGTACATTTTCTACAAAAATATTAAGCAGCTCAATTAAAAAAATATGAATTAAGCACCAAATCAGCATATTTAATTAATTTCTGAAGAATCATGTTCTGAAATTTTGTTTAAATTGCAAGAGTAATTAATAAAATAAAACTAATTTTATTATACAGTATTTTGTAATATTACTGTTTCTACTGTACTTTGAAATGCAGCCTTATTAAATTATTTTATTCAACCAAACTTCTAGGAGCAATAATTATTATATTGATTACTTTTCTTTTGGATGTATTCTTTATACACTTTTTGACTGTTGGGGTTTTGTTCACACGGTTAGTTTTTTTCTCTCTTTGCTATAGTATTGTCCACTGTCTCAGCAAAACAGCACTTTGTCAGATTCACTTTTCTGGCTCTCTCCTCAGTGGGCAGGTTTGTGGAGTGTAGTGTTTAAGTTCAGCTAACATAATACACAACAATACATACTGTGAGTCAGGCAGTACAACAGGATTATGTAACTGACTGCAGATGAAAATGACTCCTTCTGGCATACATACACAGTGCAAATGTTAGCACAATTATTAAAGTGTTCAATAAAGTTACATTTTAGTTCTAAAGTTGTGATAAGCAACATAGTTGCACTAGTTGCGCATTGATATCTCGTGCATGGGACCAGCAGCATCCAAAATCATAGTCATCTATCCAAGCACTTTCTGTTTTTTCTCTCATTTTTGTACATTTCTTTGTCATTAGCTCTTGCTGTTTTCTCTTCATCCCGGTCTCCCTCCCTCTCTCTGGCTCTGCCTTCTGTCCACACCCCTCCATCTGGGCTGAAGCAGAGGGCGTGGACTGTTCTTGGCCACTTTCTTCAGAGTTCACTGCTCTATGTTTTCTGTTTTGGCTTCTTGTGATGCAATAGGAAACGACTGCTAGCCGTCTGTCTCAGACAGAGCGCTACACAGAGAGCTAGAACATGTTGTCACTCTGGTTTGTTTACTGGAAAACTGTTACATGGCCTTGTTGCCATGGTGAGGAGGCCCGGGAGCCGAGGGGTCACATCTGTGTGAAATCATGCGTTTCAGCTGCATTGCCTCATAGTTCAAGACAGCAGAGGACCATGGGATGTTTCCCCTGCAGAGGAGCCAAATGGGCAACTCCCTCCTCAACACTCAGAGCTCCAGCTGATATAGGAACAACAAAACAACTCAACACTGCATGAGAAATAAAGTTTTAGGTTTTCTGTTGCAGTATAGCTTTCAAAGAGAAGTGCAAATGCGTTTTCTTTTTTTCTTTGTAACAATTCACTCATTTTAAACCTTTTTAAATAAAATAAAATATACAAAATAATTTACATAAATATACAAAAGAATTTTACCATGTAACTTTTTTAGATGATTGAAATTCAAGCTAAATATTAGATTTTTTATTATCTGTTTTTTCATATTTTGGTACGTCTAAATTCAGCTGATTCAATGGTTTTAGCATTTTTTTTTTTCAGTAAACACAGAAGGGGATATTTTACAGAATATTCTGGCTACACTTTTTGTTGAGCTCCAAAATGCACCATACACATATCATAAAGTTGCTATATTGCAGTTTTAATTAGTAACTTTTCATGAAAAAAGTCTGTATGGTTTTTTTTGTTCAATTTAGATCTTTGTGCAGAAGGACATTTTTTTAATCAGTGGCAAAGATCAATCTGTTTTTCATGCAAAACTGTCATATCGGCAAGATTAAAGTATGGACTATTTTTTGTTATTTTTTAATATACATGTAGAGTATATATTTTTTACATTTAGCACCCTTATTCACTTTAATTAAATTAAAGAGAAAATGTAGGAAAAAAGTCTTGCGTCCCACAAAAGAATGTCATACAGGTTTCGAAAAATATAAGGTTCAGTAAAGTAAACAATGAAAGAATAATACATTTTTGGATGACCTGCACTTTTAAGCATAACACAGAATGAGACAAAAATGAACAGATAAAGGGTACAAATCAAAAGGAAGAAAAAGGGAAGTAAGACAAAGTGTTGCCTCAAGAAAGAGAGTTTTAAAGAGGTTTTGAAGGAGAGAGAGATGTCAGAACTGCAGGGCTCATCAGCATTCCCAGAGAGCAACTGAAAGCAGCATAATGATGAAACAGTACTGCAGATGACTTACAGCTGTGGGCTACATGACCTACAGTGATGATAAACATTCATCACCATATGAATATTATGTGGAATGTACCGCACTTTAGCTATGACTGGTATGCTTCAAAAGTTTACAGTCAGTATGTTTATGAAAAAAGTATCTTATGCTCACCAAGGCTGATCAAAAACAGGATTATTGTGCAAATTCTGTATTAATATATTTGTGATAAAATGACAGAATAATTTTATCCAAAGGCAGATATAAATGTACACTATTGATCTAATTAATGTATCCTTGCTGAATAAAATTATTAATTTCTTTTAAAAAAACTAAATCTTGACCTGCAAATTTTTAATCGTAGTCTGTAAATGAAACCCCAAGATTTTTCTGCTTGTGGTTGAGAATGACCTCTGAAGTTTAAAAAGACTAACAGACTGTAGTGTTTCTCAGGCTTGCAGCTCCCTGGTGAACCTCCCAGATCTCAAATATCAGCATTCCAGCCCATAGCTGTAGCAGGCGGACCATGTTGCGGTGCTTAGGAAGCGTGCCTCTGACATGCAAAGCTGGGTGATGCAGGTTCACATCCAGTCTGCAACATTGCCTAAAACTACTAAATAAGATCTGTGTGTTGATGTTAAGTGTGTATGTGCATGCCTTTGTTACCCTGACCTGGAAGCATCCGGAGGTCAGGAGGGGATTTTTGTGTGTTGAGGTAAGCTAATACAGGATAGTATGCTGTGCAAACAGTGACTCCACTGATTTTAACAGAGGTTCATTCATGATTATGGAGCAATGAGAGCAGAACACAAAGAATGAAGGAAGAGGAGAGAAAGAGCCTTTTTTTAGAAGAAGAAGTGAAGTGTAATAAAGTGTCAGCACACCTGCTCTGTCCCCCACAGACTTTTACACTTTGTTACAGATGTTAAGGAATTTCAGTATGTTTTGTTCAGTGTCTCCCTTTAATGTTTTTTATTGATTCTTATTAATAATGTTGACCTTTGCCCCTGACAGGCAGGAGATAAGCACTACCATCCAAGCTGTGCACGATGCAGCCGATGCAAACAAATGTTCACAGAGGGAGAGGAGATGTACTTACAGGGTGAGCAGCACTTTAATGCTACCTTAAATACAGAGGATTGAACCATTGCTGTTACTTCACACAATAAGGCTACAAAATTACACAACTTGAAAATTGAAACTAGTTTGAAATGGCGTTCATTTTGAACTAAAATGTTCCCAGATCCAGAACCCTAGGAAATTACATTGGTAAAACAGTCTGTGTGGCATCAGTGGCTCAACTTCAGTTTTGCGATACTACAAGAATATTTTTTTGCGCAAAGAAAACAAAAAATACCTTAATTTACTCAATTATTCGTCTCTCCTGAGTTATGCCTTCTGCCATTCTCCAGAGTACGTAAGAACATATTTAATTTAATTGCACGCATGAACATAATAAGCATTGTCTTAGTGGAACGTGTGTTGTGATACTCTCTGAAAGTGATTAATGACAGAATTTTCATTTTGGGGTGAACTAACCCCTCTCATTTTTATTTTATTTTTTTATTTTATTTAGTTTTATAAAGGTGGTAAATTAAATTAAATTAAATTAAATTAAATTAAATTAAATTAAATTAAATTAAATTAAATTAAATTAAATTAAATT
>JAUCMT010000021.1:9849346-9861515 GCA_032357475.1 Enteromius thamalakanensis
TCTATCTATCTATCTATCTATCTATCTATCTATCTATCTATCTATCTATCTATCTATCTATCTATCTATCTATCTTACACACCAAAAAAGTTTTTTGGTGCCTGTCATTATGGTTTGTGCGCAAGCATGATTTCTGACAATTATTTTTATTATTATTTATATTTATATGTTTGTTTATGTGTGCTGATTCCATCCATCCATTAATGTGTGATTATGATGCTATGATCACATCCTATGTTCACATGTAAGTACCATTTCACATCATAAACTTTTCTCATCTTCGAGACTCTTTCAATTTCTTTAATGGCTTCCTCACAACCAACTCGCCCATAACAATTAAAATCCTTTTTTCTTTACTAATCGCTGTAAAACTTTGATTCTGTTTCTTCCTTCTAATTGCATGGAGTATTAACCGGCAAAATCCCATGAAAAAATCTATGACACCTCACAATGACTCTGCTTTGGTCTCTATCTTGCATTCTCTGTAAATCTGCACCTCAGGCTAGTTTCAATAAACTGAATGGCACCCGCTGAACACTTGTGTTTTCCGGTTTCCATAAATATAGTTCTTGCAGTATATCTACATTTTCTGCTTGCTTAATTGTATAAAAATCTGTACGTTTGCAATAGCATGTGTGCTCTATCCACTATCCGTCCTGTACTAGATGTAGTACTGGCCATTGATATTCAAAGCTTTTGACATCTCTGAATAATACACCGTATTGGTGTTTTACTTTAAAAAAGCAACAAATTAAAAATGTATTAATTGCAAACGATTTTTTTTTACACAATAAAAAATCTTGAAATGCTTTGAACTGAATGCCCAGCGCTACACTTATTGCCAGCCTATATATGAGAGTCCGTCACTGATAGTCCAGTTCCCCTCAAAATACCGATTCAGATTCAGCTGCACTGGCAGCCCAAAGCAAGTCCGCTGATGACATCATTAAATCATCCAAGTTCCCCGCTGCTCACGCCCCTCGGCCGGACGAAACCCCAAAGATCGAGACCGACTACTGGCCGTGTCCTCCATCCCTTGCTGCTTTAGGTACGCTCCTGCTGCTGGCAGTAAACAAAAATGAATGGAAGCCATCTGTGTATTCATACAATGCTCTGTGGATTGAGAACTCTTGGATTGCAGGTGCTAAAATTGGCCTGATGTTCACATCTGACTGGAGTTGTAGTGGAAGTAAATCTTAGGAAAATTATGACAGGGACATAGATTTGCCAATGCTAAAAATTCAAATACATTTTCAATCATTTCACCAATCAATCCGATCATGATTTTATTTTTTATGATTTGCTTTGATATTATTTAACTCATCGTCATTGTTTTTCATGTGTACAACTGAACTCTTGCAGGACACCAAGGGGTAAAGTGACATGACAATGTTGCAATATTGTTTTCCAATGTCTTATTTGTAAATCTTTTTTTGTCATGGACGAGCAGGCACAGACGGGAGGAGTCGGTCACGCGACGAAGAAGAGGAAGAGCAACTAAAACGCAGACAACTTCAGGAAGAACATCTCAGCAAGGTCAAGTGTATTAAAGCTTAAAGTGTCATGTATTGAATGCATATATGTGCCAAATTGTGCTAGTTATTTACACATACGGTCACTAAAATGATTAAGTGACTGGGGGTGTTTAGGGAATTAAAAAAAGCATGCTAAAGTGGAATGCATTCACCTCCTATGTGTTTGTACTTTCAGTACTCACATGCTTGTGTTTAACTGCAGATCCAGTCTGGACTCGGTAAGCTCATTCTGAAGGAGGAGATGGAAAAGGACATGAACAGAGACAGATACATACGAAGTGTGGCCGCCCAGCGCTTTGACTCCCAATATGCTAACTGTACCACAGGTACAAAGCCGAATACTTTCAAAGCAACCACAACAAATGTAACTTTATTCTGACATTAGTACACAAAAGGATTCTATCCTCTGCTATAGACTCCCAGACCATAAAAACATCATCTCTGCCTGGATATGGACGGAATGGCCTCCATCGGGTAAGTCATAATCAATCAAGTTTATTTCTAACCATTTATCTAGTGTTCAATGTCACATGATCCTTCAGAAACCAATCTAATATGCTGATTTCTTCTTCTTATTATTATTTTATTTGATCAAATAAATGCACTTGGGGAGCACAAGAGACGTCTTGAGCATGTGGAATAAATTAGGCCACTATAACTAGACTAAAGCGCGTTATGATTTTCTATTAATTCTTTTTTTATCTATGCTTCCAGCCCCAGTCTACAGAGCTCTCCCAGTATAACAGTTATGGGGATGTGTGTGGAGGACAAAGAGGTAAATTGCAATACGTATAAAAAATACATCTAATAACCTTTAAAAAGCTGCATAATAATATAATAACATTTGGGAATTTGTCTCTTTCTGATTCACACAGATTTCAAGGTATGTGACTAACCCGCAGGATTTACCGAGCACGTGCATCAGCGCTCATGCACATACTGTATGAAAATCAAACCATGCTACATGTAACCGGAATGCCACTCATGCCCTCATTGCTATGCTTGTGTCTGAGTTTGAGCCATGGGGAAAGACAACAGCACAGTCAAGGGTTTGATATGTTAAAAAACTCCCCCACCCCTGAGAACACATCACATGGATAGTGGCTGGATCCACTTCCCTTTCCGAGAACTTGATACAGAGCAATAGCTGTTAGGAATTAGATCCAGACTGTTTCCCAAGGTTCAGAATTCTTGAAAACAGTTTCTGCTTTCTTTTCTTATCATTTGCATCACGTGTATGTGTTCTGTTCTATAGCCCACCCAAGATGCCCAAGATTCCATTACGAGAATGGACAGGGGAATGTCTATGCCTAATATGTTGGAATACAAAGCAAGTATCCCAAATATTTTCCTAAATTATGTTTCTCTTCTCTCTTCCATCTCTAAATGCTCCTCTGTGTTCAATAAATAACCCCCCTCCCTCCCAAAACCAAGATTATTCCGTCAGGATTGTAATTTTGGCTCATCTTTACAGCGGGAAGAACAAGACTAACATAACTTGTATATCTTCCCGTGCTATGAAATGATGTCATCACATGACATACTCTGTTTTAGCAGTGCATAGTTTAAGATCATTCAATCATTCTGAACTCCTGGTTCTCGTTAAAGAGGCTTCATGGTTACATATGGTAATATTTTGTGAAAGTGGTTGCTTTAGTTACCCAGAAGCCTGATTCTCCAGGGCCGAACTTAAATTCATGCATCGGACATTAGTAATAGTTATTGGCTTGATTAAATAGATTAGGACTTAATAGGCTTTCCCAGCAATGTAAGAAACAATAACTGGCATGATTGCATACTGTTTGTAGAAGTGCTAGCATTAACAGCGCTGTAATTCCTTCCTGTAGATGCAGTTGGCAAAAACGCCCAGCCAGCTGTAGGGGAAAACCAGTCTCTGTTACCCTTTCATTTCAGTGGGGAAAATAAATTACATTTTTTATTTTTTTATTTTATTTTGGAAAGCACATTATGCACATTTTCTAGCAAACTGAATATCATAAGCACAAATGAGGTTAGACTATAAAAGATGATTAATGGAAATATTTGTCATTAGATTAAATACAACATATACAACACTGTTTTTTCACTTGAAAAAAAAATATATATCCCAGAAAAATATTAAGCAGCACAACTGTTTACTACAGAAGAGGATTAGGCACACACAAGGAGCTAAATGCGTAGCATTTTAACAAAACTGCTAACGTTACAGCAGCAGGGAATATGACCGTTTTTTAAGGCTTAGAGACACCGATGTTGATGTGTCTGCATTCATTTCAGTGGACTTAAATAGATCACTCTTTACAGCAGTGTAACAAACTGACAACTTTTATCTAAATATGATTTTCCGTTAATGTTAGTAACTTACTTCACGCACAATAAAACCTGCTGTGGAAATACAGTACATGCTCACACTCTCTCACACAAAGCTCACCTACTGTTTGTTGCTCTGCATGCTCTGACCTCCTCCTGCATACTCACTCTCTCACTTGCATCGTGTGCTGTAGTGTTGTATTTTGGCAAAAGTTGGTGTTTGTGTGTGGTGTTAGAATGTAATGGCCGCGCATTATTCCCTCGTTCATTTGCTTTCAGCAATTCATTGTGTTTGGCAAATGCCTCGCATAGCATTCTCCATAACAACACAATCCCTCCTTTTGTAAAGGTGTACCCATATGAAATGCTCACTGTCGCCAACAGAGGGCGTACTAAGCTCCCGAAGGATGTGGACAGGACGAGACTAGAGGTAAATAGCACCCAATAGACTCACTGAAGGGAGACTGAATTAAAAGGAAAATTACACACGGATGTGCATTTATTTTTTCTAGTTTGCAAGCTGAAAGAACTGACCCCTGTGATTTGCTTAAATCCGAGGAAAGAAAATTACTGTGTTTTAAAATACATTCAAATCTAGCTTTGTTTTGTTTTGTAAAACAAAATAATAATATAATAACAAATAAAATTAGAAATATAATATTGTTATTATTAAATAATAAAAATATTGTGTATATTATTATTATTAACAGTAATAATAATACTTTGCTATAATACTATTGTACAGTAAAAATGGCCATTAAATAAATATGATGTTAAATATTAATATTAGTTTTGTTAACTTATTAAATAATAAAAACTATTGTTTACAATACTAATAATATTATTTAAATGATTAAAAAAACATGAATATTTTGCTATTGCAATATACTATTGTACAGTGAAAATTTTTTATATTTAATAAAATGATAATAATTGTTGTTCTATAGTTATATGGTATAGGGGTTGGAAGTTCGCTTTGCTCTTAGCTGATCACATGCCTGATGACTTACAATTCTTCTGTTTTCTGATTTATGCACAGCGTCATTTGGCTCCCGAGACATTCTTTGACATTTTTGGGATGGAGATCCACGAGTTTGACAGACTTCCTCTTTGGAAGCGCAACGACATGAAGAAGAAAGCCAAGCTTTTCTAACTAGCTGATTGTGCATGTTTTAATTTATCAGCCACTCATATGATGTATTAGAGCGATAGTCCTATTTTTTTCCCTTTTTTATCCAATTACAGTTCATGCACAAAAAAGTTTTATTTAGCTTCAAAAAGACCACTTTTTATTTTCACAAATCTAGATATCTTTATCTTTAAGCGAGTGAGTGTTTGAATAGGAACAAAATTCGGTGACCCCTAGATGCGAACACACAAGCGAGAGAAGCCGATGGTGTGCCTGCACTCATTAAACCTGCCTCCAGGACCAGAGAGATTTATCCTCCTCCCTCGTGGCCCTCTTGTAAAACAGGACTGTAATTTTTTAGATGGGGAACCGGGGGCTGTCAGCAGGGATCTCCCTCTAAACAGGCCGTTAGGTGGTGGGGTTGTAGGGATCCCTGGGGCCCCCCTGCTGTTGCGGACCTAACGAGACCTTTGAAGTGCATTAAAAGCGGGAAGTGAGAGCTACTGAAGATCCTCCACCTGCGGAGCAGAGCTTCTGGAAGGCATTAGAATCTGAAATCGGCGTCCTGTCCCACCAGCACTCTGCTGCCTCGTCACAAACCTAAAAAACATCCTACATGTAAAGTAGCAAGCATGTTCATCAAAACCAAAGCCCAAAACAGCACCTGAAATAGATAAGTTCTTTATCCAAAATCCACTAGTCTGATAGCCAGAAGAGGTAGTGGTGATTTATTATTATTATTATTATTATTATTATTATTATTATTATTATTATTATTATTATTATTATTTCGAAAATTAAACTTCAATTATTTTTAATGTCGCCACTAGAGGTCAGACGTGGGACGATCACAGACATCGAACCGCTCTGAAACAGCTTCCTCTGAATCAGACAATCCGTTTATTGTGACTTCCGGTTTTCTGCAATATTAAACAGCGTTTTTATTTTAAATTAAGCAAGAAAAGCCTTTGAAATGACTGCCTCAGGCTAATGATACACAGGGCACCTTTTTGAGATATGTTGGCAACCAGATATAAATGATCAAGATTTTGTAAAATCAAGAAATTTGTAAGCCATTTTCAATGGCAGTGTTGCCAATTTAGCTATTTTGTAGCTAGATTAGCGACTTTCCTGCCCCTTTTGAGACTTTATTCAAAAGTTTAGGGACAAATATAGCAACTATTTATCTAAGTTCTCATGTACACACTGATCTACTGTATATTCATCTTTATATATTACAGTGAAATCTAGTGACGTTAAGCTACCAGTTTTAGCTACTTTCAACTGAAAGTAGTTGGCAATATTGCTCGCATGCAAAAAAAAAAAGTTGCCCTGTGTATCATCAGCATCAGAGGTGTTTCAATACTGCCACTGTGTTGACTTGGGATTGTCGGAGCTGTAGCCATAGCATTTGTGCCAGGTGTAGACTCGATATCAGGGCCGTATCTCTGTCATTCAATTATATTGCTGCCGAATAATGCTGTTCCCATAGACACTGTCTCGACTTGCAGATGTATAATGGACCGCCGTCGGCTATTATTCCCAGCAGTTTCCTGTGTTACTAGCAGGGTTAATGACAGAGAACTAGGACATATAACAGCATTGTGCTTTTATAGTATCACAAAACATACGACTATAACGAGTGTGATTACTAGAAACAGACCTGTATGTCACTTTAAAACCGAATGAAGAGTTGGTTTTGATAGCCCTACTGTGTACCTCACCTTTTTCTGTCTTTTTTGAGGGAAAAGATTTGATGAAAACGGTGTATAAGCTCTGCTGAGTAATAAAACTCTGCTTCAGATCATATTGTCTGATGTAGTTATTACTGTGTGGTGCACTTTACATGAAATACAAGCCCCTGTGCCGTGAGGGGGCCGTTACGAGTGGGAGGTCCGCCTGTTGAGTCACTTGGAAATCCCTGGGTGCTTTCCTTCATGTTCTCCGCTGCCTGATAAATGTACCCGGTGGTATGACCTCTTTCCCAAAAAACTTTCCTCCCAGGCTCCAGAGTCAGTCGAATTCAAAACAAACCTCAGCACTGTGTTACTCTACAATGGTTTCACTCTGAATTGTAGAGGTATTTGAGCAAGAGAATGAGTGTTTGTTGGTGTTTCTGGTCATCCATACCACTGTCATCCTGTTGCACAGTTGGAAGAGAAAGACACATTTATCCATGTTTGACAGACTGTGACAGACTCATCAGGACATGAAGATATGCGTGAAAGAAAGAGAGTCAGGGATGGAATTTATTTGTATATTTATTTGTATGTTTATCGCATCCAAAATAAAATATTTTGTTTATGTAATATATGTATAATACTGTGTATATTTATTATGCATATATAAATGCAAACACATGTATAGATTTAAGAAAAATTTAATATTCAAATATGAAATACATTTTTATATAATATCAATTATATATGTATTAATGTAAATGCTTGAATATATAAATATTTTCAAGATATTTACTGTAGGTGTGTGTATTTATGTATACATAATAAATATACACAGTGCACACACAAATATAACAAACTAACTTTTTTATTATTAAATATGATTTTTAGAATTTAAATAATAAAAATAAAAAAGTAGCAATAATTGTTTAAAATTATTAAAACAAATTAGTAAATTGCTGTTCTATTTATTTAAAATATTTATTTCTATTTATTAAAATGTATTCATATAATTTAATATTTAGTTTTCATATTTTTTATATTAATATTAAATGTAATATATATATATAGTTAAATACTAATTTTTACTTTATGATAACATTGCAAGAGTTATATATTTGTGACGACCCTTTCAGGTTGTCCTTGTTGGGTTGTGTATGTGTGTCTGCAGGTGTACGGCTGATTTGGCATTATTGGAAGCACCAGTGTATGTGATTTGTTTAATTTTATAAATAGTCGTATCATTATTTTTACATTTCTATAAAGCAGAATTTTTCAAAATTCTTTATTTAGTGTTTTTGGGCAGAATTATCAGAGAGTCTTCTCCTTTGGTTAAAATGCAACCCCACGCAGGAATTGTTTCAATGAGACAAAAAGTCTTTCGAAGATTTAACTTCTTGCAAGAAAAGGTTAGCAGGCATACATATATTGGATAGAGTGAGACCCTAATACCACGTTCAACAAATGTGTCCATTTAAGGAATCTAACTATGCCCCCTACTGTGCATGCTACTCTTAAGAAGCTAGGCCCAAAATGGCATTTTACACTTGTCTTGCACACACAAACATTACATAGACTTCCTGTTATGTCTCAGCTCATCAAAAACTCAAGCATGTTAATCAAGCATCAAGAAAGGCAAAGAACACTCTTTAGTAGAGCAGAGCAAATAAAGATTATAATAATTTGTAAAAGTTCTACTCTAAACACATTTTGAACAAAAAGACGCTTTTTTCCATGTTCACCAGACTGTGACACGGACACACTAGAACCAAAAGATACTCATACACACAAGGTTTGAATCCTGTGGCGATCATTGCCATGCTTGGTTCGATTTGCTTTTTAGGACGCCTATTTATTACGATTTCAAAAGTTTTTCTGTGCAGGCTTTTGCTTATGGCAATGCCTGGTTTGTGTTTTGGCATACTCCTCATCCATGCCATCTCGGTGCCATATCCACTGAACATTTAAGGCGATTATAAACTGGTCTTGAATTTCAGACCCCACAAGCCCTGTCAGTATTTCCTGACGATAATGTAACGGTAATGAGGGGCTTTGCCTCAATACGTGCCACCCTGAATGTTCTCAACAGATCATTCCCACACCAAAAAAACATTTTTTTCTTGTATAAACTAGACCGAACCTGATCGCTCGGTGTGGGAGTGGCAGAATAATATTATTTAATGACATAACGCTCTCCTCTCGAGGATCCATGGGAGCTCAGAAACGAGTTTGGTCAGGTGCCTTGCTTTCCCTGACTGAGCAAAAAGCTACACCAACTTGCCATGGTGGGTTACTGTCAACAGTCAGCAAGATGGCACAGTAGGGAAGAACTTCAGAAGAGGCTTTTAGACCAGGTATTCCATCTTATATCCTTTTAACTGCTTGGCGGTCAGTTATTGTGCTCAATGACGGATAGCATCTTATCGCCCCGTTGCTCCGACTAATGTACGGTACTTGGCACATCCTGGGCACCTCTTTGTGTGCAAAGACTGTAATGGTGCTTTGTGAGTGCAGGTCTGTGTGTGCAACATGGGAAAGGTCTTCGAATCAAAAGGCCCCAGTGCTGGGATGGGACTGAATCAGTGATCCCTGCTCTCTGACTCACAGCTGTGGAATGTTCTTTGTGCTTCAACCAGTAGCAGCCAGGAGGATCTGCCAATGTCTGAACCCACACCATCCAGCTGATACACAGCATCCAAACAATGTTTCCACAATGCAAGCCTTTCAAGCATCTGAGCGGCATTCCAGATTCTTCGTGATACCTGTTGAACTTGAATTTTGAAGTCCGTTCAAAAGTGTTTTCCCATTGTTCCTTTTTATGCTCTGTGAGTTTGAACAATATGACTCCCCTCATTTTTTCCTCCACAAATAAACCTTTGGGAAGCAGACCACCCTCCGTCAGGCCCCCTTCCCACACACGTCTCACAGACAGTTTTTCATTCACACATCCACCTCTAAAGCCACAGGATCAGCTGAGTCTGAATTCTGACTGGAAACCTTTTAGATTAACTGAGGCAGTTTGTATAGGGCTTCCCATACTGACTGAGTTAGAGGGGATTACCCTGTCGCTCAGACATGAGTAACCACTGCCGCTCAAAAATATTCTCACATCAAAAATAATGTCTTAATGCACATCATGGGGGGGGGGGGGTTTCATGAATGTCAATTACAAATCAATGTAATGAAAATGAAAGCATTTTAGTTCAAGATTCAAAACAGTGCCTGCAGCTTTGATGTGTGAGTTTAGCAAATGGAATAACAAAAGGAAATGAAAAGGAGTTTAAGTAAACTAAAACTAAAAAGAAATTTTATTACAGATAAATATTGGTCATATTTTCTCAATATTTTCAAAGGACTGATGTCAGGTAAGGTTAAAAAATACAGTAAAAACAGTAATATTGTGAAAATTTGTTGCAATTTATTAACTGTTTTCTTTTTTTTTCTTTTTAAATGTAAGTTATACTATAAAGCTGATTTTTTAGCACTCATTACTCCAGTGTCCAGTGTAAACTGATCCAGAAATCATTCTAATATTGAATCGTAATATTATGTTCAAAACAGTTATGCTGCTTACATTTTCATGATTCTTTGATGAATTAAAAGTTACATTTTAATTAATTTATTTATTTATTCTTGTAGTATTTACTGTGACTTTTGATCAGTTTAGTGCATTAAATTAAATTGTTAATTAAAAAAAATGTATGAATCTAAATTTTTCAACAAGTGTGTGCATATGGGAAATCCACACGCTCTATATATACGTACACATATACGTATATGTATATGTTAAAAGGGAATTCAGTTCTACAAGTGACCTACTTACATGCTAAGAAAACAAACACAGCATATAACAAATTATGATTTATATGCATCTAATCCCCTAGTTCACAGAAAAAGGACTTGACAGGGAAGTGTAGAGATGGAAAGTTCTTGCAACCCCTTGGGGTTTGGTGGAAGGGTCAGCTTCTCAGAGCATGTGACTCCCATTCACTTAGTTCACAGACAGGAAAGGGTTCTCACACTCGCTGACCAATTAACATAAAGATATAAGGATGTTCCTAAAGTAAGAAGTTTGGTTGGGCTGTAAATATTTCTGTCAGGTTTATGCAGCTGCTGTGGTGGACCTCTAACCTGTCCAGATTAACCTGTCCTACTGACCTGTCTAGGTATGTTTTGTGTACTCAAAGGGAGGGACAGGAAGTAAACAAACCTGTTCATCCATCACAAACAGGCATAGTGTTAAAAGAATACTTGACCCAAATGATGTCATCATTTACTTACCCTCAAGCGGCACTCAACATGCTTTTTCTTTTTTCTGTTGAGCATAAAAGAAGACATTTTGAAGAACATCAGTAACTAAACAGTTGCTGGTCCCTGTCTTCTCAAGAAACTATTACTTTTACTTTTCCAGTTACTGTTTTGCAATAGTAATCCAGATTATATTATGTTCTTTATGCACCGCATTCCCTAAACAATTGGGTTGTTTTATCTTAATTGTCCAATGTATATAGCTCATTTAATGCAATAAGTAGCCTAATCTAATCTCGGATAGCTAGTGAAGTGGAATAATTACACAATGCTTTAGGCTTAAAGTCAAAATTACAAATGGACTTTTCTAATATCCCTTAATGCAGTGCAGGGGCTTTCAAACTGGGGCCTGGGGACCAGTAAGCTAAAAAAGTTACAAATAAAAAAATAATTATTTTTAATATATTTATCATTTTAATATTTCACTGTACTGACACTTCATATATTTTATGAATAAATAGTTGTAGCTGTATTTAAAATGTTATAATTGAATTTTAGCGCACATATATACAGTACAACCATTACGACTTACTACCAAAACCAGTTCATAAGAAAAAAAGGTACTTATGTAAATATATTTTGAAAATAGGCTACTGTATGCTTGCTGAAATTTATTCAGATATGCTCAGTGTTGGTCCCACTTTATATTAAGTGTCCCTGGTTCCTGTGTACTTACATAGTAACTAGATGTGTATCTAGTATGTAACCACAGTGTAAAGACTGGTACATAGTATCTACAGCTGTAAATATTTCTGTAACTTCACACATGTAACAACCCTCAGAATGGTGTGTGTAAGTACAAATGTGTAACAGGACATTTATAACAACACTTTTTTCACTTCACTAAGTAGTCATGTAACAGGAAGTACATAGCTACATTTAGTAACAGGAGTATGTATGAGAGTAACTGGAACAGGGGATGATCAGGGGGTGTAGTTGGGTAGGTTTAGGGATATGTAAAGTGGGTGGAGTTGGTGCAACTCGGTAATACAAGGGTATATACATGGTAACTCCTCAGGTACTGCCCACTTAATATAAAGTGTAACATTTACCACAATTCATATGTAAAGCCTAAGTCACTGCCTGCTGCTCTGTAACATTAGAGTAATAACATGCTTAATCCAGAGCAACTGTCTATTTAATATAAAGTGTAACACTTTATTCACCAAAAAGTGCTGTTAGTCCTGTTACACATTTGTACTTTCATT
>JAUCMT010000021.1:9864089-9876114 GCA_032357475.1 Enteromius thamalakanensis
ATGTAACAGGGAGTACATAGCTATATTTTGTATCAGCAGTATGTATAAGAGTAACTGGAACAGGGGATGATCAGGGGGTGTAGTTGGGTAGGTTTAGGGATATGTAAAGTTGGTGGAGTTGGTGCACCTCTGTAATACCAGTGTATTTACATGGTAGCTTCTCAGGAACTGCCCACTTAATATAAAGTGTAACATTCTGGACACCAACCACAATTTTAATGTAAAGCCTAATTTTCTGCCTGCTGCTGTGTAACATCAGAGTAATTACATGCTAAATCCATAGCAATTCTCTATTTAATATAAAGTGTAACACTTTACCAAAAAGTGCTGTTAGTCCTGTGACACATTTGTACTTTCATTACCAAAAAGTGTTGATACTAATGTCCTGTTACACATTTGTACTTACACACACCATTCTGAGGGTTGTTACATGTGTGAAGTTACAAAAATATAACAACTATGTACCGGTGTGTACTTACACATAGGCTACTTCTACATACACATCTAGTTACTATGGATGTACACAGGTATTAGGGACCCTTAATATAAAGTGGGACCAAAATGTTAAATAAATAGGATTTCGTATTGTGTTGAAAGTAATGATTCAAAGTACAGTCACTACAGTGCAAATGAAAGTTGTGTTGAGCAATGACGTGCGCCTGAGGAGGCGCGGCAGACGCGCGACAGTGAGAGGAGCATCTGAAAGAGCTGTAGAAGAGGAGAGGATAACATCACATCTCATCACATCAGATTCAGACTGAGGAATCGGGACTGTCCAAGAAAACCTGACTCAAACCAGTCTGGACTGATCTGCTTCGTGTTAAGACAGCAGACGGTCGGGAAAGTCTTCTTCGCGTGTGAAGAATGGATAAGCACAAAGGTGAGTGGGATTGATTTTATGAAGTTTATCGCTCGGAGTCTGTTTGCGTGGTGTCATGTCTCGTTTAAACACACAGCCCGCTGTAAACAACTTTCATCCTTTGCGATGTTTTCCGATCTTCGATATTTGGGATAACAGATCGTGGGAAACTGTGGGATCGCTCTCCAGAGGGATGCAACAGGAGGAAATTGAGTTTCCAGGGAAAGTTGACTTTTCTGTGCGCTCGTTCATTGATTTCTCCATCTCTGTGTGTTTCGCATTCTTCCTCAGTATTGGTATACGATTTCTGAATTCAAAAATAAACAAGCGTTTATTAGAGACGCTCACGAGAGACTGTCCAGTAGCAATTGTTCTTCCAGAATTCTTTGGATTCCTGCGGTTTAAGCTTTTTGTATGCATAGGAATGCAGAGCCCTAATATTTTATGACTAAACTGAGATAAGAGTCCTCTTTATGGGCGGTGTAAGAAACAGCAGCTTTGTGCAAACTGGTGAATAATATCAGTTCAGCAACATAACACTAATAACACCAACAACAATCCAACACTAAACATCATCTATAGTGTAGTAGCAAATAGATATAAGATTGACTTAAGTGTAGCAATAGACCGTTTTCTTGGTGTTTGAACAATAAAAACCTCTGTACCACGACAGACAAAGTTTTTCACTTCATAATTCCACTTCCTGTGCTGTGCGAACTTGAGTTAGTGAAGTAGACTTTTTGGTCAAGTTTTGGTTTAACTCAAAGCTCTTATTATTATCTTACCGGTTCTTGGTATTTGCATGACAGCCTCCATACTATTTTTTACTCAATATGTCACTTCACTATTCCAGTCTGTGTAACTCTAACCCTATTATCCGATTAAATTAATTCAGTGGATCCATGAATTAAAAATAGCACTGAAAACTAAAAAAATATCATTGAAATTACAAACATTTACTGTGTAATATCATCTGCCCCTGTAAAAACTCAAGCTTGTTCATGTTAGGTGGATTCTGATTGGCTTTCAATGTTTATATTGCCCATCAGCTGGTAAAAAATGTTTTGAAAGCAATATTGTTCCTCTGTGTTGTTGTCTTCATACCATAGCTGTGATCTGAACTTCCATATTCTCAGAATTAAGGTTCGTTTATCCACATTAACAGACTAAAACAATGTATTTATTATTTGTTGCCTGCCTCTTTAAATCCTCAATTTCTTTAAAGTCAAGTGGATTGGCTGTCAGTGTTTCTATTGTTCATCAGCTGAAGAGTGATTTTAATTATATTGTTCCTCTGTTTGTTGTTGTGCTGTGAACTTCCCTATTAACACAAGCCTAGATTAATTTGCATTGTATGGGGAAAACATAATCAACAATATCATAACAACATAAGAGGGGATGAGTGATGACGGAATGAACTACTCGTTTAATTAGCAGGCATGTGTGACTTGATTAAATGTGGTGAGTTTTTTTTGCACAACTGTGTTGGTACTGTAACTGCTGTCAGGAACAGGCCTGCAGTTGTTGTGGTTAGACATCTACGAGGCCTCTTGTGAATTTTGTTTTTGTGAGATAAGACATACAGTATAGGGAGGGGAGGGAGATAGAGGGAGGAAAATAGGATAGTGGGAGGAGGGAAATGGCATTTTGAGGAGTATCGCATAATTTCTCCCATGATAAAACATTGAGTGGGTGACATATTTTCCAAAGTCATATGATGCTTTGTTTGTGTGTACAGTAGTATAACATACTAGAAACAAGCTCTGTAATGCTATTTACATAATGAGAATTCATGGGATTGACACACAGAACTGTGTAGATGGCATGAACGTGCGTGTTTTGAGTTGAAGGATATAGCTTTGGGTTGTGGCTTTGGATAGTACAGTGCTTTGAGCCTCAGAATTCACAGTTAGTCTCGCAAAACTGTTGATTCTGGCATATTTGGTGTCCCTTTTAGATGTAAATGCTTTTGTGTGGATATTTGAGCCTTTGAAGCTGAACTAAGAGGCTTAGTTCAAACTCTTGTTTATTTCTGTGATGCAATAGAAGGGTGTGTTATAGATAAAAGATAAACAGGTGAGACCGTGTAGAATTTCAATAATGAGATGAAAAAGTAATTTAAATCCGATTGGTCCCCGAATTGAGTGTTTAAACCCGTTCTCTTTTCTTATCCCTCCGGTTTCCTCTATTCCCACCTTGATTTCGCTCTTCAAAGGGAGCCCGTGGAACCAGATCTCACCCTTGAGGTCCGGCATGATACCAGCATGTTTCCGGACCCACCCACGGGCTCCGCCGCCTGGGCCTGCATTCAGAACGTGTCAGCGTTCCAGAATGTTGCCGGAGACACAGGGATGTCTCGTGCATCTTAATAAAGACAGCCTGCGTGCTGGAAGCAGCTCCAAAGGCATCCCAGAATGAGAGATCAGCACTTTTTCAAAACGGGTTCTTGAGTTCATGCCCTCATTACGCTCGCTTCTGAAGAGAGTCAACAGGGAAGCAGCACACTTATTAGTAAACTGAGAGAGCACAGTGGAGCTGAAATACTGAGAAAAAGAGCCAGGACTCAGCACTTTTCCCGGGATCGGCCTGGAATAGAGTTGGGTTCCGGAAGGATAAATCTCATTTATTTTCTCTGTACAGAAATTTATTTTGATAAAAGTAAACGTGTCAGGACTCGCCTACAGTCAGTTTTGAGGTTTTTAAGCAATGATATATGTGTTAGTTACGAGTTTCAGTTGTTTTTATTAAACTAATCAAAATAACCCGACTGCAGTTTGACTGAGAATTTTTTAGAAGCGAAGCAATGGAAGTGAATTTTTTTACAGTAGTGTGTAATGTTACAACTTTCTATTTATCAAAGATTCCTGAGAAACACTAGTTTTTTTAACATTGTTAATAATGTAAATTAAATGTTAATTCAGCACCAAATCAAAATATAAGAATGGCTTTTAAACAATCATAATTCTGGAGTAATTGCTGCTGAAAATGTATCTTTGCCATGACTGGATAATTTGTGTTATAAAATATTGAGTTGAACTTAATTTGCAAATTTCATTGTACCCACCAAAAATGTATAATTCACCCTAAATGCAGTTAAAACAAAATAAAAATAATTTTAAAAAATCAAATAGAAAACATTAGATTCCATTTATTTTAAATTGTAAAAATATTTAGCAATACTCCTGTTTTTGATCCAATACACGCAGCCTTTGTAAGCAGAAAAGCCTTCTTTCAAAAACATAAAAATTATTTTAAAAATTCCATAAAATATATTCCATAAAAAATTCAAAAAAAAATTTGAATTATTCGTTTTTTTGCATTGAACCAAAACTGATGTTGTGCTTTGTCTTGGAGCTGGGTGGTTTGGTTCAACCCTAAGAAGTCTTTATTGAGGAATTTGTTGAAATCCCAAAGGAGAAATAAATGGGAAAAATACTTCCGGAAACCAAGACTGTCGAAAGCGGGTGGTCACTGTTGCACTATTTTACACAGACTCCCAAGTTTCCCCTGAATGGTTATTGCTCTGACTAAACTGGCCTCTCAAGTTGGTGACGTTTAGAGTGCAATTTGCACAACAATGCTATCACAACATCTGTGTTTAAGAGTGGTTAATTCAGGCGTGGAGGTTGTGATTTTGAGATGGTTTGGTAATTCCATGCTTATCTCTTCTCAGGAGTGTCAGTTGTGATTTGTCCACAGTTAAGATTACAGACCGGCATGCTTTCGTCACGTCTGAGCCGGAACAATGCAGTTGATCTGGTTGCAATTGTGAGTCAGTGCTTTTTTCGGATCCTCTTTTCCCAAAGTTTGAGACTCCTGATGAAATCAAAACAAAGACACATTTGTTGTTGTTGTTTTGGTTAGACCCTGACATCTTGTTATGACTACTGCAGTACAAAATTTTGAAATTATGCGAATGTAGATTCAGCCAACAAAATATATAACGGTGACTTGCATCATTGTTCATCAGAAGTCATGACAGCGAGACGGAGTAGACGCCAACTGCTGCTGGCTCAGCTGTGTTTTTGAAGTCTTATCTGTGTATGATTTCAATGATATATATTCATTTTCCAAGTTGGTGTCACTTTGTTTCTCTATGGCCATTCAAATATTCCTCTCTCCTGACAGTGTAACGGCAAGAAAATGGTTTGAATTTGGTCCCCTCGATTTGACCCATGTTAATGTTCTTTTAGTGGCCAGGAGAAGATAAAGATTAAACAGTGTGGACTGAGCCCCTTCAATCACGCTTGTCATCACTCGTTTATGCTCCACTGAAACATTGAGGTCAGAGGCAGCGTTGCCGAGTGAAACAGAGGTGAGCCAATCAGTGGCTGGGCTTACATGTGGAGCCAATGGAAAATTGACCATCGAGAGGTCGTGTATACCTGCTACAAATTAAAACTGCTTACTAAAAGGAAAATAAAGCATTAATGCAATGTTTATGTAACCTGTGCTTGATTAAGGTTAATGTTTGGGTTTTTGCTTGCTTCCGTTTGTATTGTTGGCCACATTCTTCCTTAGCCTTTGACAGGATGATCAACAAACTTACATAATGAAAAGAGTTTGGGAATGTGCCCATAAAAATGAGTTGTGTAGCTTCTAGTCAATGTTTATGATGTTTTATTTAAACATGTTTTAAAATGTAATTTATGCATGCGATGGCATAGCTGAATTTTTGCAGCAAATACTTCAGATGTCAGTGTCGTGATCCTTCAGAAATCATTCTAATATGTTGATTTGGTGATCAGTTTCTTGTTATTATCAATGATGAACAGTTGTGCTGCTTAGTATTTTTGTGTTAAAACATTGTTTTCAACGTTACATATATATATGCGAGTACATTTCGGATTAATTAAAGGCTAAATATTCTCTTCCAGGAAAATTGACCAAACAATTATTGACTCATTTCATACACAGGGGCGTATGCAAAACATTTGCCAATAGCAAGTAGCAAATCAGGCCTCAAGACTTTTGGCTATTAAAAAGAATAGCACCATAATGTCTCGTTTTAATTGGAAACATTTCAACACTGGAAGAAGAACCGAATCATTTCAGGGCTTTAAAGTGACTCATTCCAGATGAAATTGCACTAAAAACGATAGTTCATCACTGGATTTGTTACTAAACCATTTTCCCGACATCTTGGTCAACTTTCATGCATGTAAATGAAGTTAATCTTTGACATTTTACAAAACATTTGGCGTACAGGCCTTTTTCACAATATCAGTGTTCCTGTGTAAATATTAAAGAAACGTAAGCACACAAACGTAGATAAAAAAGTTGAGTAAGAAGCACTCTGTATATATTTATTTCACTTATTTTTGTGAGGGCCGTGTTCTTGTGGCTCTCTGTAGACAGGGACCCGTTCACACCAATGAACTCAGACCTAATTCAAATTAAATAACGCTGCATGCGAAACTGTCACTGACGCTCCAGAACAGTTCTTAATTATTATCATCTGTGCAGCAAATGTCAGTCAAAGAGAAGATACTGTATCTCTGTAAGTCTGAAGGGAGCCGCTAACTAATTCATTGCTATGTTGAAGAGGAACATTGTAAACAAATAAACCATAGTCAAGGGATATATTTCTAAGTCCAACTACAGTCACAGCCAAAAGCCATAAGCAGCACAGCAGAAATATGTGTGAGAAAGCAGCAGACTAGGGGAGTTTTTGTGAGCTTAAATCAGTGTCTTTTGTGTCTGTAGACAGTTAGAAAAGAGAAATAGGAGCGACTTGGTGTAGTTTTTTTTTATTAATTAAAATGCAACAACAGATTGTTAAAGTCAACAAGAAATACTTTCTTTCTTTCTTTCTTTCTTTTTTCTTTTTTCATTTCTGCTCTTATTACACGTTTAATTCATGCACATTTTTACCAAGACCTTTGTCTTTTTGATCTTTTATCAGACTCTACTAACTTCCTTCACCTCTGAAACAATTTCCCTTTTTGGCACACTGACAAGACATAATTTGACTACACCGCTACTGAACTATATTAATATTATTCATATGTGTCAAAAAATTGTTCTTTGGTCATTTTTAAGTTTTTTGTTTCATTTTTAAAAATGCATTTCATTATTTAATTTATTAATTTAGTTTATTAAAATGTTTTATTTAATTTTTTAATTAAATCATCATTTAAAAAACAATGTAATTTATTTTTCATTTAATTTTTTATATTGTATATTTCATTTCATTTAACAGATATATTTGATCAGGTTTTTAGATTTACTTCAATAAAGCAAGTGATTTTAAATAGTTTTAGGGTTTTTTGATGTGGTGTATCCAGGGTGTAGGCATTAGATGACACAGCAAATGTCTCTATAGTGTTGACTCCATGGGATAAGATTCAATGCCCAGGGCAGTTTAGTCATGTTTAAAGGTGTTGCAGTGTTTTCATAAGAAATGATGATGTGGTGCATAGCTGCACCCACATGTTTTTATGTAGCTTTCGCTGCTTTTTTTACTGTAAAGATGGCTCATGTTCAGTGTGCTTCAAAAGCAGAGACTAGACAAATAAATCGTCTGGTTCACTGTATCATACGTTATTATGCATATCCTCATCAAAATGACTATTAGCCTGACTCAATTTAGTGTGGCTGAATTATGCTTTGGTATATTTAATATAATCTCATAAACATGATTATCCATGCTAGCAGTTTTTTCATCCAGGAGGTTGTGTGGTTCTCTTGTATATTTTGGCTGATCGTTTAAAGACGCTGCTCTTTGTGCGTTACAGTACAATAGGGATGTATTTGGCCATTGGTCCCTGCAGACCTCATCCATAACTTGTTCTCGCTCCGAACTTGTGATTATAAATGGTCCAGACAAAAGAAAACATTTTGGCTCTGTTTGATAAGGAGTAATTGTAGGAAATGGAATTTGTATTTCAGTTTTTCTGAGCAATCTGATTTTCTGTTGCCAGTGTTCCTGATTGCTCAATCTAAATAAACTGAAAGGCATAAAGTGGAGCCAGTGGGCCAGACAATAATGCAGCATTCCTGGGCTGAGACATATTCAGTATTAGGCCATATGTAGTAAAATTTTAACTAATAGATGGATGTTAAAGTGCATGGGTGTGATCAGCATTACGCTGGAACTTGACACATTAGGTTTTAATTTATGTAGGACAAAATTACATGTAATTGATGCAATTTTACTGAGTAATGGCATTTGGGTGTGCAGATGTATATTTGTGTAAGTAAAGATTCTTTGTGGTTGTGTTGGGATTGAGAGGACTATTACACCGTCTCATTGAACGTGATGAAACCAGTGAATAATTACCTCTTTATTTCTGGTGGCATTTAAAGGAGCTTGATGTTTTTTTGTAAAGGCAGTTCTGATTATGTAGCGATTTTATGTTTACTGGCAAAGAAATCATCAATTAACAGAGTTCACTGTGTTGTCTGTACTGTTAATGCTAAGTGTACAATTTTTGGAGCGTCTAGGCAACAGATGTAACAGATTTTAAATAGATTTAGGTTATTACTTTAAGCTGGGTTGGAGAAATCAAATAACATTTGGGTGATCTGAAACTGGCAGCCGAGTTTGGAGAATTAGAAAAGTTAGATATAACTGGTAAGTGAAGATTTTGGCCAAGTGGATTGTCACAATGCAACTCAGACTTTGCAAAGAAGCCGAAACATGAAGATTACCAGCAGTGCAGTGAGTTTTGTGAGCACAGGCGAGTGTAGTTTCTCATTTAACATGCAAAAAGGAGCAATGCTTGATGAAAAAACAGCATATGCTGCTAAGGTATGTTTTGAAGCTGGGTTGCTGGTTTAATTTGGTTTATGCTGGTTCTTTGCCAGCACAAGACCAGCATAAACCAGCTAAAGGACCAGCATGAATCAGCAAAAGCATCAGCTTAAACCAGCAAAAACCACAAAGGACCAGCTTAAACCAGCATCCCCGCTTCAAAACATACCTTACCAGCAGCTGTTTTTTTCAGCAGGGAGTGTACAAAGTGTTATGGGTATAGTAGCAGAAACACAGCCTTTTTAAGGGTCAGGGAGGATGGAAAATGGTCATGCAAAAAGAAATGATGACTTAACATATATAAATAGATCTGAGGGAAGAAATAAATCATAAAAAATGAATTAAAAAATCATTTTAGAATAGCAACCTTGGTCCTAAATAAACATATACTTTAAAAATGCTTATTTTTACTTTTTCCTTAGCAAGAGCTGTGGCAGCAAATATAAAAATGCACTTACTCAAAATCTCAGTCCACTGTATACTGTAGTACAGATCCATCTTTGGCTTGTCTATTGTGTATGCAGCACACATATTGACCAACGTGACATTTAGCGTGTTCTTTCAAGAGGTATACAACATATTGGCGGTTCTGTACTGCTCTTCTGTGGTTTCAGGATGGTTAGTGTCATCCAGGGGCGTAGCCAGTAATGGGCCAGGGCGGCACTGGCCCGCCCACATTACTCCCTGGCCCACCCAGGCAAGTTTGATCAAAATACATTTTTAGTTTATTTTTAATATTCAAATGTATTAAAAAATATATATTAATATAAACCTGATTTATTAATTAATTGGCGAATAAAATCAGGTTTAAATTAGTATATTTATTTAAGTAATATTTTTTCTAGGAAAAAATATAGGCCCGCTCACTTTTTCAATGGCCCGCCCAAAATACAATTTCTGCCTACGCCACTGGTGTCATCTGTTCCCTTTAAACAAGAATAGAGAACGCTTTGCAACAGCAAACACCAAAAAACATGCCACCACTGTGGTGATCACCCTCCCACATGGCGGACAGCCCGTCATTTTAGAGATTGAGGGTTTGACTCTGGAATCAAATAAATGATGTGCTATGACACGTCGCCTCGAGCTGAGCTAAGTATATGAGCCACAGCTGGAGCCGGGCTGTATTTTAAGTGTCAGACAGGAATTGTCTTTAGAAATCAAACCACGGACATTAACGCAAGCCAGAGCAGCATCAGAATGCTCCTAGTCCACTCGATTTAAACTTGTGTTTATTATCCCAAGCTCTGATACAGCAAACGCACTGTGGCTTTGATTCTGGGAAGATCGGTGCTTAACCTTACAATTTACCATAAGCATGTGTCTAAAATCAGTTCGAAAGGCATTCAGAAAGAGGAAGACAAACAAGCCCAGCAATGTGCGCAATATCAGATGTTTTATTGAGGTCTTCCTCATTCTACCAAACACTTGATCTCTGTATCAAAGAGTAAAAAAGAATTTCTTTGTCTTGCTTCAATCTGAAAGGCCAGAAATAGTGTAGGGTTTACAAAACACCATCAAACACCTTTATTTGCATTCATTGTTTGTCCTGGAAGAAGGAAGTGGGTTTTTTTCACATCAAAGAAATCCCCTTTCTGCTGAAGTGTTAGCCAGACAGGTACCGTCAGCACTGAGATCTTTCTTTGTCTTCATACTTCATTCAGTCAGAGGGAAATTATTACTAGCTCTGCTCTTTTAGTCGTGTTGTAGACAGGCTAATACTTCACTGTCAAACCCAGATTTCATTACTCTGAGGAAGTGTGAGTGGTCTCAGTGCTTACATGGATGTGACATGTTCACCGTTTGCAGTGTGATCGGTGCAAAAATGTAACCAACGGAAACTCTTCCCCTCGTTGGGTTAGAGCAGTGTTTTTTGTTCCCTGGGGCTCACAGCTCTGCACGTTTTGGATTTCTCTCTAATTTAAACACCTGATTCAGATCGTCAGCTCATTAAAATAGAGTTCCTTGAGCTTAAATGAGTATGCCAGATAAGAGATATATGCAAAATGTGCAGAGCAGTGGGTCCAGAGGAATAGGATTGAAAACCACTGGACTAGAGTCAGCTGACTTAACATTCCCATGGTCCCTCCAGAGAAGGGCATCGAAGTCAATCTCTGAAAACACACGGCAGAGAAAATGTTTGGACAGAAGCTCAGCTGAGCATCATGGGAAGAGAATACATGATACTGTTAAAGGGATAGTTCAGATGAAAATTTGAATTTGTAATAATTTACTCATACTCATGCCGTACCAAACTCCAAACATGAATGACCTTGTTTCTTCTGTGGAGAAGAAAGGATGTTTATAAAGACTTTTTTAAAAGTGGAGTCTCAATGTTGTGTTAAACCTAATTGTCTTTCATTCTGTAGATTTGAATTTTTTTTAATTCTTTATTCATTAATATCTATTTCCTAGTAATAAAGTTACTTAATTTCTTTTTTTGAATGATTTGTGTGTGTGACCTGGATTTTAAAAACATGTTGTTGGTCATTCTTTGTGGGTGAGAAACCAAAGAAACTTGTGAATTCTTGTTAACGTGGTGTTTGTTCTAAGTAAGGCCACAAGTTGTTTTGGAAATATTTGCTGTTTTCATCAAATATGTATGTGTTTACAACCACATTTTACATGCTAAACTTCCTACAAATAGTAATTTAATCAAGTTTGGATCAAATTTGATATGTCATCAATATAAATATCAGCATATAGAGAATATATTAAGCACATACAGTATGGAGCACTAATATGTTATGTCCAGTGAGCTGTGTTTGGCATCTTTGTACGTGATTTCATCTTTCATACAGAAGTTCTTCTCAGGAGTTATTTATGCATGCAGAGATGGATAGATGTTATCTGCCTCTGAGAAGGCGGCCAGGAATGTTTGATTAAATCCTGGCTTTCTAAGTTATGACTTCCTATTAACATGTCTTGAAACATTGCTTACTCTCACAGTAATTGTAGAGATGTTACTATTACCACTGATTAAGTAATAATTGGCAGTTATTAAAATAGAATTAAGAAAAATAATAGACACTTTCATCATTATAGCAACAGCAGAACAACACATGACTTGATAGAAGGTGTTGGTTTCACTATGAATGCAAAGTGCAAGTAAAAATACTTAAAGATTTAGTAGGTGATTTGCAGTTCTTGTAACAAATACAACTTATGTATTAAGTATAAATATTCCAATTATATTATATTTTTAGGGTGTCTTAATTAAGCTAATTAAAATGTGTATAATAATTCTAAAATATTTAGAAAATTGTTAGAGGTTTAGGTAGGGCTGGGCGATTATACAATCTCGATTTGTGATAGCGATCAAATTAAGTTAGTTCACGGTGATCAGCTGTGGGTATACTTTCTCGATCACGTGTATAACATGCTGCAGTAAAGTGCACGACAACAAATCA
>JAUCMT010000021.1:9883978-9931171 GCA_032357475.1 Enteromius thamalakanensis
AAATAATCAAACATATCTTTGGTAATGGTTAATAAGTTACTAGTTAAAATATTATTATATATTAATATATTATAGTAATATTTTAATCATTTATAAATCATTGAAATCATTATATAGCATTGTACAATTATCTCATAGTGTTAAAAATACCCCATCTGTGTCAGAGAATACATCTGTCTAACCCTCACCAGTCAGCCTTTACATTGCAGTACATACTACAAAGTATTCAAAACCTGTTGTGTAAACACATTAATAAATCATTTACAACACTTTCTTCATACCCTATTCTAAAGTGTAAACTACTCATTAGTTGTAAATGTTTTACAACCCTGCTGGTTACAGGTTTTGTGTGCATATACACTGGGCTGAAAGATCTACCAATGATGAGTAAAACATTTACAACTGATGAGTAGTTTACACTTTAGAATAGGATTTTAGAATAGGATACACTTTAGAATTTAGTATGTTTTGTAAATGATTAGTTCATCATTAACTAATCACTTATAAATGCCTTACAACTGAACGTTATTATAAAGAAGTATACATCTTCAGTAAAAAAATGTTCATGGAAGTCAAGAAGTAGGATTTTTTCATGTATGAAATATTTAAGTTTAATATATGTTACTTCATATTTTTTTATTGGTTCATGTAAAGCATAATTTAAAATATTACTATTATTATAAATATTATTATTGTTTTTATTATTAAACCTAACCTACTGTGTGAATTACTTACCATTTACATTTTGAAGTTTTTTTTTATTATTATTATTATTTTTAACAAGATTTGTACTTTTGTTGTACATAAACTTTACATAATTTAATTCTATTTAAAGCCCTAACAGGGTATAAACATATTGTGACCAATATAATCATGAATAACTATGTATGCATTTTTATTTAGCTGTATCGGCCTTTTGATCTAACTAATCTCACTCTTCAATCAACAGTGCAAGACACTGTGGTCCTGCTGTCATTTATTATCGCAGTTTACTTTCATTTTAACCACATATTTGTTATGTATCTCTTTCCCACGTTCAAAAAATGGCTGTGTGTGTTTGTTTATAAGCCACAAAGAAGCCAAATAACTAGTCTTGCAGGTCGATAACGAGGCCTGCCTAGATTAGAAACAGCGATTGTCCTAAAAGATAACCCACATTTTAAAATGATAGAAATACAAGCAAAAAGCGTGTAGATTTTTGTGGGAATACTTTGTAGCTCCTGTATCTGCTGTGGGAGTGTGCAGTCGGTCAGACATACAGACAGACAGGAGGATGGAGAGCATTAGAGCTCTCCAGTGAGAAGTCTTTGAACTTCAGACCCATCTGCAGGGTGCTGGGGCTGATTAACAGCAGCTGCACAAGCGATCGGGGAGCTGTTTATAGAGGCTAGAGAACCGCAGTTAGAGCATGGACACGTGTGCGTGTGCATATGTGTGGGAACAAGAAACTTTAGCATGTTCACACCTATTTATTTATTGCATGTCTATTATATGCCATTCATTCATTGAAAATTCTGTAAGGAAAAGTCGATTATTGTTCTAAACCATGATTTTCAGTTTTTACACAAAGGGGGATATTACGAAGAATATAGAAAACAGTGTACAGTGTATTGTTTTATATCTTTTGAGCTCAGCATGAAAGAAAGCCATAGAGGTTTGAAACTCTTTGTAATACTGTTTCTTTAAAAGGTTACACCGTTTTAAAATTTACATTTTGTCATTAATCACTTACCCCGTGTCGTCCCAAACCCGTAATAGCTTAGTTTTTCTTTGGAAAACCAGAAGGCTTTTGACTGTCCCGATGACTGCCAAGCAAATAATGTATGCTCTTCTGTGTCAGTCGCAACACAAGGATACATTTTCTATGTGCATTTATTAGATTTGAACAAAAATGGCTGAAACAGCAGATACAGCAGATATTCATTGTAGGGTGGAGTCACCTATAAACTGCAAAAAAAAAAAAAAAAACAGATTGATCTGCAATCCCTAAGGTGGATAATTAGCCTCTACTGAATCTTCTTCCAAACTTTCCACATTGGCGTCCATCTCCATGGCTTTCTCTGCAACACATTTCTGCTGCGCATCTGTGCTCTTAGGCAGTCTGAGTAAGCAAGTCCAAAGCGAGCCACTTTTTGGAAAACCCGTCATCTGTCTACGAGGCTTCCAGTTGTCACCGCAAATTACATATTCCAGGGTCAAATTGCGGTTGACGGTGAATGCAGAGTTCCCCCTCACCATAGCCGTGAAAAGTGCGCCCCTGCTATTGACGTAGTGCCCTGGCATGGCCGTCCATTGACCCGTAGTGATATTGTAGCAGTCCATGAGGCAGCGTAGGAAGTCATCACAGGGGCCGTTCCTCATGACATACAGGTTGTCGCCGTGAGCCACCATGCAGTGTCCGTAACTCTGAGGCTTGACCATAGTGGTGACCAGTGTCCATTTGTCATTTTTAGGTGCATATTCATATATATCTGTAGTGTCCGGTGGCTTCCAGAAACACACAAATATCCTACGCCTGGCAACCGCATTAGCCGCTCCAGCCACCGAACGAGGCGCGTGCTTGCAAAATGTCCACAAGCCTGTAGAAACATCACAGGCTTCTACAGAGGACATGATCCGTTTGTCAAATTCACCGCCGATGGCGTACAAATATCCGTTGTGACCCAACAGGATAAAGTTATACCTAGACTGCTGAGGACCATCAAACACATTCCAAGTGTTGGAATCTGTGTCATAACAGAAGCTCAAGTCAACAGTTTCCTTGCTAACTCCTCGCACTCCTCCAACGATATACAATCGGTTCTCCACAACGGCCACCCCCGCCATAGAGGTGCTGGCGTCTGTCGGTAGATCAGTAAGATAATTCCAAGCTCCTAGATTCTCATCGAGGTAAAACACCGTCCTGTAGCAGTCCTGCAGGATCTTCATAGATGGCGAATGAGTTCCTAGAGCGACGAAAGACGTTGGTGAAAGTGACTCAACGTAGCAGATCAGCTGATCTGGAAGTGCCTCGAGAGCATCTTGAACATCACTGTAAGCATCACGAATGAACACTGCAGCGCTCTGAAACAACCTCCACAAGCCGTACACCGCTGCCGTGTGGTACAGAAGAATGCAGTTGTCAGTATCAAGAATGTCTATCAAGTGCTGGACCAGAACGTCGATTTGGAGGAAGGCCGCACACTCGGCAGCCTCCACGATCTCGTCTGGGTCTCTTATAGCAGGGCACTCGCCTCTGGAAACTGCCATGGCGATGATGAAACCCCTGGCTTTCAAGCCTCCCTGCAGGTGGAACTCGTTCAGCTGACTGTCCTTCATCCCAGAGCGGAAGAGAGCACGGAAATACTCACAGTTCTGCCCCAGGACGGCCCTGTCTATGGTGAAAACGCTCTCTTCAACCCGTACTCTTAGAATTCCAGTGGACTCTTCGACTTGCTCTTCACTTGCGTCCCTGCTTTGACCCAAACTGCAAGGGGGACCCATAACACCTCTCTCCTGCCCGTTCTTACCAGATTATTTTAAATGAATCATAAAGTTAGACCTCAAGTCAGTGTTTCTGTTTGGGTTTGACTTGTAAACAGAAGTGCGCACACGCTGCAGACTCACAGCTACTTGCTGGACTGAAAATAGCAACACACTAAAATAGGCCACATATAGGCCACAGACTTCAAAATAGTAGTGCTATATGATCTGCACTAATGCTACAAAAAAGTCCCAATGCAATTTTGAATTAATAGAGTTTAAATTAAGTTGATTTGATTAAACAATTGCATTAAGTAATTTCCCCCTGGTTGACTTATAATGATTTTAATAAAGACAGAAAGCCATAAATGAAGTGATGACAGTAGTTTAGAAAGCCACTCCTGTTTTTAATAAGACTAAAAAGATTATTTTCCTTCAGTACCATCTCTACCTCAGAAGTGTTTTGGCCCTGGTGAGTTACATTTTTTTCTTCACTGGATTTTTGGCATGGGAACGGGGGGATTTTCCATGTTCTGGGTGTTCTTTTGGTCTCTTGCCCATTTGCATTTTTTGCTTTTTGTCCCAAAGACTGGTGCTTTATCATTATTTATGTCTTACTCTTGAACATTTCCTATATACTGTAGACTATTTTTTTTTATACTCTTTTTTTTTTCTTTTTAAGGAGAGGATGGTGTGATTTGTAGATTTGCAGATTATGAAAACAAGCCTTGGGTGGAGTTCAGTCTCGACGTACAGTACTGAGATTTTAGGATTTGTCTTTTCCTCACAGTGATTTTTATATCCATTTAACAGCATATAAACAGATTCCACTGTTGTCACGTTGGTTCTGGGATGGTCTTGACCTTCAGCAGTGGCCGGAGAAGAAGCAATAGAGAGTTGTAGCCTACCCTGAAATGCCTTCGCTTTCTTTTTAATCATTGTCAGATGCCTGAGGACTCAGCACACTGTTTTTTCTTTGAGAGATTTTATGTTGAGTGTCAAAAGAGCGAGGGCGGGATGAAGTGAAAAATGTGGGGGTTGTGAGTTGGGGTTGAATACTTGCTACACAGTTCAATCAACATGATCCTTCTCTTTTGGGCTGCTCTTATTTTCCCACCAAAACCCTTATAAATTTTGTTGGTCCCTTTACATTTGAGATAACTCTTTGTCTCTGCATCACTTATTGAAGCGGAGCCTCTAGCAAGCTTTTGCATTAAACTTCCTGTGTCCTTGAGATCCAGTTGTTTATATACATGCCTTGCCATCACTTAGCCTGCCTGTTCGTCTCACTTCTGCTTTCGAGAAGCACATCATTTCAAACAGGAGGTTTCAATCCAGCCACTTAGTATAAAGTGGATTGCAAGCAAGAGGAGATTTTCCCAGCCGTCTGTCTGTAACCTTTTGTCATCATTCAACTTTATGGTTCACAAGCTACCGCTAGCCCTAATCAGCCCTGTGTGTGTATCAGAGTTTTGTGTGTCATGAGGAGAGGATCAGTGCTCAGTTTGCCCTGGGGCTGTCATTGCATTGTGGGTATCAGTGGGTAATTTAGTAATGTTATGAACCGGCTGATTTGGGAAACCTCATCGCTAGCTCCACACCCTTTTAAAACCATTACTCCTGCAGGCAAACACGTGTGGAATTCCTTTTCTAGCTGAGCTGGGCTGAGGTCAGAGAGAGATCAGTTTCGAGAAGAATCCCCCTTCGGTCAGAAAGAAAAGCCCACATGAAAGACAGGTGCAGAAACAACTAGTTAAGCTCATCTCTTGAGAGTCTCTTTATTTGATTCATTGCATGGGAGTGTGTTAGAGATGTTCAGCTTGGATACAGTCTCTGATCTGGTGAGGTTTAAACATTGTGTTTATGAAGTCTGCTGAAAATATCAGCACAGATTTCCATTCTGGATCAGGCTGGTTTATGATGGTTTATTGGTGGTCAGTCAATCAGCAAAACTTGTGGAAAAAACAGTGGACTAGTATGGTGTGGTGAAGCTGGCTGAGACTTGCCTGTTGTTCCTTTTTGAAATTGACCCTTTAATAGCTTATTAATACAGGTTCCTGATCTTTTATTACATTCGATTATTTTAAGGTGCTAATTTGCTGTTTAAAATCTAGTAAGGTAATTGTTAAGTTTAGAATTAGGGATGTAGAATATGCATATGTGTTTTATAAGTACTAATAAACAGACAATATATCAAGGGATGCTAATAAGCAACTAGTTAATAGTGTGAATTGGTCCCTATACTAAAGTGTTACTCAATTTTGTACTATTGATAACACCAAAATAATTATCAATATCTATAAGTGTGTGTAATGTATACTATTTTATCATGTGCAGGCATTAATATAAAATTAATAATTTAATAATACTACTATTTTTTATTTACTTTTTAATTGAATTTATATATATTTATTTGATCCAGCTCTGAACATTTGATTGCAAACTCATATTCAGAACTTCAGCATCCGGCATAACATTTTTAGTAGGAAAAACATAAATGTGGCATTATAATTCATTGAAATAATCAGTATCTTAACATAATGATATTTATACATAATGATCTTTCTCTTTTTCCTCATTCTTTTTATCTCAGTGCAACTTTGGAAGGGAGCCATTTCCTCTGCCACCAGCTCCTGCCCCTGCGTGTATAGAGACTGAAAGTTACTATGAAGACCCACAACCCTATGATCCTATTAGCTTCAATGGTACGTCTTAAATTGGTTTCAAAGTTGGCCTAAATACAAGTGATCTTCTTTTGGTTTATTCTTTACTTTGACCTTTATGTCAAACCATTTATAACCTCGCTAAAAAGGATATTTCCAAAGATTAGGTTAGTAATTTGTGGCTTCTTATTTTCCTCAACATTGCACTTCTCACTTTTGTCTTACGAGAGGGAACCAGTGGTCATTGAGTGCTCTGTTTTAGCTCCATCCCACTGTAGTCTACAGCTTTACTGTGATACAGAGAAGCCTGCGGGCAGGGAGCACAGAAAACACTGATGGTCTTTGTTCAACGGTAACCGGTTCTTTGGCCCTGGACACACAGTGACGGAAGATTGACCGTGAGCCCAGGAAGTAGGGCCAACAGTGATGGGGCATTTGGCTGGGGTTGCAGAGTTCAGCCCAGCGAGGGGACAATCATTTACAATATTCTTCTGCAGATGACGTCTCTTCTTGGTCAAAGGATACAGAGCCATTAGCATGCAGCTGTGCTGTGTAATATCAACACACAAGGGCTGTGCGTGGCCAAAGTCTGATGTTTCGGCAGCAGAAATCAACCTCATGGTTTAGGATGAGTGAAGCGAATTTCTAGTTGGATATGGTTTGACAGTGATGAAACCCCTAAAATAATAAGTGTATATACAAAAGTGGTGATGCTGCATAAAAACCACAAGACACAAATATTTAGTGCAGCCCTAAAATATCAGTAGTGGGTTAATGCAATACTAATAAACATTTCTCATGCATCAGGCACACTTAATTACTCTTCCTGTTTTTTTCATGTGACATGTAAGCCACATAAGGTTTCACAATCTACAGCTTCTCACCTGATCTTTTTTCTCTTCCTCTCTTTTTGCATTTCCCCTTTCATTGTCCTCTGGTGTTTCTGTAGATTTTGGGTGCTTTGCCATCATCACAGGGGTCAGGAAGCGCATAGAAGCTTCAAAAAGTGTGGTCTATGCTGTGATCACTCAGGGTATCTATCTCTGTTTCTCTCAGTGTACATCCAGAGAGAAAACAGTCAAACACCACTAACGTTATAGGCTGCAGTGAGGTGCATGGCTCTGAGAAAACCTTATTGTTTAATACATCCAGGCTTAAGACTGCTGACTTTGCATGTGCTTGCTTGCTTAAGAGCATACCTGCCATAGTCACGATGTCTTCTCACTTCTCTGTGGCCCAAAAGCTCTCAGAAATCCCTTTATATAGACTAAACTATCAAGACAAAGCATTTATAAAACAATCACTCCCCCATCATGTCAGACAATACCAGCCTCTCAGTTGCTTATTGATTCTTATATTTCTCACATTTCGCATTTGCAGAAGATACAGAACCAGTGAGCAGTTCGTATGAGTCCTATGATGAGGAAGAAGTGACAAAGGGTAAGTCCACAGCGCAGCACCAGTGGCCGTCACCCGAGGCATCCATCGAGTTAATGAAAGATGCACGCATCTGTGCCTTCCTCTGGAGGAAGAAGTGGCTTGGCCAATGGGCCAAACAGCTGTGTGTCATTCGCGAACATCGTCTCTTGGTATGTGACATCATTGCTTATGTCATTAACAACCATTTCCCACACATAGCTAATCTATGATATGAATGTTTACACAGAATGTATTACTAACACTAGTAGTGATTATTAACTTAAAGCTTTGCATTTAATTTTAATATGTCCTTCAAACAGAAAATTCAATCAGCATAAATAAATAATGACCATATTGACTTTATTAATCCGCACTGCTGGTCTACCTGTGCATGACTTATTGTTGCACATTACTATGAAGAGTAAAGCTTTGTGTTTTTATAATCTTAAATCAAAGTGTAATAACTTGAGCCACCACAAAATTTACTTTTTTTTTATTGCTACTGTTTTCAGTGCTACAAAAGCTCTAAGGATCAGACTCCACTGCTGGACATCAGTTTGCTGGGCTGCAGTGTTGTCTACAAAGAGAAACAAACTAAACGGAAAGAACACAAGCTAAAAATAACCCCACTGGGTGGAGAAGCTATCGTCCTAGGACTGCAGAGCAAAGAACAAGCTGAACAATGGCTAAAGGTGAGTGACAATGGTGTCTGGCACATATACAGTAGATGTGTATTTGTGCATGTTGTTTATAGCCTTTCTACTTTATTCAAGGTTATTCAAGAAATCAGTCCGAAGAATACCGCAGGATCTCCTGATGTAACAGATTCTCCAACACTCATCTGCACTAAGGTATGATAGATTGGGGTTTGTTCTTTGATTGATTTATGTATGAAATTCCAATTTTGGGTGGATATTAGTAATCTCGCTCTTTCTGTAGGGTGAGCAAAGTGAGAGATATTCAGTGGCATCTGAGAGTGGCAGCAGCACAGACAGTCATGCAGAAAACCTGGAGAACAAAGATGGTGAGAGTGGACCATTGCAGCTATTCTTGAGTGTCTGTTTGCTTGACTACACTGGAAGTGACTTGAAGTTGTCTAAACGAAAAGATGCTTGTCACCTCGGGCTCAGAATGTTGCTTAACCATGAACCAATCAGCTGTTAGATGCAGACTTACAGTATACAATATTATTATATAATGTACATATACCCTATATTTTCAATGGAAATATATAAATAGTACAATACAAATGCATCATGATGATTAGGAATGAGACGATCAACTAAAGTCATGACACCACAACAGAGTTGATTATTGTGTGTATAAATGCATCATATACAAGTATTATCTTTTAAAGTAACTTTTATTCAGCAGAGATGTGCGATATTTTTCAAAAGTGACATTGAAGATGTATATAAAAATGTATATATGTTATAAAAGATTTCTGTATTGAATAAATACTGTTCTTATTAATTTTGTATTTAGCAAATATTCCAAGAAAACTCAAAAATATTAAGCAGCACAACTGTTTTCCACATTGATAACAAATGTGCTGTCACTACAATAAATTACATTTAAAATTTATTTGTAAATTGTTCTAATATTTCACAATATTACTGTACTAGTTGTATTACCGTAATTGTCTATAAAATATATACCTCTAATTTGTCTTTTAAACTTTAGTTAAGAAGAAATACGGCAAGTTTAGTAACCTTATGAACATTGGAAAAAAGAAGATTTCCTCTTTGGAAAGTCCGGAGAAGAGTGTGGATACGTCAGGTAACCAATCATCAGTATTATAAGTTGACCTCCACAAAACCTAGCATTTTCATCACCTTCTCTTTGTTCCAGGCTACCTTAACATCCTGTTGAACACCCAGTGGAGAAGCAGGTGGTGCTCAGTGAGGGACAGGCAGCTTTGGATCTACAACGACAAAAACAAGAGCAAAGTGTCCCAGCAGCCAGTGGCTTTGGAGGGGTGCATGGTCCTTCCAGACCCCAGTCCTGAGCACCTGTATTCATTCCGCATCCAAATGGATGGAGAGGAGCTCGCAACCCTAGAAGTGAGTAGAGAGAGGGGAAGTTCATCACCAACTAGTCCTGCATAACAAGACGCATGAGCTTATTCCATCCACTCATTGACCTGTAAAACATTCAGCCACAGCTCATTTGTATTTCCATGTGTATTTTAGAGATCTGAAAGAGATATGTGGGAAATTATAAAGCTTGGCACAGAAACTCATCAGCATATAGAACAGCAGTCATGAACAGTCGTAATGAAAACACTGGAAACACGAGTGGAAATGTGTTTAGATTTGTAAACTCCATCCAGCAATAATACCCCCCCCCCCCCTTCTTTCAGTTCTTGTGTATACAGCTTTGTGTGATTCACAGCTAATTGTTTATGTGCTAAACAAATAATGGACAGGTCCAGGATACATACAGTACACTACTGTTTCAAAGTTTGGATTCAGTAGAGTCTGTGATGTTTTGTGCTCACCAAGCTGTATTTAGTTGACCAGGGTGTGACGATAATTTACAGCAGCCATTACTGATCATTTGTCATTCAACTTTGACATCTTTATTCAATATTAACATAATAAATATACAATGTGCTTTCCAAAAAAATACAATCAGTTAACAGCATTAAATCATTAATCATTCTAATATGCTGTTTTGGTGCTTAAGAAATATTTCTTATTATTATCTATAGTATGTTGAAAACATGCTTAATGTTTTTGCAGAGACAAAATTTTCTCAGGATTTTAAAAATATATAATTTTATTAAATAAAATATTTATCTGAAACAGACATTATTGTGTAAATAAATATTAATAAATATGCAAATTAAACGCATCCTTGTTGAATAAAAGTATAAACTTCTTTCAAAATAAATTAGAGCCCTTTTGAATGCTAGTGTGTATGTGTATCGATTTTGAATTACAGTACAGCTCATAAACTTTCCTGCCCTCATTCTTGAGTTGTTTATCATCGGTTTTCAGTAAACAAAGACTTAGGGGACAAAATGGTAACTTCCCAAAATTGACTTCATGAGATAGTGAGGATTCAACATAAACTACGACATGACTGCCATCTTCAGGCCACAATGAAGTCAGTGGCAAACTAACCTTTTTGGTTTTTGGCAGATAATTTTTCCAGGCCTAGCTGCACCTGTAAAGGTATATGAATCTCTTATGGGACATAGATGATAAAATATTCTTTCCTCTCAGGCTAAGTCCTCTGCTGATATGGGCCACTGGCTAGGGCTCATACTGTCACAGACAGGCACCAAAACAGACCCAGAAGATCTCACCTACGACTATGTAAACTCTGAGAGAATATCCAGTATTGTCAACGCTGCCAGGACATCCATGTAGTAAGTTACTTTGACTATTTTGTCATCATTTACCAACTCTTATGTTGTCACAAATCTGCATGGGTGTCTTCCGTGGTGTACAAAAGCGAAAAAAAAAAGAACAATAGCCTTTGGGCTGAGACTATATACAGACAAAATGAAAGAAAAGCAACACAAATATACTATGAATGGGGCCTAAATTACTTATGAATTATATGTATAGTCATATGAGAGATTTGTTTGCTTTATTGAGATTTTGGAGCCTGATTTGTTTATTTGTTAGTCTAATGCAGAGGAGGTACTCAGAGCCCAACACATACACAGACAGCCCTCCGTCAGACCCTCATACCTGTGATGACATATACGATGATGTGCCATCCGCAGAGAACGAACAGGAGGTGAGTGAGACACCCTTGCCATGCTTTTTGTGTGCAGCTGTGTTTATTTTGTGTCATAGACTCAGGATAGTGGAAGATTCATTAAGCATTCCACCAAAAATAATACGAGTGACAGGAAGTCATTGCTGTGACAGTGTTGTGTTTTCATAACCCTGCAGGCCGTCCAACTTCAATAATGTTTCTCTAATACTGTTGCTTTCTCCGGCTGTAGGAGGTTCAAGAGGTTCAGAATGGCAGCGAGGAGGGAACAGCCAGCAGCGAGGAGAACGGGAAGGACAGAGTGTATCTGGATCTGATCCCTGTTCGCTCCTTCCTGCACACGAGCTCAGGCAGAGTGTCACCTCAGGCGTCCAACACCTCACAGACAGAGCTCAGTCCCTCAGCTGCTCCCCAGGATGATCAGCTACACCCTAAAGAGGTTAACATAAAATGGAAAATGCATGTTATTAGATCTAAACTTTTTTGATGTGCATGTTTCATTTCTTTAAATTGACTTTTGATTTTTTGGGGGGATTTTTTGCAACATAGATTTCTTTACCGTCACTTTCTCATGCAGTTAATGCATGTTTGCTACATTTTTTTTTTTACTTACCTGCCAGTCTGTGCATTGACTGTAATTAAATTCACATTACCTTGGTGTTAGTGCCAAAATACAGAAATGTACTTATTAATAACAATATATAAAAAACATGTACACAACCGTCAAAACACAGAAAAACAGTTATATTTTGAAATATTGTTTTTCTATTTTAATATAGTTTAAAATGTAATTTTTGTGACACAGCACCGAATTTTCCTCAGCTATTTTTTCAGTTTTCAGGGTCACATGATTCTCCAGAAATCATTCTAATATTGCCAGTGTTAAAACTTAATAATTGCTACTTAATAATTTTACTTATTAAAATTACTTTTATTATTAATAATAATTTAATTATTATAAATTATTATTATTATTATAATTATTATAATTTATAATCAATTTTTTTTTGTAACCTGTAATACTTTTTTCTTTGATTCTTTGCTGATTAAAAAGTCCAAAAGAACAGCATTTATTCAAAATAGAAATATTTAATCATTTAACACATCCTTGCTGTATAAAAGCATTTATTTCTTTTAAATAAATAGTAGCTTATATTGCAACACGTTTCTATTTTAAATAAACACTGTTTATTTTCAGCGTATTAGAATCATTTCTGAATGATCATGTGACACTGAAGTAATGATGCTGAAAAGTCAGCTTATAAAATAATGTTTTGTTTTGTTTTCCAAATAGATGCAGCTTTGATTTTTGCAGCAAATTTTGTAACAGCAGGATAAATATGCAAACACTTCTGTACAATTCTTGTCTAAAACAGATTGAAACGAACGAGACCTCATCACCAAGCAGCACAGAGAACCCCGACCCTCCACCTGTTGCTCCTAGAGTGGACATAGACCCCTCTCCAGCCCCCAATCTGCATGTCCAGACACAAAAAATCAGTTTTCTCAGTCAGGAAGGCCAAAAGAGGACCTCTTCCCCTTCGATGCCATCCCAAACCCAAACCCTTCCCTATACATCTGCACATACGCCCCAGAGTCCTCCCACGTCCAGAGGAAGAGCCGCCAGCACGGACAGATTTATTGAAAAACTCAAGTTCTCTCCGGCAGGTGAGGGTCGTCACTTGTAAAACAAACCAACAAAACTTTTATTTATTTATCCTGCTGTGCTTTTCCCAGCCATGCACTCAAGTGAGCATACCTTCAATGTGTGACTCAAAGCTCCTACACATTGCCCCCTGTATAGCAGGCTCTGGGTCGGTTGAGGTGAAATTAGGGAAGAACAGGACGGAAGCCGACGTGCGGCGTTACACCGACGACAAAGACCGGCTGGAGCGAGAGAGGGAGGAGGTTAAAAACACTCTGGCCACACTGAGAAAAGACAGACGAGAGGTGAAAGAGGAGCTGAGCTCTTGCCAAGGTACTGCAGCGCCACCTATTGGTCATGATTGGAAATGCCCATGTGTTAAAACAGTAGTTTTGATGGCGTTTCAACTTTGCGTTTTTAAAAGTTGCAATTGTTTTTTATAAAAGACTTGTCAGTTCTGACATACCATTACACCATAATGTCACCCTAAATGTTAAATGCTACTAATAGATGCTTTTGATTATGGTTCATTTAGATCCCACTCAGCAGGCCTCTTTGGAGGCTCGTCTGAAGCAGATGGAGGAGACGTGTCGTGAGGCGGAGCGTCGGCGGGTGGAGGTGGAGCTTAGCCTGATGGAGGTGAAGGAGAATTTGAGAAAAGTGGAAGCTGGACCCTTTACACTGGGCACCACGGTAGATAGCAGTCTACTGGAGACCTCAACGGTTAGTATGACGACAACAAATCTGAATTTTATAGATTTTCAAATATAGAACAGTTACTGTGTTACTGTTTTCACTGTGTTGTGTTTTTGATTAAATAAAGACAGCCTTGGTGAATATAAAGATACATGTTTCAAAAACAAACAGGCACACTGACAAAAATGCCAATCTTATTTTTTTTCCCAAAACATCTACATCTCTTAAATCAAGAATGATTTTTTTTAGACAATATATGGGTCTAGACAATATATTGTTTTCAGGAAAAAAAAAATCTAAATTTGGTGACATTTTGCTTAGAACAGGAAAAATAATCTTATTTCAAACAGAAAAAAAAAGTATTTGGTTTATGACTTTTTCATAAAACTTTTTTTTTTCTTGTCTCCAAAATCCGTCTTGATTTAGGAATTACTAGATATTTTGGCTAGAAACGACAAAAGATTTTTTAATGCAATAAAAAAAGTACCTGAAGTGCCTAATGAGCTGCTTATACTAGGTGGAAATATTTAATAAATTTAAGATCAAAATTGACCCTTTTTTATATATATATATAAGTAAAATTTATTATATTGTTGTGTATTTTAGCCCAAGATGGCACCTGTATCCAGCCCTGCTCCAAATATACCCACAAACACCACCAACAATGGAGATTCACCCGTCAACTCCGCCACAGCCCTGAAAAACAGACCTCTGTCCGTCATGGCATCCAGCAAAGGAAACGTTCTGCAGAAGGCCAAGGTCAGAACCCACTTATGCATCCATAGAATGGATACATTCTTGCAGAATTCTTACTTTCCCCAAAACATTTAAAAAAATAGTATGTGTATATATTTATGAATATGATTATGCAATAATAATATTAAAATAATTACCACCACAAGTGTATTCAGTAATTTTATTTACAACATATTTATGTAATTCTCTGCAGGAATGGGAGAAGAAAACCACAACCTAGTAGAGGGAAACAAAGAGCACAAATGGAATTTTTAGCCAAAGCTCAAAGGACTGCTAAGGCAAATGCTTCAAGCAGGAAGGGTGAGAGAGGGGGTGTCCAAGGACCTGTAGGCTCCGCCCCTCTGAAACATCACCTTCCACTCGTCCCCTGCTTCTCTGCATTCAGAGGCTGAGGAGGTACTGGGTACATGCAGGCAGCTGATCCAAGACAATATTTTCTGTTCCCTGCCAAATAACGCCACTGTACAACAAAAATCTTAATTCTATTCAAGTCAATCTTATGTAAGAGAAGGAAAGGGAATAACTGAAATAACTCTGGCAGTGGTGTGCACATTATTTGATGGATGTTTCAGACTTAAGAACAGAACACAAACAGTTAAGCGAGCTTCAAGAACCACTATTTTTAGACTGAAACATTTAGATTCAAAAAATTGTAAATCAGCCATTTGGTACATCTGGTACATTGTAGCTTGGTTCATGTATGCTGGTAACCAAGATGTGAATATATATTACATATCCGTTCAGTGTTTTTGATTTGTTACTGTACGCTAGCTGAAACATGCACTTTTTATTCAAATAAAAGTTTGTACTGACAACAATTCATGTTTTTGCAAAACCGGTAGTTGAGCACATGGCATCCTGCATTTCTTCCAGCAGGTGGCACCAAAGCAACACTATAAAGCATTTGAGTTAGGCTCAAAGTTCTGGAAATAAATGTATAGCTTTACAACAGACGAACACACCACTGTAGTTAATGCAAAATAAATATGCTCAAAAATGTAAGCCTCTAACATGAGACTTTCTGTAACAAGATGTTTTCAATATGACAACCAGGTCCAAATCTCAGACAGAATATTTGTTCATGAAAGGTTTTCAGTGCTGAATAATCTACACAATCAGCATTAAACCCCTTTAAGACTGACCACAAATAATAATATTTAAGTCATTAATAGCATTTACAAAATTCATGAAATAGATGCACATCCCGTTTGAAGTGTCACCTGTTTATCAGAATTTAAGTCAATGTGAATTTAGAATGATTTCTAACACACATTGCTGTGTCTCTGTCTATGTGTGTTTTTCCTCTTTATCTGTGCTGTGCTGGTGATGTGCGTCTCCTGCGTTGCTGCCTATAGCGCTGCAGCAGCTCTTTTTCATTCTTGTGCTGACGGCGTCTCAAGCCTGCGGGTTTAGGAAGATCTCCTCTGGATGGCTGCTCTCTGCTTCCTGAAAAACAAGTTCACAAAATACATAAATCAAAACACTTAAACACACCCTGCCACCCCTTGTCTGCTCTGAAAACACCAAAATTATGACCCATCTGGTGGACATAGAAAAAAAACAAAAACAAATCATATTGAACATTGACATTAGCAGATTTGTAAAGCCATGTTACAATATGTTCATACAATGGTTTAAATACTTTTTAAATCAGTATTTTAGTATTATTATAAAACTAAAATATCTAAACTAGTGCTGTCAAACCAGTAACCACAGACCAAAAAAGTTTATGTTTAGATAATATATGTATACATAAACAGACATGCATGTATATTAAAAAAAAGAAAAATTATTTATAATATAAACTATATTGTAAATGTGAAAATTAAAAAAATATATATATACTAGGAATGTAACGTTATCAAAACTTCACGGTACAGTAATACCTCGGTATGAATGGCACGGTATGGTATTTATTGAATCATTTACAGGAAAAACAAAACTAATTAAGAGCCTCAGGTGCCAGAGGTGTTTATTAAACAGTTTACATGAACACTGAGCTGAGACTCGCTGAGGTTTTTCCAAGAAGTCTCTAGATTTGTCGCTTTAAGGGAAAAATGTCGCCAAGGGGGTCTGAAAAGTCGCTAATTTGCCACTGATCTGTAGTGACAACAGATGCAAAGAATGATGGCCACGCTTGGGCTGATGGGAATTGTAGTTCTCGTTCGCTCCATACGCCGGAGCAAACTTTTTTTACAAGACCTATCGTTTTATCGAGTCAAGCGACCACGGTATTATAAAAAAAAATGGTATTGCGGTACGAAGGTATTTACAATACCGTTACATCCCTAATATATACTGTTTGTGTGTGTTTGTATAGAAATAATATACATACACAGAACACACATATTATGGCAACAAAAGCTGGATTAATAGTTTGACAGCACTAATCTAAAACAATCTAACCTTAAAACAACTATAAAACACCTAAAATTAGGTTACCAGATTATATTCATGTATTTATTTATTTTCACTTTATAAAGCAAGGAAATAAAATATTATTAAAATTTACAGTATAAATAACTTTTTATACTGTAAGTCTTAAAGTTTCACATGATATTTCAGAAATCTAATATGCTGATTTGGTGCTCAACATTTATTATTATTATCAATGTTGAAAACAGTTGTGCTGCTTAATATTTATGTGAAACCGACTAATTTTTTTTTACAATTCTTTGATGAATAGAAATAACAAAAAGATAATTCATCCATAACAAAACTTTGATGAACAAAAGTATTAATTTCTATAAAAAGTAGCTTACTTAAGGGTAGGCTATACAGCACTTTAAATAAGAAAAAATAAATACTTCAAAGAAATCTCATAACTAAGATACCTTTAAATGTTTTTAACTTTATTTAGATAGGAAAGTTGTGAGAATGGATAGGAAGTGAAGTAGGAACTAATTAGTGATTATTGGTACTGACGTGTTTCACAGTGTGGACCTTTCCAACCATTGCAATCACAGCGGTAGCTGCCTTTCAGCAGCACACAGACGCCATCATTCATACACGGGTTTGGATTGCACAGGTTGACAGGTTTCTTCACATCTGTAGAAAGAGGATCAAGTTACAGAGAGCAGCACAATGATATAAATACATCAGAGTTGAAAAATGCATTCAGCTCGTTACCTGCACACACCACCTGTACCAGCACATCCTCAGAGTATTTCAGGTCATCATATGAAGGGACAGAGATCATGTGATCTTCAGAGCCGGTGATACGGAAGAGAACCTCCTGGTGTATGTCCCCGATGCCGATCACAAACACTGACACTCCACTATCCCGGATCTTCTGGGCAGGCACTGCTGCATCTTCCAGACTCGTCCCATCAGTCAGGACCACCACTGCCTTGTTGACTCCAGGCCGTGCTCCTTTCCCCACCGTCAGGCTTTGGGAGAGCACATGGAGCAAGGCTGAACCCGTAGAGGCCTTCCCACCCAGAAAAGTAGCGTCTCCCACTGCCTTCAGCACTGCAGAGCCCGAGTTATACTTGTCCAGATCAAAGACTGTGACGGGGCGCCTCCCATAAACCACCAGTCCCACCTGAGCCACATCGCGATTGATGTCAAATTGCACTGAGGTGCTCCGGACAAAGTCTTGAAGGTAGACGAAGTTGTCCTTTCCTACACCACTAGAGGCATCCAACACAAAAACAAGGTCCAAAGCTTGACCCAGACAGCCTAGTAAAGACAAAAGTTACGTTTTAGTTTAAAAGCTTAGAAAAATGCAGCTCGTACATTCTGCTAAACATTCTCAGATAAGCATTTCTGAGGACTAAACGGTAGTTCAAGTAAAGAACTGTAGATCTGTACCTTGGTTGTCAACACTGCAAATTTTGGCTCTTAGCTCTGGGATTTTTGCGCTTAGTCTGTCAGGTGACTGATATGTGATGGTGCGCTGGGGGTTTGCCGTGATGTTGTTTATTTCAGCCTTCATCTCGTCTAGCGCTACACCGATAATGAAGATCTCCCTGTCCCGTGCATACTTCGCCGGCTCCACCACAGGATCCACAGACGGCGTTCCAGTGAGCAGCACCACCACTCGCGGCAGATCATCTTGAACGTCAGCGAACACGGGTGCGCTATGGAAGCCGTTATGCGTTATGTAGCGAAGGGCGTTTCCAGCTTTGGCCTGCCCACCCCGATACTGCATGCCCTCAACAGCCTGGATCAGCTTTGCCGGGTCTCTGTGCTCCCCGATTTTGGCTTCTATCTTCACATCACTTCCATACTGGGCCAACCCCATCTTCACAGGAGTGTCCGAACTCAGTACAGCCTGCATGAAGCGCTTCAGGAAGGACTTGAAGCGCAAGAAACCCTCCAGAGTAAGTGCAGAGGAGCCCTCGACCAGGAAGAGCACATCCACGGAGCAGTCGAAACTCAAAATGGGAGCTGGAAAAAGAGGCTATGGTTAAGAGCCGCTCTGATTGACATACATTTGGATTCCATTCTCAGATCTGAAGAACATGCTTAACATTATCTCATGTTTTAGAGATTAGAGTGTTTAGAGTTAGGATCATGTGAGACACAACATTGTTAAAGGGGGAGGCATTTGAGCTCTATGCTCCTTTATCCATTAACACGTGCAAAAATGCATTTACGAACAGCACAAACAAAACAAACAAAAAGATCCATCTTTCACTCAGCAGGCAAGTGAGGTCATCTGATCTAACCCCTGTCCGTGATGTCATTTACACTGACTGACAGAAGGAGGTTATGCATGTCATCACGTTCTGATTGGCTGGAGGATTCTATGTCAGTGTGACAATGGAATTTGTGGGAACTGATGACAGCTTCTCTCTGAATCTCATATAGGAAACTTCCACCATCCTGAAAATATAGGGACCATCATGTAATGCTAACATATTATATAAACACTTTATACATATTAAACTAAACGAATTGTATAACCTTGAAAAATAAAATATATATATATATATTTTAATATATTTTATATATATAATTAGTTTATTTTTTATTTTTCAAGGTTATACAAATATATATATATATATACTGTATATATATTATTTTATTTTTTTTATTATTTATTTATTTATTTTTTAAACAAATGGTTTTGATGTTTGCATCTCACTCAACAAGGCAACACGTTTACAAGGTTTCTGACTTTACAAATCTGCAAAAACCAAAACCTTAAGAGTAATATTAGCTCATAATTAGTGTCCCTTTCATCTGAGGGGCACAAGACCTCTGAGGTGTATTTCAGTCAGCTATGACCCAGCCCGAAAGCTGACCCCCACTGCAATGTGAAACCATGGGCTGTTTATGACAACACCCACCCCAGCACACATATACGATTCAACCAAACCCACCAAAACAAAACACACACATCTCACAGTGAATGTGAGACTGGAACAACTCATTAGATGCTGAGGAGTGTGGGAAGAGAAGCGCATGAATGTGAACTCACCACAATTGGGGTCACTGCCGTAGCCCGCAGGACACTCGCAGCGGTACTTGTCCAGCCCCTCAGATATACATATCCCACCGTTCTGACAGGGCTGAGAGTCACAGGGGTCTGAAGAGAGATTGGATCATCAAATGTTTATGGAATTAAAAATATTTATAATTCATTATTCCAACTGGTAGCTCTTACCTGGACATGTAGTTCTGTGACAGACAACAGGGTGTTCCCTGTAAACTTTGTTATACCTGTAACGTTTCAATCCACAAATTTATATTAATATTACATGCTACTACTATTAATAACAATACCTAAACAAAAATAATAAACTATTACTATTTCTAAAATCATTATTTTTATAAATCTGTGTATAAATATTAAGTGTGTGTGTGTGTGTGTGTATTAGCTTGTTAAATAAAATAAATATTTTTATGATTTTTTTTTTGTTAAACTTTCTAAAAGACAATGTGAAACCATACCATTTCTGTTGATGAAGTCTTGTTTTACCTCAGGCCAATACACTTCAAAATGAATAATAATAATAATAATAATAATAACAACAACAATAACAACCACAACATTATCATCAAAACTATTATTATTATTTATTTTGAAGTGTCATGGCCTGAGCTAAATTAGGACTTAATCAAATAATAATAATAATAATAATAATAACATTATCATCAAAACTATTGTTATTATTGATAAAAATAATAATAAATCTATTTATTTATTTACTTATTTTTGTCAAATGTTCCATGCCATATGATTCTGCTAATGATCTCCTTTAAGTTTCACCATTAAGTTTTACCAAGTAATATTCTTTTTACTGTTGTCAATTAATTTGTTTGTTTATTTATTTATGTATTTATTTATTTTCAATGAACTATTTCTTGTAAATTTTCATGGAACCAGTTTCATGCCAATGATCTCCTTTAAGTCTCACCTCAGGCCATGAAACTAAAATATGAGCCTGAGACACTTCAAAAGACCAAAAACATATAATGTGATATAACACAAACATAAGGTCAGCCCGGAGGCAATGATCTATGCTGGTGTGCAGTGGAGTCAGACTGTGCATTTTGTTAGTATACATAATATTATTAAAGTACAATTATACCAAAAGCATCTCAAGACCACTGTGTTTTTCTCCATTTACCTGTAATGAGGGCAGAGGGATGTGTATGCCAAGTATCCCTTGGACCCCTTCCAGCACATGAAGTTTCCCTGAAGCTCTTTGACTGTCTCCAGGGTTTTTTGAACACAGGGGTAAGACTCTACTTTACACCCTGCAGATTTCACAGTGCAAGAAATGTTACTCACTGATTGTAAACCAAATGGTGCAGTTGACGGAGTCACTGGTGTTTTTTTTACCTGAAGGAACGGCAGTGCAGACAGATGAGGTGGTGAGGGTGGTGAATAATCCATTTACAGCATCACTGAAGTGCTCAGCAAAAAACACATGAGTGTCTGAAGGGCTGCTCGCCAATTCACGGAGCTCTTCCCACCTTAGGAGAGAAAGATCATGATTTAGCAGCTAATATGCATTGTGAAAAGCACTTTAGTTCAAAAGTGTTATATATATATATATATATATTTTTTTTTATAACATGTATTCCTGTGATCACAGCTGATTTTGTGCTGATTTGCTTGTTACTTATTACATTATCTCAAGGCATCAAACTTTGGAAAACTTGTGTAAGTCAATTTTCAGATGTATATGACAGGACATATGGTGTGGTAAAATTTAGCCAATAAATTTCAAGATGCCAGAGCATATGGTGCCGCAAGAACTCTGAGGGCTTTCATTCATCTGAACCCAAACGCACAACTGATACATTCCCAGCTGTTAGAAACGGCCATTAAGGTGAGTTTATCCACTTATATTCCTGCTTCCTCCTGCACCTGTTGGGAAGTTGCCATAAAGCCTCAAATTAAAGAGAAAACACGGGATAACCAACAGCAACACACAGCCAGGCTGTCAGCAGCCTTTTAGAGTACAATAACACACCTGTCAGTGAGACACTATGGTGTCTGAGAGCTAGCTAATCAGTTCACTGACTAATAGAGCTGCAAACATTCATAATATGAAAGCACCTGTCCCTGCAAAAAACTTCAAATCAATCATGAACAAAAAAAGCACTCAAATGTACTACTACTACTACTAATACCTTAATATTACCAATCCTAAGTCAATTTTATATAATTTTTCAGAGTACTTTGAAGCAAAATTTTGTATTTTTTTTTTTATTTTGTGAAATGAATTTAGGTAATATGACCCGCAGATGTTCTTGACAGATTTTGTGAAGCTTTTGTGAGTTAGAGATGTGAGGGTTTTATTTCATCACTGATGCGACTGCAAATGTTTTGCATTACCTAGGGTAACGGATCCCCACGGCAAACAGAGTCACTCCAGACAGCTTGAGCTCCGAGGCAGCCAGCTGCACTGCCCCCTGGGACTTTCCGTCAGATAAGAGGATGACGACGCGTGGCACTGTGGAATTACGTCCGCCGGAAAACCCCTTTCTCAGAACAAACTTCAGAGCCAAGTTTGTCTGTGTGCTTCCACCTCTGAGCGAGAAAGAGACATGCTTTGTTTAGCCTAGAATATCAAAAGTAAATACTGCCACACATCACTGTGAAATTATATTCCAGTTTTTATTACTGTGCTGTGTGGTTTGTCACACTTCCACTGTGGAGAACCGTAAAGCAGAGTCAACACTGCACAATGAATCTGATCTCTGCGCTGCACTGATCTCTTATTAATTTAACTACAGCGGCCCTTCAGGAGTCTCAGGATAACACAGAAGCCTTTAGTTCTCTTCACTGCACTGTGTCCTAAACGCACCCTTCATGATGAAACCTAAACCAATTACAACATTCTCAGATTCACACTGGCTGATGTTTTATCTTTGGGTGGATTCAAACTCTGCCTGACTTCTTTCCAGCGTTAATGCATTATCTGAACTTAATAAATTAACATTTGATCCCTATTTGATAAATTACAGTTAGCTATAGCTATAGCTGATTAAAAACTGCTTCAGGAACTGCAACCAAATCACACTGTAAAGAATTATTATCTCGCTTGCTTTTTCTCTAACAAGTCTAAACATTTGGATTAAAATTTACATTTAGTCATTTAAGAGAAGGTTATACTAAACTAGTTAAAATGTTATACTGTAATATTATTCTGTAATTAAAGCATCTGTAGTCGACAATAGATAAAATGCTAAATAAAAAACATTTCTACATATATACATCTCTAAATATATTATATACAAAATATTATATAAATCTAAAACTAAACAGTCATGAAACTGCATTTTGCATAATTTGCAAATTAATTGCAACTACATATACATATATATACACATATATATATATATATATATATACACATATATATATATATATATATATATATACATATATATATATACTTTTTAATTAAATATATTCAGGTATTTAATTTTTATATGTATTTTTTGTTTTTATATATTTTAATTGTATTTTTAAATATATAAACTATTTTCAATATTTTAATAGTAATACTGATTGCTAATGTAATTCAACCTTTATGTTGTTTTTTGAAAAAGCATACAATTTGATTTTAAATATTATACATAATTTATTATTTAGTATTTTTTCTCATTGCAGAAATGAGATTGAGAATGTAAAATTAATAGTTTTTATATGCATTTATGTACAACTTACAGAGTGACTAATAATTAACAACTACATTTTTCTTTGTCACCTACTGACAATACTCCTTTATCCTGTGCTGAAATATATGATCTCCTATATCCTACAGGGATACAGAGTGCCAGCTGAGATGCAGACATGTGCACAGCTGGGCTTCTCTCCATCATCTTCACTCACAGTTGTTCCTCCAAACAGACAAGTGGTGATATTTTCATAGAGTGGGAATCTGAAACGGTAATTTCACAGCCTGTCGAGGGAGATGTGGTATGTCCTGACTGGGTGATGAGGTTTAAGCCAGCTGTGCACTTGGAGTGTAATTCAGCTACTAGTCATTACAGATTCTTGCACACCCTTCACCACAAAAACCATTAATTCAACCTCATCAAGCCGTCCATCACGGCACAGTGCACTCAGACACACTTGCACACACATGTTGAGAGCGTAATGTAAACACAAACCCCCCTTGTCTGTGTTGACAAAATCTCCAAGATATAAAACAGAGTGAGGTATTTCTCTTCCTCCACAGGAAGAGCTAAGGCCTGGTAGACACACAATAACACTAATCTCTGTACCTATAGTGGATTTTCTTCATCTTTTTCTTCAGCTCCTCTTTGCTCTTGTAAGAGTCTAGACTGATTTCCAGCTTGGGTGTGGAACCAAACTGAATCACGCCAACTCTTACCTGCCCAAAACACAGTTTAAACACAGTTTAAAACAGGAAGACGAATGAACATAATGATACCAGAAGTTGAGGATTAATCATACAAAATGTAAAGGAATACAGTGCTTTACAAGAGCATACTATTTTACTATACAATTTAAAACGCATGAAAAAAAACCAAATGTTTTTAAGGCTGGTTCACCCTAATGTGGTTTTAATCTTGACCAATGGCTGCCATATTCCAAAACATACTTAAAAAAAAGAAAAGATCAAAACAGATAATGGTAACACTTTACAATGAGGTGTCATTTGTTAAATTTAGTTAACGTAACAACTAACATGAACAAACAATAAATGCATTTATTACACAATTTATTATTCTTTTTTAAATTGAGTTAATGAAAATATAGCTGATCAATGTTACTTCACAGTACATTAACTAATGAACCTTATAGTAAAGTGCCAAGATAATTTATATGACTTTAAGTGAAAATAAAAAGTCTTTATTCACTATTATTGGGCATTTGGTTCTCATACGCCAAAATAAATGGCATTTAGTCATTAATGTTAAAAAATAGAAAAATAAAATTGAATAGAAGTGCATTTTGGTGTTTTTTATTCTTGTTAGAGCCTGATCACTATAAAAAGGGAAGGATAATTAAGTTTAATTAAATATTTCTCTTAATCTGAGCAGTCTGACCTTGTCTGTTCTAACATCGAGAGCCTCACTCAGCTTCAACACGTAGTGGCGGGACCGTTCAAATCCACCTTTCCCAACGCTGTAAGAGCTATCCATCACGAAGAGGATATCCATGGCTGCGGAGCACTGCATCACTGACCACAGACAGGAGAAAACACAAAGCTTACCCATTGGAACTCCATCTTTTGGTTCTGAATGGCCACTAATGTATAGTATTAGTCCATGAAAGTGCCGTCTGATGATTAACCCAATGGCACACGAAAGAACACAGTGGCAGTGAACAAACAGGACCATGTTCACATAAACACTGGCCTGTATTTGACACACTTGAGCAGCTCAAAGGTCGTCTGTGGCATGTTCTAACAGAGATAAATACTCACAAACTCATTACAGCAAGTTTGTGCTAGTCAAACGGCTATATTATAATCTATGTAGCTGTCATGTTAGAACCCGCTGTCTGTCATAAAGAAGGTGATTAGACAGAGACGGCATGCCGCCGTCTGTAACAGCACACACTTTTAGTTTTCCATACGAGGACACAACACTGACTTCTATTGTTTTTATGTATTAGTAAATGCCATTTTTAGAAGACAACATCTGCGGCAATTTTGCCCCTAAATTATAGGTAAGGAAACGCACAAACTCTCATCTCTGTAGAGTCATACCCTCAGACGTTCAACATGAAACTAAACCCTCTTTTTTCAAATAAACACAGGTTTAACACGGTAAGACATTAGCAGTGGTTCTTTATACAGACATGAATTCTGTATTTTATGCTTTCAGTGCTGTCCATCTACACTACAGAGCTGCTTTGTAAATGTTTGATCTGATTTTCTGAGAACCAAAATAAATGTCTACACTTACTTTCTCCAGCAGCATTTATCTTCATAATGGTTTCAAGATCCGTCTGCATTTCCTGCACAGAGGAAATGGACCAAACTATAAAGAAAAAGATCATTTCATTAGAAGATAGCAGTTAAACTTATCAAAAAATGTATTCACAAAAGTGATTTTATGTCCATAGAGAGCACATTAAATAAAAGTAAAGTGTCGACTTTAAGTTAATTAGTTTTTGGAGAATAAAATGTTACATTGTCATTTAGTGTAACACAATATTTATGTAAAAATTCAAACAGTATGCTTATTTCGAATATATTATTATATATAAATTCTTATAATAATTAATCATTTTAATAAAAGTTTATAAGGTGTTATGGTTATAAAATTGGCAAATAATGGGTCATATTTTATCCAAAAATCAACAGAAATTAGACATTTTTAAAAAGGTTTATTTAGTATAGAATAGAATAGAATGTATTTTTATGTGATTTTTATTATTGCACAGCTGTACAATAAAGCTGTTCTCTAACTGGAAGTGCACAAACAAAAATGTTACTAGAATTTGTAGGATCATTACGGTAAAAAAAAAATATCAGAATAAAAACATGTGTGTGTGTGTGCTTATTGTACTAATAATTAAGAAGAAAAAAAAGATACATGTAACAGCTACAAAAAAGTGTTATGAGAACCACACTTAATAAACAAACAAACAAATAATAACAATAAAGAAAATATGGTCAATTGTCATGCATTTAAATACAACACACACACACACACACAAAACTGAACGTTCCTAAACCATTTTCAGGTGAAATGTGACCTGGACATGTTTTTGGTGTTACTGATCCAAGTACTCCCTCAAGCACTGTCAAAGTCAACAACAGTTTACATAAATGAGTTTACTGAGCTGACCTCTGGCCCCAAGACACCGCTCCGCATGAAACTCACTAAACATCCTTCAGAGGGGACTAATTCAGAACGATTGGCATTCCAGCAACGCCCACTGGACGTGAAGAGAATGGTCAGGCTGTCCTGTCCCGTGTTTGCCGCTCGAGTGAGCAGGGTTCAGAGCGGCGTGCTCTCTCATGCATACATTTGCTGATTGAGAAGCAGGGGCCATGTGAACAGGCCAGGGCAGAAACAAAAGTTAAGTCCCTGCGTAACTCTCCTGCAGAGTGGAGTGCGCTATTGTCTCCTAACACTCATGGCATCATGAAGAGGGCCACTCTCACCGTGCCATGGTAACAGGCCTCAGCCCAAGAAACCTGCAGGTCCCCAAGGGGTAATGAGGGGTTGGGGGTGTGAAGGAAAATGCCACAAAATGGGTTAATTCCACTGATGGTGGAGGCGAATATTGATCTGGATCATTCTGAGTCACTGCTATTGTCACAAAACTTTCAGGAAATAAGAAATAAAGAGAATTTTATGTTTGTTTGATTTTTTATAATTTAGTTTTATTTAATATTTTAAAGAAAAATATTAATCAAAATCAAAATTAGAAAATAAAAAAAAAATGAAACAAAAGGAAAGGACTGATTACGCTGAAAAGGGGATGCGTAGGATTTTTTCACATGATAGATGAGTAGTATCAGTGATATATGGCTCTGAACAAGCCAACTTGTACTTGGTCACGGTGAATCTTCCCTCAACCCCTGCGGTGATCCTCTCTGACAGGCTGCACTGTGGAACCAGGAGACTGATTTAAGCGGACTGAAGGACTAAATCCCTTCTCAGATTTATGGCATATGTCCAGGAACGTAATGGGAAAATTCTTAAGGAACACACGAGTAGATATCTCAATTCAGAAACTCCACACTCCAACAAAATATGCACAGTTTAGCAAGAGTCAGCAGGACAGCCAACAAATGCAATAATAAAGCAAAAATAAATATTAGAAACAAACTTTTACAACATTTTAGCATTATTCAGTCTAATAAAACCTGTTATGGGGTTATAATGAATTATTACATTTTTGTCATGATACTTGCTTCCACCAAAACTGCTTTGAGCATGTAAGAAATGCTGCTGCTGCACATATTACATAAGAAATAACTCCCATGTATATTATACAATGAAAGTACCACATAGCAGATCTATACAGTTGGAGCTGGGGAAGGTGAAGGGTAATTGAAAAACACTGCAATTACTACAGCAAGGACTAGCTGTTTATAACAATAATGAGCAAATGATGCACAGAAAAAAACAAATAAACAAAAACTCCATCAACCCGTGCTATTGAGAGTTATGACAGAATATTTCCTATATTCTTATCTTTTCAGCATAACTCATTTCAGAAATAAAGATGCATGATTAACGATTAAGAATTATACAATTCAAATCTCTGCATTTTAAAAAAAATAAATAAATAAATAAATAAAATTTTAGGCGGTCAAATATTCAATGACTTCCTCTTACCTTGACCAAACAGGAGCATGAGAAGGAGATGCATTCTGCAACAAGAGGACATTTTAAGCCCTAAAATGTGAACAAATCAAGAATCAATTAAAACTCAGGAAAAGAGGCCAACTATGGAGCAAGTGTACCAAACAAATGGCTTGAGAATGCTAACAAAGAGAAGAAAACAGCTGTGAGTCAGGCAAAACAAATTTGGGAGAGAAAGATTTCTTGGAATTTCACTCATGAGTTGGTGGGCTTGAGGTTACTGGGGCAGCATTTTTTATTGGCCCTCTGGGGCACTGGTCAGGCAAACAAGGAATTTAAAATGGGAAAAAGCCAATCTGAGGGCTATTCCGAGATCAAACACAAGCCGTTAATAGCTGAGCAACTAGGTAGTATTGGGCTGTGAAGTCTGCACCCCCCACATACTATTAAATGACTGACAGAATTCAAGGCCATCACTACAACTCAAGACAAGACTCTTTATGGGTGGCCTGTCCAATGAGCCTAATGAGTAGGCATTACAGGTCCCCAAACATTGCTCCTATATGTCCTCCTGATAGCAGGCAAGCTCAGGTCTAAGCCAGTCAAACTGTCTTCACATCAGACTAATCATTTACCCGTCTGTGTTTGGAGAAAAGTGGAGGGAGAGCCCAATGATGTGTGGAGAAAACAGCATGATACTGTTCATCTCAGATTAAGTCTCCCTGCTGCCACAAAATCCTCCTGTGCCACATTCCCAGAGCTAAGGTCAAAGTTCACATCTTTAAGAGCCAAACTTTATTATTAAATTAAACATGTTGACAAATGCCAACTGGCGGCACCAGACAGGAGAATTATTCACTGCTATGGGTCACTGGATTTAATCTCAACACTTAGTTGTTCTCCTCTGCAATAAAGTCAAACCGACAACCATCAAAAACCACACTGTTTAAAAAAAAGGGAACTGGCTCATGGTTAGACTCAAAGAATGAACTGCTTATTTGCAAATGAATTATGCATTAGCCACAGGTTGACATGTTCAAAAGTTTGAAGTCAGAACAATGTTTTTCTTATTTTTATTCAGCAAGAATGCATTAAATAAATTGGAATGACAGTATAACTTCCTATAAACACTGATATTAATAATGAAAGTTATTTTAAAACAAATATTGCCGTTTTTAAAGCAATAATGCCTTGGTGAGCATAAGAGGCTTCTTTCAAAAACATTCAAATAAAAATCATATCAAGCCCCAGACTTTTGTACCTGTTGATTACAAGTTTTACAGAAATCAAAACGCATACATAACTTAAAGACATTTACTAACACTCATCCTGGCTTTATCAAGTCTTTGTAGTTGATCAAGCAGATAACAATATAACTCTACTCATGCAAGCGTCCATTTGATGAAATCTTTCCTTTAAATGTGTTTGAAAGACAAGCAAAATGTGTGTGTGTGTGTGTGTGTGTGTGTGTGTGTGTTATGTCTGCACAGCTGTATCTGATTGGTCAGGTTCCAGGTGTTAAGAGCAGTTTTAAAGGCAGAGTGGCTTCGGAATGAAATGAAGTGAGAATTGAGGCAATTCTGACCCGTGAGTTCACCCTTTGATCACGGTTGCACTTCTTAAGATACCCACAGAGCACCACTGAAAAGAGGAAAGTTTAGGAATGCCACCTGACATTCTTAAAGATAGAATCTGTTCCGTAAAGATTCAAATCCAGCTAACTGAGAGACAATTCAGCCACACAGGACTCTTTATGAGAGTTTAGAAAGTTGGACTAGAGTTGTCGAAGGGAATCTGATAAAATCTGAACCTGATAAGGTGCATTTCCTGCCAGTGAATGAACTGCAGGAAGCAGACAGCACTTGTTCAGGTGCTATTTAAAAGAACTTCCTTTGAGGCCGATAATCATCTGAACTCTTAGAGCACCTCAAAAACCAGCTATACTATAACCTTGTAAGAGCACTGGCTTTGCTCTCCTAATTCTCCATTATTCCCAATTTAATACATTCCTCACTGTTCTAAGCTTTTCATGTCCTACTTTATCTACTAAACTCTTAAGCGGAGATGCCTTAATTTTTCGTTTTTTTGATGCTATGGATCCTCTTAAATCTTAAAAGGTACCCATGAAAATTTATTTAACTTTTACATTTATTTCTCTCTATAAACTTTTCCACATACAACCACTGAACCCCAGTTTAAAATGACCTAATAACTTTATTGATAGTCAAGTCTTCCAGAAATTGACTTAAAACTATTTCAGATAATCTAGTTTAACAAACTAATGTGTAACAAACCAAAATATGCTTAAATTGGAATGCCTGTTAATGGACAAGACACAGGTGTCCGCAGCTGCTTGATCCCTGAGTAGGGAGCAAATGACCTGAGCAACACTAGACTCTCCTATAACCACAAGAGTGACCATAAATAAGAAGAAAAGTCGAGGATGGAAGCACAAAAGGTTTAGTTAGCGCCTTCCGAGTCACTCCCCATTTAAGGCTCACTTATTAAAACTAATTTGTGATTATCTATTTGCATAGCCCCTCCCCCAACATTATTGGTGACGAAAATTTTCTCAAGACATTTAGAATCATAGTTTAGCGGCCTACAGTATGAGAAATTGTTCATAATTCATCACCAAAGGGACGATCTGACTCACCTGTGCCATGACGTCACGTCTGCAACCAGACTAGCCATACTGCAGAAATTTTGAGTATTGGCAATATCCAAATCTTAGAAAATATTAAGCGCAATTTAGATACAACAGTCTATTACGTCAATATTTAGTCTAATAAAATCCACGTTGTTCTTTTTGTTTTGTGTTCTGGTTGTTTTAATAGTCTAAGGCTTTAACCAGTTTTACAACAATTAAAGAGATTATTAATCCTACTGCATTATCGCATTTTCTCTTTTTTTAGATTAAGCAATGTGGTAAATGTTATCCATGGAAAATGAATCTAACATCTTTGGCTATATTAATTTTACGCCCTAAATTAACCTTTTTAAAACTTTAAAGCCATGGACTCGATCCATTAGGCGAAGCACAGCACTACAGCGCGAGACTCTGGAGTTAGTCACTTACAGTGTCGCTGCACCGAGTATTTGCACGAAGTTTCGATATATGGACTAACTTCAGTTCAGAGAAATCTTCCTACAAATATTGAAACACATTAAACGCTGATAGTTCATGAGTAAATGTCTTACCTCGCCTCTCAATGACCGTCCCGTTCTCCACGCAGGTACTGAAGTGTCAGTCTCAGCGCTGACTCAGTAGTGAACAAGAGAGGCTGCTCTGCTGTTACTTCCGTACCCACTTTATCTTCATTCAACTGACTCGCTTTTTTTTCTTAATCCAGCCAAGACCAAAATTGCCCAAAAATGAATTAAAAGTTAACACAACGTCTCACCGTTTACAATTTCTCTTGCATAAAGCTATTGCAATAATTTAACAAACTTAAGATTGCAAGTGTTTTTTCCATGGAAACCCCAGGAGTAGATTTTACTCACGTTAATGCCATATTTCTTCATAGAACAAATGGTGAGTGAAGGCAGGTATTCCCTTGGTGGCTAATCGGCTTCACAGAAGAAAGACTTCTATATGTGGGTGTAAGTTTATGAAGTGTATGAAATTGTAAAAAACTAGAAAAATGTTTCCCCCACTGCTACATCCTGCCATTTTTTAAGGCTTTTATGACCAATAAAAACTATAGAATATCCAGAATGCTCATTTATGTAAAGACAAAATAACTTCAAAAGGTTTTTTTTTGTTTTTAATCAAAACACAAAACATAACTGGCCTTTGATAAACAAAAAAAAAACCTGACCAAGCAGAACTTGAAAACTGAATGGCAGTGTTGTATAATTCACAGGTTAATATATTTTTTTTTCCATTGGCTCAAGAAATAAAAGCATGAACATTATATGTAATAAAAACCAGCAACAATCATTTTGGTTCAGTGTAAGAAAAATAAAATACCTATGCCTTTCGAAGTATAAAATCTGTTTTCACAAGTGCCAACTTGAAGGCTACAAACATGGTTTAAACATTATTAATATATTAACTCAAACAGAACTAAAAGAAAAAAAAAAGAAAAGAAAACTGGCAGTGGCCATTTGTTTTGAACTTGAGTTACTATTTGGTTCCACCAACTTGTTTCACAAGGAGGAGAATCAATTTCTCGATGTGGTCAATCTGAAAGAGGTAAAGACATTTAAAATATTAATAAAATTAAGTGTATGTCAACAATTCATATTGGCAAGTCACGAGCTGCGTTAGCAGATTTTCCAACCTTTTGTTTTAGCTCAAGACAGCAGCATGTTTGAGGACCTGGAAGAGAAAATACATTTTAAAAATATAAATATTTTTGTGTAGATAAAAAAAAAAACAACAACGGTCATGCACTAGGCTAAACCACTCAGAATGTGTCATTGATTGTAAATGTCATTATTTTTTACATTGTTTTAATTTCTGAGACTGAAAAATGATAAAAGATTAAGCACTCACCAAAGCCACTGTTTGTGCTTGTAATATTGTGCGGCTCAGTGCATTCCACTGCAGTCATTGCCTTGAACATGTTTTCTGAAATCAGACGTAATAAACGTTTGACAACTGTTTCCTTGGATATGATGACAAGGCTTGTTTTAAATAACACCTTTGCGTTACATCTGAGAACACCAGGTGGAAAAGCACCTGTGCAGCACAGTTTCATTGCTAAAGATCCTGGGCAAATTCCTGCACAAGCCCTATAAATACCTTCAATATAACACATCTTGACAACATGATTTCTGCTTAATGTTTAATTCCTCACCTGGCTCCTCAAGCCTGCTGCTGGCACTTAAAGGCGGGGCTTGATCTATGAGGTGAGGTTTCTCAACGTTTGCAGATTGAGGTTGATCTGCTGGTTTAATCGAGCTGACGGTTTGCATCTTCCTCTGCTCTACATCCTTTTTTTCCTCAACAACAATGGCAGGTGGTTTGGCGCTAGCCTTGCTTGGTCCTTTCTGCATAGCTCCAAGGATAATGGAAGTAATGTCTCTGTCAGACTGACCAGACTGCTGGGTAAGGGTTAGCAGGTTGGAGGTCCCATCAAAACCCTGCAGAGATGCCAGGACACCCCCGCTCAACTGAATCCCAAAGAGCTCCAAAACTTCAGTGGGCCACACTGCAGGAAAGTTCTCTTTGCCTGTAAAAGGAAAAAAAAAACCTGACAGGATCACAATTATGACTCAACATAACTAAAATTGGAAATCCAAATCTGTCCTCTGACCTACAAGAGGGTTAACACTGGCAAAGCCATGTGCATGTAGATAAGTTAATGTGGTAGGCTTACCTGCCAGTGCACATCTGACTATCTGGAATGGATGCTGGAGAAGTTCTTTGGTGATGGGAAGGATGCTGGAAACCGGGACTGTCTCCATGTTCCCATAATCGGCATAAATTACATGTGCATGCTTGCTTGTTACCTCCAGCACAACAGCTCGGTACCAATTTGTGTCACCTGAATGATCAGAGTTGACCGGTTTGAGAAAACAACCAATGAATCTTTACCTATTACTTTAAAGATTTAGTCAGTGTTTTATTACGAATATCTGCTAGTATACCAAGTATAGTAATTCCTTTACAATTAAAAAAAGTTTGTGGAATATAAATTTTTTAAAAAGGGGTATTAACAACAGGAGAAGGGGAGGCGGAGGGAACGCAAAAAATGAGATATGGAAGGGAAGGAAACTGAATTATTTATAGTGGAGAGTTAGGGATTGGATTGGCTTACGATGGAGGTGGTACTGATTGATAGACTGGTAACAGCTGAATTGAGTTTCAAACGCACTTCCTCCCGAAATTGGTTTGCAACTACATGTAAATTAATAACACTACACATGCATAGTTGATTCGATCTATTTAACCTGGTAAGAGTAACCCATCGGTGAAAGTGAAACTGACCTGAGAACTGTGCACAACAAGCAGCTCCTGGTAAAGGGTGGCATTGATTAGGGATGGACTGTTTGCTGCAGTACTTTGCAACATCACTCATAACAGTCTTCAGACCCTCTACATTCACTGGAGGTTAGGGAGGGACAAAAATCAGCTGAATATAAAGCATTATTATTCTAATAGCCATCCTATGATAGTAATCTTTATAGTAGTTGCTCTAGATATACTTTAAATCCTATTTGATGAGTACACACCTTGTCCAGGATTCATTATGTAAAAGAGACCAGGGCTGATCACTGCTGCCACCCTTGGTTGGAAAGTATCAGTGCAAGACAGCTCCAACGTCTTCCAGTTCAAAGGAAAAGAGCCGCCTAGATCAGATGACATTTAATTATACACAAAAACAACAAAAACTTAACTTGCTTATTACTAGCAATAACAACACTGGCTTTATAAAATACAGTTCAGTTACCGTATGCTAACTTCAGCCTTCTCTGCTGGCCTAAACACTATCAGAATTTCTCATTTAATTTTAAATATATTTTTCCATGAATGTGTACTTAATGTGTACTTAATTATTTCCAATAGTCCATTTCCTTCATTTCATAGATTTTCTCCTTGTATTAGAGCTTTTATCCAATCATTTCGACCCGCCGCTAGCAAACTTACTTGAGGTTGAATCTTCTGCGTCTTTGGTAACTCCCTTGTTTACCTTCAAAGGCTCTTCAGCAGGTGGATTCTGATCAATGGGTTTAAGGGTGGGCAGATCCTCAATCTGATTGGTTTTAGCTGGCTGCACTTGAGATTGTTTCACCTGCCCGTAAGGTTTAGCTAGGTGCTCCGAGATTAGCACAGCGGCAATGCTTTGTCCAGAGCTTTCCAGCTCCACCCCATAACCCTTCTCAGTGATAGACAGCACTTTGCCACTCAACGGCTGACCAGCACAAAGACCCTGAAACTTATGCAGTGCCTCTTTAGTCCACTGTCCCTCCAGCGGTTCCACTCCTGCAAACACACGTGTACAATGCATTAAAAAGTTTATATACAGTAAAAACATTTGCATATTGAGAGTACTAGAGCACAATCAACCAACCAACAAATGTGTGCAATCTTTTGATTCATAATATACACATCGATATCAGATCAGATCTGTAATGCCCCACCCCCCCAAAAAACCTAGTCATGCTCTAGAAAAACATGTTTGTTCTGTGGTAATGAGTGGAAAACAAACACAATCAACACAATTAACAACCAGCAACAGAGAAAGCGGACCTGCAAGCCAACAACGAATTGCTTGGAAGGGAAGTTTGAGCAGGTTTGGTGTGATGGCCTTTAGATGTGCTGCATCCACCTCACAGGAGTTCCCATAGTCCACAAAATAAACTTTGGCCCTACCCTCACCACACACTTCTAACACCATGGCCCTGTACCAGTGTGCATCTCCTGCAAAGAACAAGCAAAAATAAAGATTGTTTTTTTACTGAACAATTCATTTTATTTAGCAAGGATTAGGATTGCAAAGTGGTGGAAGATTTCATGAAGTTTTCTAAACATTTCTTACTTTAAAAACAAATAAAAATTTCTGGAAAATTTCGTTTTCTGCCCTTTTGCAACCATAGCAAGGATACATCGGTTTAATCAAAATACATTGTTATCCTCTTTAATAGCTTTAAAAAAACAACAACTGACAAATACCTTAAAATATATAATCTGATCGATGTCTACAGGTGTGACAACCATAGTATTAGCAGAATAATTGACTCCGGGCTGTTGAATTATTAGAAAAATTATAATACCAACCCCAAACTTTTTAAAACATATCTAGGATCTTAAGTACAAAGTCTCAGCTGTCAACTTTTTGCTTCCAGTAAATAAAGTTTAAGTCAATACAGGAGCAAAAAGGTGCTTTTTTACCCTGTTACTTTCACTGTAAGTATGTTACTGTAAGGATGGTGTTTGCTTCTAAAGGAAGAGTCAGTATCACCTGTGAAGAGTGCACAGCATGGTTCACCCACAGTGGGGGTGAAGGAAGCTCTCTCAGATTCACACTGCTTCATGAGCTCATATGATAGCTCTGTCAGGGTATTAGCATCTGCAAGACAATTAAATACTTGGTTAGAAACACATACGTAATGTGTCCTACAAAGAAACAAAGAATAACACCGATAAACAATGGTACCTGCTTTGCTGTAGTTGTAACAATAGAATTCATCAAGGCTTTTGAGACTACTGATTACCAGCTCCACCTTTTGGCCATCAAAGGGAAGTTCAGCACAAGTCCACTCCAGTTTCTTAACAACAGGTGGACTAAGGGCTAGAGAAAAATATAAATATTAAGTCAATTACCTGTTTAGACATGGCAAAATTTAAAAAAACTATTCCTATCTATTATCTATTCCTCACTTACAGGGCATTTCAGGGAAGGAGGCTTGAGTAGGTTCATGCTTCTCTGCCTCCATACTTTCAATGGTAGCATAACCCATGTTAACCAACACCTCAGCTGCATTGGTCTGAGGGTCACTGGACTCATCAATCATGGACACCAGAGCCCTACCATCCTTCTTACCCAAAATGTCTACCCGAATGAAGCGGTTGCAAACTAGACGTTTTACCAGCGAAATTACCTCCTCCGACCAGGTGCCTGATGGACACTTTATACCTGGTGCATTATGAAATGTTTAAGGGTTAAGATGGGAAATTATTGACATTTCTAATTTTTGGGTTAACTACCCAAAACACAATAAAAAAAAAATCAGTGAATGAAACATACTGTACCTGCTAGAGAACAAGGGATCGCTTGAGTTGCCAAAGCCAGCAACTCTTTGCTGATTGGTCGTAGGCGGTTTAATTCAACCTCCTCAGAGTTACCAAAGTCTATGTATCCAACACACACACGATCTTCCGAGGAATAAGCCAGAACCTTAGCCCGATACCACTGGTTGTCTTCTGTAATACATTGAGATCAGTTCAGAAGACATCAAAGGACCACTATAGACATTTCTACATGACTCAAAAAGAAAATGGGAAAAAAAGCTTCTAAGGTTCTATATTTTTATTGCAAGAAAGATTATGGTTAAATTATATTTTTATAATTTCACTGGACTGACCAGAGAAGAGTGAGCAGCAGATAGTTCCTGGTGCAGGTCTGAAGTTTTCATTAGCTGGAGTGTTTGAGCAGTGCTCCCTTAAATTCACCTGCAACTGCTGGATAACACCTAAATACAACATTGCATTATACCTATGCCTACTGTAAGAATAGCATTTTTTAGAAAATTAGTATTAACATTCAGAAATTTTAATCAGCACAAATAAACAGTTTAATGATCACTGAAAGATCATGTGACTAATGTTTGACATATTTATAGAATTTTAGGTGTTTTTTTTATTAATTGTATCACACATTGCCAATGTTATTTTAACTTTGCTTCAATCAAATAAACGCAGTTTTAAAAAAATTATAATAATGTTATGTAGTAATAATGATAGAGATAAAATTATGTTTTAAATTGAGAAATCTCACTCGTATTTTCAAGCTTTTGACAGAGAATCTCAGAGGGAGACTGGAGGTGGGTGACAACAGCAGTGAATGAGTCACCCACTCCCTGAGTCAACGGCTCTGGAGGCCTGGCATCAGTGTTCTCATTCTTTCCTCCAGACAAGCGCTTGAAGTTCTCAAAAGATGCTGTCAACAATGAATCTGAAGGGCGATGCAAATAGAAGGAAGTAAAAAACAAAGAATGGAGTAAAACATTTATTGAAAGACAAGATAAATGCACAACTCACTGATGTCATGCTCAGTCTGGGGTTTGACAGAAACGTCCTCCTTTAAAGCATAGCCTTGCTCTATCAGGAAAGTGCTCATGTATTTACCTGTGAAAAAATTTAGACCTTCTATTTAAGTCTTGTGCGCTTCACACAAAGCTCTCCAAAGAGCGACTGCAATGAACCAATGAATGCCTTACCAAGAGTGCTTAGAGGAACATCTACAGCAAGCAGAGCTCCATCATTCATGATATCCAACACTGTGAAAGAGAGAATCTTTCCAGCAATTAACTGCCTTACAGCAATCGCGCATTCGCCTGTCCAACTTCCTGTCAGAGGCTTTACCCCAGCAACACAACACTGCAAAGCCTTTCAAGACACATAAAAAAGCAACTTTGGCAATAGCATGACATAGTAGCATCACCAAACTATTAAAATATTATAATAACTCACAAATGGTGGTGCAGCATCAATTTTCTCAAAGAGAGGCCTTATGTTGTCAAACGTAACATTCTCCTCATTTCCGAAGTCGATGTAAAACACATTGGCAACTCTGCGAGCCACATCCACGGACTGAACCTCAGCTCGATACCAGTTCTAAATCAGCATGAAAAAGACCAAACTGAGCTGTAGAATATACAGTACTGTCATTGTTTGTGACAGATAATTTAATTGGTTGTAATAACACACAGGAACATGAATGCTTATTTCCAGGGATTGAAACTCAGCTACTAAATAGGTTTAATTCTTTAAAAACTTACTGGCCTTAAGTTCTAGCTAGTTCTACTAGCGAAAAAGCTAAAGCTAAAGTTTTTGATGCTCTTCATTTTCTGTGTGGCGTTCAGTTACTAAAAATTAAATCAGTATCAAGAAAATGTCTCTTAATCTTCAAGTTGCATATGAAGTAGCATTTAGATTTACAAGTGTAATTCACCTCAGAGGAATATTTTAAACATCTTAAAATTTTGAAAATATTTACAAAATAAAAAGATACTTTTAACGTGAAATTCTCCAGTAGGGTCTGCTCTCTAGTGTTAATGAGTCATTAACATGTCAATAAGTTATTGCAGCTGAATCAAATCTATGTTTGATTCATTCAGCAACAAAATGTTGTCATGTTGCTCAGAGGCATAACACGCATAACAGAGCTGTGGCTGTGTTTGAAACATTTTTTTGTTGGCGAAAGAGCAAAAACAGACAATATGGTGTCTAAAACGTAAATCTCTTGATATTAGCTTATTGAACTGTTGTATAAAATTGATCACATTTGTAATCATGCTGCTTTTTTAAGGAAGGAAAAAAAAGTCACTCGTTGAGGTTGATTAACTATGTGAATTGATATAAATAAATACATTTTCTGCTCCCTTATCTTGAATTATGTGATCCTCTTAATGCATATTAATAGTCATGTAATCATGTAGGGAAAAAACACACTCACATGCACTAGGTTAGTCTAACCACAGACTTCATCACGTTGTGTACGTGTGTATTCTGTAGGTGGGGTTTTGCGATATACTCGATGTCAATGTCTCACTATTTCAATATTTGCGCCAAGCCTGTGCAGATTTGGCTTGCATAAACTTTATGAGTGAACATATCTTAAGAAAAGTAACCCACAGCTGATTTTTACCCGCATTTGGCGGGTGTTAATTTGAAACCCTGCTTATTCACAAAAATAGTAAAATCGCCGGCGTTCTCATAAACCTAACGAAAAAAAAATTAATTAATTAATACATCTTAAAAAACTTACCCGATCCAAAGAAAATTTTACAGCACAGAGTTCCCCAATCTCTGGCTTGTACTCAGCAGCAAATGAAGTGCTATAGACGTTCTGGAGCTCTTTGGTGATGTTTTTCAGAGACTCCATTATCTCTACTGACTGTAGGCGAATGGAAAATTCCCCAGGGTTCCTCAGATCAATTACTGCACCCTGAAAAAAGATCCACTGTGAGCCACAATATCGGTTTATGGGGCACAAAGAAACGTAGACCTAAACTGGAAAAAGTACCTGTATCTCAGATCCTTTAGAAATAACATTCTTGCGCAAATCACGTCGATACATTCTCTTTGGCTGTACTTCAGCACATATTTCCTTTTATTTAAAAAATAAACAAAAACAAGACAAAAAAAAGAAAAGTGATCTTTGCTTATGAAGGAATTAGATGAAATATCTACAGTAACTAAATGTAAGTCACTTCAGCAACCAAAGAAATACCTTAGCTTGAAGTCCACCAAGTCCATTTGCACTTGGAATTGGTGTAGATTCCTTAGCTTTCTCACTGATTGAAAAGAAGGTATATTTTCACAATGTGCTTCCAAAATGCAATTGACACGAATATCAAGAAAACATCCCTTCTAGTACCTGGAAACTTCTGGGACGCTAGATTTGCAGACATGACGATGAGCTTTCCAATCCTGAGACTGACAAGCTACAGAACAGTAGCATGTTTTTTTACAACGAGTGCACCTGAAGTTTCCTAAAAATGACACAAGAGAACAATTACAAATCGCCTACTCCTTCTGCAACTATCTAAAGAAAAAAAAATTGTATTCTTAACTACTAAATCTTTTATTCTAAAAATAAATATCAAAATCAAAACTAAAATGGAGAACATATGATATAAACTTGGCTGATGATACACTGGTAAGCAATGTAGCCAGGCAAGTTTGAGAAATGTTGTCATTAACGGTCAACCAGGTGAGACAAAGAGCCCAAGGCTGATCTAAAATTTGTATTATCAATGGGAAAGTTCTCAAGCACCAACACCAAAATAATAAAAGTTGTCTAGCCAAATTGCTCAAAAGGTTTCCCCATATATTATCAACCTTACTGTACCTTATATGTCATCATACATAATTATTTTACAATGTAAAAATCCAATAAAGATATGTTATTAGGGATGTAACAGTATCAAAATTTCATTCATATCTCGGTATGAATGGCACGGTACAGTATTTATTCAATCATTTACATGAAAAACAAAACTAATTAAGAGGCTAAAAAGTGTTTACATGAACACTGACCATATCAATGGCACTTACATTAACCATCTATCTGTAAACTTTGAAACAGGAACTTCAATTTTAATAACAGAAAATTATTAAACCTTCCACACATCTGATTTAAAACCCGCTTTAGATGACATCATATATCAATTTGCATATTCATTACGTCAGTGTATATTATTTTGCTTCTCTGGGGTCACAATGTTATTCAATGCACCCTAATTCTAAACATAACTGTTTTCACTGATATTTTTTATGGTTTCTGTTGTCAGATAAATATGAAATAGTGACTGAAATGCACCCCATTATAAGGCCTACTGAGCTAGCTCTACCTTACAAGATGATAGTCTAGATTAAAATCCTTATTAACAATCGTTTACATTAATAACATTTATAATTCATAATAAAGAAACCAAGTACACATAAAATATAGACAATGGCTATGCTGTGATTTTGGCTCTATTCGCATTTAAATTACAGTTAGAAGCAACATAATATCTATTTTAACTGAAAGCCCTGCTCATCTCAGCCGCTCGCTAAACAGCCATAAGTCTCTAGATTTGTCGTTAGTCGCTTTTAGGGAAAAATGTCACCAAGGGGGTCTGAATAGTTGCTAAATATATAGACAAAGTTGCTAAGTTGGCAACACTGATCTGTATTGACAGGCCGCAAAGAATGATGGGCACGCTTAGGCTGATGGGAATTGTAGTTCCCGCTACCTCCCGTTCGCGCCATTCGCCTGAACAAACTTTTCTCAAAAAAGAACTATCGCTTTATTGAGTCATGCGACCACGGTATTATCGAAGAAAATTTATATTGTGGTACGACAGTATTTACAATACCGTTACATCCCTAAGTGTTATACTTTCTTTTAAATGTTCTTTTTCTTACCACATTGGCAGATTGTTTGTATTCAAGCATATACATTTTGCAATGTGGCAAAATGTCAAAAATAATAAACATTGAAATCAAGCAGATCAACCTACTGTACCTTGGTGACTGCAGTAATTGCACAGCTTTACCAGTGGGCCCCGCATAGACCCAGCCATCTGTGGAGGAGCCAAAAAATCTCCACACTGCAGAAAAAAAAAATCAAACACGTACAGAATGCTCTCTGCTTACAGAGGTAGTTTACCCAAATATTAATATGCTGTTATTATTTCCTCGGCCTTAAGTGGTTCGAAACCTGTATGAATGTATTTCTTCAGCTGAACAGATGAATGTGGTCGACTTAATTGTTACTGGTCCCCACTGAGACATTCATAAAGGTTTGGAATTACTTATATAAGCTACAGGCAAAAAAAAATTAGTTTCTGGTGCACTACTTCTTTAAAGCCTGACGAAAAAGAACAAATTAGAGAAATACTAGGTATTTGAATTTTAAAAATAACTTTATAATACAGACATCATCACATACGTACATTCTGGCTACTTTTTGCAGAAATCACATTCTCCTTTTTATTGGCATCACCCATAGGACCTAAAGAAGATTAAAAGAACATATTCTAGATGCATTTTTTTAAAGACATGCATGTGTAATTTGCAAACCCATTTCACCCATACCATCTAGAATGTCACTTGCTAGCAGATTTTCTTGTGCAAGCTCGTGAAAAGTTGGTGCTGGGCCTCTAGGAGTAACGTTAAGTGAACTTGGTCCAGTTGCAGGCCTTCTCAAAGGGAGATTGGGTCTCATCAAGGTCTGAGTAAAGGCACGATTCATTGTTCCTTTTCCCGTATTACTGCAAGATGAAAAACATGGTTATTCAGCGCCACTGGTCATTGTGTGAGTATTTGGGATTACGCAATGCAATTCTGCTCCTTGAGAACCAACTTCCTGCAGAGTTTAGCTCTAACTCTACTCCAGTAAAGTTACACCCGTCTGTCATTTTCAAGCGAACCCAGATACTTTCATTAGCTGGTTCAGGTGTTTTTGATTAACGTTGTAGGCAAGTAACGTTACATCTAAAGCTAGAACACTGACGCACTTGAACGCACGTGGTGGGTCATGCATGCCCTGGCATACTTCTACTTTATGTAATTAGAACACGCAAGCGTCTCATAAGTCTTCCCTACCAAAAAATTACATTATAGTCTCTGAACTAACTAAAAAATACTGTATAATGAGTAACGTTATATTTACGGCAGTATTCATTCCGAGAACAACCCAATGCTCTTCAAGTCGCACGTGGCTTGCTAGGTTAATGAAAGCGCACGTTTATTCCATTATGTCTAAACCCTTCAATTTGTTACATTTGTTGGGTAAGGCTTAATATGTTATATGGATTAATATGTTATACGGAAAGTATGTAACATTTACCGAATGTATTATCGCGGAGATAAAGAATGTTCCTCACTTTTGACAGGATCGGATCACCTCGTGGTAAAACGCACTCAGCGCGCGTGCTTAATTGAACGACCTCTCTGTGACCTAAGGAATTCACGTGACTGGGGAGCTTTTTTTTCTCCTTTAAAAATTAAGCTGCTTTTCACATTAGGCTACGTAAAAAGTCAATGCAACATTTTTTATCATTCATTTCATTTTTTATGAATGTATAAAACCTTCACAATTATTGTTTTACTGTAAATGATATAGACGATATGTATATATAAACATATAAAATATATATGGTATAAGTAGGCTAAGTATAATATAAAATAGGCAATGTGCATGGATTGAAAAATCTTTCATATAAAGATGTACGTATGTGTGTATATACAGTAGCTACTGTATATACACAGAGAGAGAGAGAGACTGACTTTACACTCTAATGTTTCAATATATTGAACACTTGAACTGCATAGAAATGTTTTTCAACTACCTACATTTGTGAAATGCAATAATCAAATTAAAAAAAATATTTTATTTTATTGTCATAATTGTTCTGTCATAATTTGTTCTGCTGATATTAAGTTATATTAAAAACAGCTGTACAAAGCAACTAGTCACTAGTTCACCTCAGCTTTTTAATCCTGTCAAAAATGTATGTACAACTCCCCCTAAATTAAAAAAAAAGTTATAATATAATAAAAAATATATAGTTTTAAAGGTAAACAAATGTACATTTATTTATGTATTAATTCTGATTGAAGACTTTTTGCAGACTGAAATTGCCACTAAAATTCCAGTGAGACAAAGCATCTACAGATTCTTGAGAAAAAAAGCACCATGGTTTCCACAGATGACTTCGTGCTAGATGGGGTTTGTTTAACTGGAAAAACCAGCTGTCACACAACGTGGCAATGGTTGCAAAACAGTGCATTTGAATGGCAGTAAATGGACGGTTCCATTGTAAAGTCTTCAAACTTTCATCTTAAAAGAGGTAAGACAGAGATTTAGTTCACATTTACACAAGTCTTCTTTTAGCTTAGTCTCAGTTTGTTTCTTAGAGTTCATGAAAAGAAATTAAATTTAATAACAGAATCAAGAATAATCTCATTTAGCATTTAGCTTGTGTTTAGCAGTTCTATCAGAAAAACAAGCACAAGTGTTTTATATTTAAATATATTTAAATCTGCGCTAGTATACCTTTCTATTTCTATCTACAGAGTGTAATTAGACTATATCTATGAAGTCAGTTTTCTCCAAATGAGCCAGATATCTTACATATACATGTAAGATCTTTATTCATGGTTCTTATTTATGCATGAACAGGACTGAGATAAATATACAGACACCCATTTAACAATGAACAAGCTGAGAAGAAGAAGTACTCTTAACTTGGTGAAAGAACTCGATGCCTTTCCTAAAGTTCCAGAGAGCTATGTTAAAACATCAGCTTTTGGAGGGACGGGTAAGTTTTCACATTTGCTTTCTCAATATTACAGATAAGTGCATATTATTAATTAAGACTTTTAATTCTCTTCCCAGTGACACTGATTGTATTCGTCCTCATGGCACTTCTCACCATCTCCGAGTTTTTTGTATACCAGGACTCATGGATGAAATATGAATATGAAGTAGACACAGATTTTACTAGGTGCATATAGTTTATTTTGTCATGCATGTTTTTTTAAAGAATTTCAAAGACCTGACCTGATTTTTTTTTCTGACAGTAAATTGAAGATAAAAATTGACATCACAGTTGCAATGAAATGTGCAAGTCAGTAGCCTACATCTCTTATGCCCTGTATTTATTTATTTATTTATGCCAATTCTAAATCAATGCATCCCATGTTAAGGTTTTTGAGCCTATATTTTTGTATAGGAGTGGGTGCCGATGTGTTGGATGTTGCTGGGGCTGTCGTTGCATCAAAGGAACTTAAATATGATACTGTAAGTGATTTAAAGCTGCACTTTCAGATTTAACTAGTCAACGTACCATAACCTATAGCAACTGTTTTCTTTTTTTTTCTTTTTCAGGTAAGTTTTGAGCCCTCTCCAAAGAAAAGAATTTGGTATCAGTATGTATGACATTTTTTTCAGTTTTAAATTATTGATATTGTAGTAATAAACAATTATGATATAATTTACCGAACAATATCCATGCAAATACAGTAATTCTTCATCTCTGTGTTTAAGGATATTAAATGGGATTCAAAACAGACTGAGGGAAGAGCATTCACTTCAAGATGTACTCTTTAAATCAGCGCTGAAAGGACACTTTTCTGAACCACAGTACATCTGTTTAAATAATAATTATTATTATTATATTTAATCCAATATGTACAGTGATTATTAAAGATTTGATCAAGCATGATAGAGCTATAGCGTTTCGCTTTCTAACAGTTCATTTAATGGTTAATCATGCAGTGGATAAATAACTGAACTGTTTTTGTTTTTTCTTTGCGCAGAAATGATTCTACATCTAGTTCCCAGGATGCATGTAGAATACATGGACAAATCTATGTCAATAAAGTGGCGGGAAATTTCCATATCATATTGGGCAAGTAAGTATACGCTTTTTGAGCAACAGAAATACAACTGTACTTTATAAAGATGTCTTCTAAGACGTTATGTGTTTATTCTGTGCTTATAGACCAATTGAAACTATCAGAGGTCATGGCCATTTTGTTTCATTAATCAAAAATGAAGGTAAGTTTAAAAAGTAAAATTTTTTTTTTGATTTGTCAAAATATAAATGGAATCAATTTTGATATAGTAATTAAATTACACTCTTGTCAAGGCCCAAACCATTTACGTTTGAAGACATATTACTTTTTAATTTGTCATGGAATTCTTTAGATGTGGAGGACTCTTACTTTGCAATTTCGTTTTTTTATTGAAAAAATAAAAAAATTTCCAATGCAAATCCTTATATTACGTTTCTCCTATCTCCAGCTCCTCTGAACTTCTCACATCGAATAGATTATTTATCTTTTGGAAATGAAGCTGCTGGATACATCAATCCCCTTGATGGCATGGAAAAAATTACATTAGAGCGTAGGTCTTTTTTATGTTTGTCCAACATAACCCATATTAGAGTCTATATTAGAGTGCTTTCATGTACGCAAATATGCAGATAGGAATACATTTTAAAGTACAAGTAGAGCAATATACTTACCAAGACTTTGATTGTAAGACTGTGTTTTTTTTGTTTTTTTTCAGAAACTATGCTGTTTCAGTATTTTATTACAGTTGTGCCCACCAAGCTGCACACATCAGGTGTTTCAGTGAACATGCACCAGTTCTCTGTAACAGAACAGGTAGGTTCCAGGTTATTTGTGACTGTATTTGTATGCCTGTGAATGTGTGTGTTGCTGACGGTCATGTTGCCTGTTATATAGGAGCGTCTTATAAGCAATGAGAAAGGCAGTCGTGCTATACCTGGGATATTTATTAAATATAAACTGAGTTCACTGATGGTGAGGGTGACAGAGGTGCATATGCCTTTCTCTGTGTTTCTTGTGAGACTGTGTGGCATCATTGGAGGAATCTTTTCTACTTCAGGTAACTTTCACAGATAATACAATGTAAACTACAGATAGTACAGTACATACAGTATACATACAGTAGATGTTTATAATGATAAAGGTAGTCATTTTCAATAGTATTAAACATCTCAAGTTTTTAAAACGCATTGTTGGAGTGTTGTTGGCATGCAATGATTTTTGTAATCATGGACAGCAGCAGGTGTAGCTTCATAGGTTTTTCTTGTCCCGTGTTCTTTGACACAGGTCTGCTTCACAGATTGACTGGGTATTTTGTTGACATTGCCTGCTGTCACTTTAGACTTGGTGCAGATCAATCCCAGGAGGTGAGTCACTACTAAGTCACAATGCATTATTTACTTGGAAAAAATAAAACAAAGTATAACTATGAATAATGTGCTGATTTTACTATTTGGGTTTTGTGTTTTTCAAGGTTGTCCCTGATTAGGATCCCTGGAACATTTACATGTATTTATTTTGCAGGGACATTTATATAAAGCGACGAGAGGCATAAAAAGGTCCTGGACAGTAACCAACACGGATTATTT
>JAUCMT010000021.1:9931271-9942213 GCA_032357475.1 Enteromius thamalakanensis
CCCAATACTATCATATTTTTGAATGAGTATGGTAAGCTGTTTCCACTTTTATAAGAGGAAAAAAAAAATCAAGTGATCTTGTCGGTGCCACGCACAGTAACGCATTAAACTAAATGCACACAGGCGGCGCAATTTGGCGTCTGTCCGCGGCGCCCAGCTACGACTCAAGACGCTGTTCAAATTCCTGCCTATTGGTATCGAATACTGAAATTTTGGTACTGTGACAAGACTAGTACCCTCTGAGCTTACCCTTTGCGCTTGGCACCCTAATGCCGAGTTCAGACTGCACAATTTTTAAATTAATTGCGCCACAGGTCTTTTCACACTGCATGATTATCCGGGGTAACATTCAGTCGCTGCTGTGTTCACACTGCATGATAGATCGGGGAAAGGGGCTTTCACACTACATGACTTTACAACAGGAAGAATCGCCGACAACTTTGTCTTTTGCCAAACCCATGCAAGAAGTGACATGGAAACAATGCAAGGTCATGTTTGAAAGACCGGAGTTCTCACGTGAGACTGGGATTATTATTAAAAATGATAGCAAGCAAAATAAGCTTGCCATACAAATTGCATGTGTGCTTATTTGCAGCGAAAAGAAGATTATGGACGAGGATAATTACCTTTTATACCTTCGGAACTCCTCCCAACATTCCACTGCCTTGGATGTGGCTCTCTCTTTGGCCATCTGTAATTGCCGATAGTATTTTCAGTTAGAAGACATTCACGCGGCATGATTCTAAATCGCAAACAGGTCCAGATATTTAGCATGCCAAAAAAATCGGTGCTAAAATCATGCAGTCTGAACTTGGCATTAGAAGCAGCTGATCTGCTGATCTAGAAGAGCAAGAAGACATGCAGGGGTGTAGTTCAGATATGTAGAATGGAATCAAATAAGTCATAGGTCAGAATTAAATTTAACCCCAAGGTTTGTGATGGTCGGTTTTATGTGCTGGGCTAAGGCACTCAAATCAATCAAAGAAGGCCCAGTCACAACACCAAAAACCATCACTTCCATTTTCTTTTCATTAACATGAATTAGCAAAAAAGAATAATAATAATAATAATAATAAAATTAAAATAAATAAATAACAAACAATTAGGAGCCAACCAGGCATTTATGTCGTAAAGACCCTTATACTGACACTGAAAGTCCAGCCTTCCAGATAGGATCTGAACCACTCAAGCACTACCCCTTTAATGCCCACACATTGTTCCAACCAAAAGAGCACAAGAATAACATAATCCCCAGAATCAGTAGCTAAAAATAAATATTATAAAAACTAAACACAAAAAAAAAAAAAAAACTTTTGGAACCAACTCTGTACTGTGGAAAGCTCTAAAGCCAGACTGAAAAGTTTCAAGCAATTTTTGATCTTCCAGAAAGGTAATTAATTGATTACAGAATATTTTTTCAAGAACTTTTATTTTTTCAAGAAAGATCACTATCACCTGATTACCGACAACTATCACCATTCAGGTGTGTGCTCAGATTTAAGACTGTTACGGTGGATTCACACGGGGCGTCAGTGTCAACGCTTGACGGAGGGCGTGGCTGAAGTTTGGCACTGACACCTGGTCTTAGCAGCGTCAGCTAATGAAATTAGACAATTTGCTGCTCTTGAACAGGATGGACTTGACTGGCTGCCGCCTGGCTACTGTATTTGCATAGAGCGATCCTGATTGGCTGACGCTTCCGTCAGAGGCGCTTCAGTGGCGTTTCTTGTGACAGAACTTCTACCGCGAGCAACGCCAGTAAAGCGACGCCGATGGATCCACAATGCTTTTCGGCAACGCTTGACATTACCCATTCAAATTCAATGGGAAGCGTTGACGCTGACGGCCCGTGTGAATCCACCGTTATAAACCGCTCTGGCGCCTCTTGCGCCTCACGTGGCTCGCTCCTCGATCGGCTCGCTTGGGGACGGCTCATTCCTCCCACGTCAGCTCCTGCTTCCTCCTTCCTGGACCCACAAGGACACCAGTGTGCATGCACAGGGGAAGAGACCGGTCTCCCGAGGAGGGGCGGGCCTAGTCCTTTTAACGGCGGCGGTAATGAGGCACCATTGGACTCCGGTGCACCTCATCACTGGCCGTCAGCTGTGCACAGTCCTGCGCCCCTCCTCTTATCCGCCCACTCCCGTCGGGAACCTGGAGAAGGGCGGCGCTGAAGGACAGGGGAGGTGATAATTGGCCAACGAGGTAAGCTGCCTCGTCACAGTATGTAAACTATTTTATTAGAGAACACTTTAGTCCACTGACTTACCATGTCAGAAGAAACCATTCTGAAAAAACTTTAGACTGCCACGGAGCAAATTCTTTAGCTCTTGCATCTTGTTGGCCCAGATTTGACAAGACAAACTCGACAAAGCTATGCCATCAGCCCCGAGATTCAGCTGCTGGCGGCTATTCGTTTTTATGCCGTGGGGAGTTTTCTGGAGGTTTTTGGGGATGGATTTGGGCTGAGAAAGACCTCAGTGTGGCTATGCGTTCACTCAGTCACAAACGCACTGCTTCGCCATGCCACCGATTATGTACGTATGCCTTTCACAAGGCACGAAGTGATGGACACACATCAAGTGTTCCATGTCATTGCGGGTGTCCCGCGAGTAATTGGCCTTGTGGACGGGACACTTATTCCATTCTCCAACCCATCAGCACTCGACCAGGCCTTCATTTGTCACAAGGGCTTTGCGGCTAGCAATATTCCAAGTGGTAGTTGATCCAGGGAAGTGATTACAGACTTGGTGGCAAAGTGGCCTGGTAGCATACACGACAGCTTTATGTGGGCCAATTCAGCAGTGGGTCAAGACTCTGAAAGAGGAGTTTTTAGGCAGAGTATTCTTTTAGGAGACAGTGGCTACCCCCTAAGAACATACCTTCCTAATCCAGTCACCAACCCCACCATGCAGTTCTTTCCCGGTTGGAGATAGTTGTGCGGAAACTGGCGAATAGCACACCTTTGTGGTGTTCCACCTCATCCAGCAGTATAGCCATTTCGGAAGCAGAGAAGCTGGGAAAATCTCTTTTTGCGGTCTTTTTTCCCCGACATAGTAAATGTCTGTATGTCTTTCATGTTGGCGCTTTTACTGAGGAAATCATGCAATTACACAAATGAGTGATTGACGCTAATAATGTGATACGGCTGGTTGCACCATCCTTACCTTAAGGTATAGTTCAGCGAACACACGTAGGAAAGGTATAACTTTAGTTAAGGTGTACCTTTTGAGTCTTTGTATCGCGCTAAGAGATAACATTACCAGAGAACGCAGCCCAAGACAGTACTAAACTCGGAGAAACACGGGGAAACGCTTTGTACAAGGTAAATTCAATTCTCTGCAGGGATCAGAAATACACAGGGCTTTAAATAGACAGGGTAACAAGTTAACATGAGAAGGGAGGAGGAGCTACTCAATAACCATGGTGACAAAGAAGTGAGTAATGAAACACAGACACAATGGAGAGACAACATTTCACAATAAAAGTCCTTGGATTGATACAGGGGAACAAAGACAAGAGTGGCACATGTGGTGGAGTGCCCTCTACTGCCATTCGCGGCAATCATAACACACATCCATTGCTTTGTTTGCTTTCTTATTTGTTTATTTATTTATTGTACTTTTGTGTATTTTTGTTGCACTTAGCTAATCAGAGGGAACATGTCGAGAGCAATTTCATAGCGTGATTTGGATGTAATTGGATTTTGCAAGAGTCACCACAAGTTACATTTTTGCTGAAGATTGAGGAATGTTTTTAATGAAAATGTAAAAACGTAAATGCATTTACAAGGTAGGAATAAACACGTATGCTGCAGCAGAACATAAATATGTCTATACTAATGTATACTAGGGCTGTCAATTAAAATATTTAGGCAAGTTTATTTATATAGCACATTTCAAACACAATGGCAATTCAGAGTGCTTTATATTTAAGGAAATAAAATAAAATAGGTTTTGATTACTTGTATATTTTGTGACCTGTCAATCATATTTGTCTTGATTGCAGTTGGTACTGCAAGAGCTATAAAGATGGTTGTTATGGCATGCATGCCAACAGGGATAGTCACTGTCATGTAAGCACTAGGGAAAACTGCTGTGTAGCCACTAAGGTTCTATATGAATAAATGAAGCAAACAAAACAAATGCCTGCAGAACCAATAATCACAGGGCCAGGTGATCTCACATTATTGTACACTTTATCTCTAATGATAGCTTATATTATCTTGCGATTCATGACACTAATTTTAAAAGTTAAAATATTATTATATTAATGATAGCAAGCAAAAGTTATAAACTCTTCTATTGTAAAAATGCTTTCTCAACATAAAGGTATAATTATGTTAAGATCAAAGAATAAAGAATATGTGCTGCATACGTTATTTAATTTTATCAGCATGTACAGTTTTTTCTATTTTTCAATTAGTGTGCATTTTAAAGCATGTTCATCTAATATTTATAAGCAGTATACATAATAGCAGTATACTAATATATTTGAGACACAGAAAGAACTGAACTTACCAGAAAGTCTTTTTGCCATTTTCAGTTTGTCCTTAGTTTCAGTCTCCACCTGTGAGATTCCTGAATGAAATGAGAAGAATGTTTCCTGAAAGCTCTCCTGTCATTTCAGTTCTGATGTAATGCCAAATACTTGACAGAACTGTTGTGAAGTTTACTCAGTCAATATAAGCTAATTTTATTAACATATATATTATTATAATTATTTACAAGTTAAGTAAAACTTTGTAACCATGTGAATGTATATTTGTCATTGTGAATGATAAACATATGTTCAAATATTCTTATTGACAAATATAGAATCATGTCATATTTGCTCCATTTCCACAGAGTGTACATGATCATGAAATTTAGAGTTAACAGCAAGCACTTGTTTAAAAGCGATTACTTCACATATTCATAATGGCTCCCTAAAGCACAGAAATGAGCTTATTATAATATTAGGATACTGGCAGCAGTGAACAAAAATTGCAGGAGTGGGAAAAATGTTACAATACTAGTAACGTCAAATAATCAGTCTTCTGGATGCTTCAACAATTGGAAAGACATTTCACGTAAATATGTTCATCAATATCTCTCCCATTTTTCAACAACATGTCTTTGATTAAAACTTGGTTAAACTCGTTTGAAAAACTTGGTTAAAACTCGTTTTCACACTCCAAAGTTTTAATAGTAACTGAAACTCTTTGTTCAACTAATAAATAGTTAACAAATTGTTCGACTTAAAAAGTTTTTCTTCAACCAGACTGAATCGTTTGAAATGGTTCGCATTTCCAGTGAGCACTAAGTTACAGTAAGTTCTTCACTTTTTTTTACTTGACTGACACTCCCTCCAAATCGAAATAAACCAATATCCCAGGGTTATTAATTTACTCAAACTTTACAACACAATTTTTTATGAATGTATCTAAGCTGTGTACTTTGTTCAGTTGAAGATTATGTTATCGGTTATAGACCCAAGGGGTTAGTTAGGGATAATGGACCATAATTAAAACTCTGTTTAATAGGAATAAGGAATGCTTTATAACGGGATTTATATGATAAATACCTGTACTGTAACTATAGGTAATGATGAAACATTCAAAAACTGTGTTTGTAGTAAATAGAACTAATGATCCCAAGCAGAACAGCTGATATACTAAATGTGTGTAAATTCCCCCTTCACTGATACTTTGTTCCACTAAAAAATAGCAAACAAATAGTTTGACTGAACTTCAGACTGAAGACTGAATCGTTTGAAATAGATCGCTTCTCAAGTAAGCATTAAGTTCAAGTAAGTTCTTCACTTTTTTTAACTTGGCTGACACTTCCTCCAAATCAAAATAAACCAATATCTTAGAGTTAATAATTTACTCAAACATTACAACATATTTTTTTTTTATAAATGTATCTAATCTATGTACTTTGTAGGACAATTAGAACCAATCTTTATAACCATAAACTCAAATGTCATAGTATTGTAAAAATCTAGTTGGATAAGTTCTATGGACTTACAATAAATGACTGCAAGACTACCCCCTTTGCCAGCTGTACATGGTTTAGACAGATGTTGATATCCGGGGTTTAAATTTCATTAACTAAAAGACAATTAAATTTGGGTGAAACTTGTTTCCTGTTTTTCATACTTTTATTATTTGTGGAAAAACTTGAAACACTAGTTAAAATAAGTAAAGAATCGCATTGATTTTTGTACATTTTATCTTAGTTCGAAAATTGTGTTTTTTTAAGCTTTTGTGTTTTGCTTTGGTACCAAAATTGGTACAGAGAACCATGAAATTTCACTGGTATTGGTACCGAATCTAGAATTATTGGTACCGTGACAACACTAGATGTGACGTACATCCATCCAGTACAGTATTCCTAATTTAAATGGGTATACAATGCCAAACGCTTTTACATGTTCCAGGTGAAATGTTGGTCCAGATCAAGTACAAAGGGTGTCAGCTTAAAAAACAAAAACAAATTTTAATTATAATAATAAAACTACTACATAATAATAATTATAACAATATAATAATAAAGACTACATAAACACACCAAGTAAATGTTTAAAATGCTCTCTTTTCTGTAATTTAAAGTATTTCATTTAAGATTTACATTAATTCATGTGTATTTCATCTCCAGGCTACAGTCAGGAAATCATTTCTTCCACCACTTCCAGGATTGAAGTCTCCAAATATTTGAAGATACACCTATTTAAAATCAACCTGACAGTCAGCAAAATTTTCCACATAACCATCTTAAGTCAATAACTGACTTAATAATAATACAATAATTAGAGTGTACTTTTAATCACACTTCTTGTGTGTTTATTCATGCTAATTAAAAATGAGATCTTATGTTTTGTTTATGAAGGAACTTTTGTTTTGTTTTGTGGCTAACCCCAAGCATTCTCTTACTTTTATGATTTTTTTTGTTATTGCTTTTGTTATTCTTTCTGTCATTCTTTTACTGCGATACAAATGAGAGGGAAAGAAAGAGAAAAATAAAAACATAATTTTCACTCTATTTTTTTTTCAAATACACTTGGTATCATCTTGTAATCTTAGTTAAAACTTTTTTTTTGTAATTTAAGAAAGAAATGTAACACTTTCATTACATTTACGGAACCAATGCAGGGATTTAATCTTGGAAAAGAACACTATTATTACTATCTGCAAATTAGAAATTCTATTAAAACTACAATAGGAATCCAATTTTAAAACGTATTAGCACAATTGGTAACTCTGCAAAGACGCTCTCAAAATTATATGCTTTAATATCATCTATAGACACAAACACTGCTGCACCAGTCAAACAATGGGAAAAAGACCTCAATATCAAAACAGATAAGGAATTTTGGGAAACAGTTTGCGGAAATACCTTTATTTTTAGCACAAATACAAATATTCAATTAATTCAATATAAAGTTGTACATAGAACACACATTACACAACACAAGATGTTTAAAATGGGCCTAGTGAATTCTGACAGATGCACCAACTGCACCTTAAATACACAGGACACTTATCTTCATGCAATTTGGCTATGCCCACCAGTCAATCACTTCTGAACAGATGTCACAAATAAATTAACAGAAATCTTCAAAACTACTATCCCAATGCTCCCAGTACTGTGTCTCATTGGCGACACCTCTCACATGAACCCAGTTTTTAAACACCCAGTTCCCATACTCATGTCTCTAGCTATCGCCAAAAAAACTATATTACGTCACTGGAAAAATAAATGCCACATCTCAGTTACACAATGGATACATCTGTTAAGGGAACATGTCATACAAGAAAAACATACATCAACTTTATTGTAACGAAAATTATAAAAATATTACTGTAAACAAGTTTAATTACATGTTGCTGTAAACATACTGCGTTTCACACAAAAGCACTTACAGTACCTGAAACTTACTTTTGAGTATTATACTGCAGACCATTTTACAGCAATTAATATAATTGTAACTTTTGTTTTAAATAAATTCAACTTATTTCCTCTAGTGCACTATATGTGCTGTAAATACCTTGTAAAATATCCTATTGGGGTCAGTTCTAAATAAAAAAATTAAATGCATTTTGTATGATCTCTTGTCTTTTGGTAAAGTAATTACCATTTTGTTGAAACTGCAAAGCGAATATAACATTTTGAGATTTCAGTAGTTTTAAAAATGCTTTTAAAATAATTAATGTTAGCTCAGAAAAATCACGCAACTAGCTGTGAATAATAATTTTAATCGACTAAATATAAATCCTCAATTTTACCCCAAAAGATATAGCTTAAATTATGACAACTACTATACACTGAATGTCTGTCCAACTCATCCGTATACACAAGACTATGATCTTCTGCCAGGAACATCAGACACGTTATCTGCTGTCCATATTCAGCTGGTTTGTCTTCGTCCGGCATCTCAGCTGAGACCTGTCCACTATGGGAGACCCTTCCATTAGCTGAAGTACCAGTGACATAGCTCTCAGCATCACTGATGCACACAAGTCCTCACAGCCCGTCAAGCTGCAAACCGTTTGAGGGACCCTAACCTACGCTGCTCATAACTAACAACAATGTAGCAATGTGCCAAATACACTCGGAGGAGGCCAGCAACCATAAAACAACCTAACACTGCACAGAAAACCTGGACAAAACCATGTGAAGACCCCTCGAAACATCCTGCCAACCACGTATCAAAGCGCTGAAAGCCAATTAGAACATGTGCTGAAAACCTACTCTGCAATTTTGACTTATAAATAAAACTTATTCTAAAAACTCTAGAACTATATACAGTATTTACACGCATCAAGCTTCGTGTGACACTGTGATGAGTGTCTGGGCTTCTTTCTTCGGGGCTCCTCAGACAGGGGCTCTTCACTAATGTCCACGTGAATTCAAGGAGCAAAGCTTCCGTTATTCGTGGAGAAGCTTTCATTGATCAGAATGGGTCCATCAGGCTGCTCTGTCTCCAGCAGTGAGGGGCAACTAAGTGTCTCCCATAGATGCTGCTTAATCTTCAGTCCCAGTTTAAGACTGTAGGGACAGCGTCTGCCACACCATGTCTTCATCTCAGGCTCAGCCACAGCGTGGTAAATGTCCTGGTAGCCCTGGACAGATGTCAGGAAGGACAGCAGCCTTCTTTAGGTAGCGCTTTTCCAGACATTTGGGTCTCCAAGCTTTCTTAGAGATGCAGCTATAAGAGTGGTGCACCCTGCCAGCTTTGAAAGCTCACCTGGGTCTTGAATTGAAGAGGTGCTCTCCTTTACGAATCCCCTCAGATGTGTGGGAAGAGACCTGGTTCTTCTCATTCAACACTGCTCCATGCAAATAGAAACTCACAACCTCAACAAACAACTCAAACTCACCAAATTGTAGAGTTGTGAAGAGCTTGCAGTGGAGCTTGATCAAAATTAGAAACAGTTGTGTTGATTTTCAAAAATCAGCTCAGGCTGCTGTACTAACATAGAACGTTGATTCATAACACCCAAAAAGTAATTTTAACACATTCAGAGTTATTTCATAAGTGTTAAAACAACTCCATAGAGATGTGGTTAGACTCCGCCCTGCCGCGTCACTGCCGAAATCACGAGGATGCCGCCATTATCTTCAAGTGCGTTTGAAAGGCAAGTAACAATAAATCATACTTAAGCATTTATAATTTGGTGCTAATTCAATAGCAGATTTGACAATATTACGTGCTGATGAGGGAACGCACACACAGCCTGTTATAAATGCACATCGTGGTCGCGGTTTAAGTTAATATCGCTAGTTTCGAACTAGGAATCAAATTTTTACAGCGTAACTTAATATATTTTTAATGAATAAATGAACCGAATTAATAAATCGAATGACAATTTTATTTTAAGACTTGTTTATTGCCAGGACTAGAATTGTTGATTATGTGATTAACCTAGCTAACATCAACACCTAACATTTTGCAGCTATTGTTAGCTAGTTAACGCTAGCTAACGTTACTAAAGCTGTGTTGAACTTTTATAAAGAGATGTTTTTACAAGCTTAAAGCAACGTTATATAGAGAGAGAATATTAAAAAATAACAGATGTAGAGGGTCGAAAATTATAATGGCCTAATGTATGCAGAAATTATATACATAGCCAATATAAATAGAAAAATAATTCACCCCTTATCCAAAAGCTAAAAAGTTGCAAGTGAAACAATGTTACTCAAAATAACTAAATAAATGACAGACTAAACCTGAAAATTGTATTATTAGTTCTTCCTGTAGAGGACGCTTAGTGCTTTTGAGATGTTGAATTGTTCAGGTCATAGTTCATTAAACATCACCAGAGCTTGCAGCATATTCATGTGTTTGTTTTACTAAAAATACGGTTTGTTAACCCTTTAAAATTACTTTAAAGGATCAATGATGATTTTGTTATACATTGGGATGCACATAAATGCAATTTGTTTTGACAAAATGTCTATTTAAACGATTTCAGTACGAGTCAGCCACTAATTATTGTAATAAGTGAATACGTAAAAGAGACCAACAAACATGTACATAAACTGAGTTTATGAGTGTTTTGTATAAGTTGTACATATGGATTATAATTATATAAGTAAATATATGCGAGTTAAATGCATGTTTTAAATCGCAGTTACAGTTAGTTTAGTCAAAATGGCGAATTGTATTTTAGTTAGAGCCAAGATGGCGTCGTCCATGTGGAAAAATAACTTGAAACAAAAGTGTTTAATGATACAATAATGTAACCCATGTTAAAATATGACATGAATAAGAATAAATAGTTTAAAAGCTGCATAATGCCGACAGAAAATTTGTGGCCCTTCCCCTTTAAGGAATTAGTGTGACGCTCCAGCAGAGGCCTAAAGGAGACAGCAGAGTAGAGATTGGAGAGAACAAACTTTAATAAGCAAAGAAAAGAGTGCACAAGCTGATTTGCAGTTGAAAATACATACCTTAC
>JAUCMT010000021.1:9958114-9983899 GCA_032357475.1 Enteromius thamalakanensis
TATATGTAATACTTTCAAAATATATACTGTTCGAGTGTGTTTTAATATAAACATAATAAATTAACTTAGCATAAACAAATATATTATGTAAAGAAAAACTTTTATTTTGGATGCGATTAATCGCGAGTAATCATTTGACAGCACTAGTACAAAATGCAGTATTTAGTTTTAAATGAATGTAGCATGCATTTACCCACACAAATACTGAAAAAGCCAAACCCATTCATACAAATACAAGTTTGGCATGTAGTGTGTTTAATATTTAAAACTGATATCTGACCTGATCAGGCAATGTTAAGTGTCCAAATATTTCTGTAGTGCTGCCACTGTAGAATAGCTCTGAGCTCATGGTTTGGAAAATTTCTCCGTGCTGTCCTTCCTTTCCATCTGGTTGAATTTGGCTGCTCATTGTCCTTTTCTTGCGTCCTCTCTTTCTCTTTATTTTTCTTTTGTTGTTTTGTTCTTTATTTATTTGTTTGGGGGCTTCCTGACCAAGGCTTGTATCTTGACTTTCATTACAAAAGGAAATCTGGCAGACATTCATCTTTTTCTTTCTCACACACACACACACTGAGCTAACCTACGCTTCTTACAGAGAGGTCTTGGCAGTGATATTTATAGCTGTCTGTTCTTGCGGGAGTGATGCGTCACCGAGGTCGCTAATGATGCCCGATACACATTCATACTCACCTTCATACATGAGGAATTAGGCCGCGGATGCCCATTTCACCACAGAAAAAAACTCTTTTTGCTAAACAAAGTGAATGGTCTTAGAGAATGAGAGCACTTTGTTTATGCCTTTGGATGAGATGAATAATTTAACATGCTGCAGAGGGCTGCAAGTTGGGTTGCCACCACCGCTATGGACAGAAATGCCATTTCTGTCCTTTTCCAATCACTTGAGTAATGGTAGGCTTTCAATCGGTCCACCTGCACTAACCCACATTCATTAGTTCTAATCAAAGACACATCCCATTGAGGTCAGGCTTAATTTAGCCTCCTTAGCTGATCTTTAGCCATTACTTGCAGCTGAGCTTCCTCAATGAGTCCAAGTTCCCCAAGAAGTGGAATGTTTCCCAGTTTTTATCGACTGTTGCCATTTGAGTGATCCTTTGACAGGCGGGAAGGTTAGATCTGGCTGGTATATCGCTCAAGGCCTAGTGGAAATTGATTACAGCATAAAACTGAGGTTGATTTAATACGGTTTCCTTGATTTAACAGCGTGACTACACCTAGCTGATCATTTCCATTTATCTCGAGATAAGCATACTCAATGCGCCTCTCATCAAGGGCAGTTAGAGGAAATCTCTGATGTTCTGGAATTGATACTAAGTGACGTTGGATTTGCATGTGATAAATTTTTATTGGAATTGTGCATAAATCATTGCTGTTTAGTGGTGATTGCTACCAGCAGATGATGAAATGTGTGGGGGGAAATGATTGAATGTTTAGAATCTGAGCCCCTCTAATGGACATGCGTCCCCCGAAGGAGCACTTTATCATCAGGGATGTCAATTTTAGATCACTTCCACAATGGACAGTCGTTTAAATTGACGATCAATGAATCGATTAATCGTTAACATTAATACAGCAAAATGAAAGAATCTGCAAATAGCTTTCCAAAGGCCAGCTTCCTCACCCGAAGTGTTTAGTCTAAATTAAAGGCTAGTTCCACGCTAATAAAAAATAAATAACCTAGATTATGATAATTTGATAAAATAAAGAGTGGTCAGTGAACCGCTTCCAAAATCACCGGCGGTGCTACGGCAAAACACACTGTTTCCCATCTGAAACATTTTAGTGTGGGTATTAAGACACAGGACATTTTGTGTCCTGTTTTACTAAATGGTCACCAATTTAGTAATATTTCATATTTCTTTTCCCAAATTCTGGCTGTCACATCCTCATTCGCAAGTTTATTTTATTGTATTGTTATGCACTTTTAATCATTGCTTTCACATCTTACCGTGGTAAACGCACGGGGAAGTGAAAGAATTCGCTTAATTATTTAAGTTGTTCCCATATTTTAAGTTAAATCATGCGATTTCTTAATGCAACATGGACAGTAGCCACAAATTAATATGTCGTAGGAAGGAATGAACACATTTTAATTATGAAAACATCATTCAAAGCGAAGTTCCACATAGGAAACGATTATCTAATTAATCGGATAGGAATATTAGGTCAGGTGAATTCCAATATTGTGACGTTTTGCACAGACAAGGATGTTTTCAGAAACTTTAATAATGTAGTTTTGCTAAATTAATGTATGAAAGGATCTCTAGTACGGGTATTTTTTACCTATATACACACATATATATATATATGTATGTATGTGTGTGTGTGAAAATATAAGAGAAAAATCTTGACAGCATATCCCTGTTTCAATCCAGACGCAAAAGTGTTGATCAGAATACACGTGTGTGTGTGTGTGCATAATGTTTAAGTGTGTATTTTAATCAACACTTTTGCTTCTGGATTAAAACAGGGATATGCTGTCAAGATTAATCTCTTTTATTAGCTTTGATTTGATAAGCTCTTTGATATGAGCTCTAATCTTTACTCATGCTTCGGCTGTAGTGCTAGAAACTCACAATCTTCATAAAATAAACATAAAGGTTCACATTTTGTCTTTTCATTTCTTGAATGAAGACAGAAGCTCACATATACGAACAGACTGTCTTTATTTGACTCTGTGACACTCTAGGCTCTGAGAATCAGGCCATGCCACCGCGCTTAAGCTATAACTGTGATCTCTTTTATACAAATAGGTTTTCAAATCAAAGTCAGATGTCAGAATGGTGTCAGTGCTGTGGCACATGTAGTACATCTGTTGTCCAGCCTGGGTCATGTCCTGATCCAATTCCCCTTCTCTTTCCCTCAAGTTTACTGTCAGTTCTCTTCTGTCCTATATAGCCAATAAAAATCAGGCAGTGCATTCCTACTAAACTCTGCAACAACAAAAAAAAGTTATTGTTCATGCATGTTTAGTTAGAGGCATCTTTTTAATTTCTTTGTTTCGTTTTGTTAAATACTAACATTACGGAGCTTTATTAGTAAAAGGTAAGTTGTTTATTTTTTTTATTTTCTTTCTTTTGTGTGTGTCTATGTGTATGTACATGTGTGGGTGTTCGTCTTTTATGTAGCATCAGCACATCTCAGAGACTTTGTTTGCCAAGCATATGTGAATTTACCCAGTTTCTTTTCTGTCACACTGATAAATAACCCCTCTGAGACATCAGGATGGAAAAACTGCAAGTCTTTTAAAAAGTTTGTTTGATAGATGACCCAGTGCGTTCATTTCAGATTCAGACAGTGAAATGAGAGTGAATTCATCAATTCAGAAAGCACTTACATTACAAAGCACTTTTTTTTTGTTCTCGGGTGGAGACCTTTCGTCTCACGTCCTCTAATGTCTTTGTCTCGAGCACCGGTCTGAAGAAACCATTAGAATCGAATTCGGTCGTTATTTGGGCCATGCGTCACGGCAGAGAAAATAGATTTGAAATAGTGGTTGGCTAAAGAGAGAACTCTCTCCTGGAGACTAAAAGATCACTCCATCGCTACATTATCCTTTTTAGAAAACCACGCAAGCTGTTTTTTTTCCTTTTTCCCTTTCTATTTCAACATATGTAAAATGAACAACAATAGTGATAGAGATAATTACTTTAGATTTCCATCTGCTCATCTGTGCGGTTCAAATAGAAGCACTTAAAGCTGAATTATGTGTTTTATAACTTAAAGCTTTTTTAAGATCTTTTTTTTTTTTACATCAGTTGTGATTACATCAATTAGCGATTGACATTTTGGTTGCAATTTGAACTACGAAATTATCAATGTGTATCGCTGTTATTATTATTACGAACATTATGAGTTTATTTTTATACATATGCTTCTAATTTCAAATGAAAAGCTGTCATCTCTTTTTCTGTGCTCTGGTGTACTTGTATTTTTCTGAGCCTTGTTTCATTCGGGTAAAGTTGCATATAACATTTTACCAATGGACAGGTGGACAGTGGTATTTTTCAACTGCAATTCAATTTTCAATACTTCACAATTGTCTGCTTCTGCATTTCACCCTTGATAAGGACTTTTACACAAGACCGTACTATGACTTCAATTTAATTGGATTAATTGAAAACCAATCTTTTATATACTTTCTTATAAGAAAAGCCGTTAACCAAAAAAACCTTTCAGTCTTAAATCAAAATCAAGAAGCCTGTCCCTTATCTACACTTAAATGACCACTATATTCGTTCATTAATTAAAATAGACTAATTGATTTTTTTTTTTTTCTTCAAGAAGTACTCCTGCAAAAGTGACGATGACATGAAAAGCTTTTTCGGTAAAATGAGTGTCACGTTAAAAAAAAGTATTAGACCGGCTGGCGGAGATTTAGCTGTTCCAAGCCCTCTAATCTGTTATTTGTGAAACTCATTTATCATCTAGAGTGAACGAGAGAGAAAGAGAGAGACACTGATGAGGTGGATACTGCTAATGGGGTCCTAAAGGCTGCTGTCTTTTACCTCTTCTGTCCCTGGGCTTGTTAGTAATGTCACCTTTTACCTTTTTGCTAAGGGTTATTAGTGACAATGGCCTTTTTGGCTTGAGATTTAATCGACACTTAATATTGCTATGTGTGCGCATATTCTTTTCAGCGCATGATGCAGTTAAAACTCTGTGTTTCCTGCAGGATTATCCAAAGTTACGTGCTCAGAGAAGAGTCTGGAGCTTTGTCTTCAGAAGCCTCGGATTTTAACAAAGCCCACCTGAGCCGGAGGGGAGGCATCATGGCATCATTGTACACCTCTCACCCCGCCGACAGCGGCCTCACTCTTGACCTCTCACTGGAAATCAACCGCAAACTCCAGGCTGTGCTAGAGGACACCCTACTCAAAAACATCACATTGAAGGTAGTAGTCCAAATCCACATCCCCACCATATGTAATTAAAATGGGAGTTTGCGGATTGTAGATCATATATTTTAGGTTTAAGTCAATTACAGAAATAGTTCACCCAAAAATTAAATTATGTCATTGTTTGCTCATTCTCAAATAGCTCCAAATCTGTATGAATTTCTTTGCTCTGCAGAACACAATGCAAGATATTTTGATAAATGTTTGCCAGCAGGCTGTTTTGGGTCACCGTTGACTTTCAGATTTTTTTTTTCCTACTATGGAAGTCGATGGGGACCCAAAACAGCCTGGTTACAAACTTCCTTTAGAGTTTGTGTTTGGCAGAATATCATAGCAAGTCGAGAAGCTCTAATAAACAAAAGCTGCCTTCTCGGGACAGTCCACGTGAACCTCATCTCCAGAGCTGTTCGTAGAGTCACTAGTATTTCACCTTTTACTATAGGGAAAAAAGCTACTGTCACTGAAACTGATAGCTCTTCTTGGCAAACTGTAATAATAAAAGTTTTGCTTTAGTTGAAGAAATGATGACAAAAATATTTATTTTACTAAATGAAATAAAACCAAATATAAAACTGAATCTACATGATTATAAAATGATTTTATTAAGTTATTATTTTATTAAATGTTGCCCAGATCTAGTATACTTCTAAAGGTGTGATCACTTTAGCCAAAAGGGTCCATTGCAAATAGTGTAGTGACTTACAAAGGACTCTGTAACCAGGTAGAATTCTGTTTGCATAGTCAACATAAATATAAGCAAAATATGCATGGGGAGCTATTCTGCCATTACACAAAACTCACAATTGCACGACTTCCGCCCTAAAGGATCATTTGCATAAATCCATGGCTGCACAAAACAATTGATAAAGCCAGTATTGAAATTCTGTAAGCCAGTAATAATAAGCCAATAATACATTTTCATAGCAATAAATTTTAAATGAAACACTTTAATGAAAAATCAGTCATTTTGAATGCTACAAGCAGATTAAGGCATCACATTATATTGAAAAATGGATATTTGGATTACTGATCGCAAAGATAATGTGTGTCCAGTATCCAAAAATGATTGATGCAATAAATATTTCATATCAGCAAATATATATATTGTGTGTATATAGACTAGCCTCTTTATATATCCCATTCAAACCAAAAGTACATCACCACCCTAAATTGCAATCTATCTTTCAAAGCATACATTTGCAACAGCGTGACCATATATAGACAAACTAGGTGTTGATATTTTTATGTTAGCATTGAGTTCCACAATGGCATCCGCTGATGTAATTGCAATTATTAAACTAAGCTTCTGCGTAACTAGATTCCTGGTGATGCTATCTAAAGAAAAGCAAATTTGGTGGTGATGGATGACTGTTGAGTAAGTGGGCAAATTCCCATGCTGGCAGTGGCCAGTTCTCAGTTCTAGCTTCCAGGTCACAACAGGGACAGCAGCATTCCTGTTTGAGGGAGCACATCAGCGGGGAGATCAGAGAAATTAATAAAGTGTGTTTTGAGGACAGTGCGCAAGGGGAGCGCAGAGCTCCATTGGAAACACAATGGCAGGATTATGGTCTTAGCATGAGATGAGCAGGAAATCAGACCGCTTCGAAGCAAAACAGCCAGAAATTGCCTGATTATCCTGGCTTACAGGCTCGCTTCTCTTTTTGATTTCTGCGTATATCAGTGACAGTGGAAATAATAGCATTAGTCCTCACAGCTGTCTGATTTGTTTCTCTCTCTACAGGAGAATCTTCAAACGCTGGGTTCGGAGATCGAACGACTAATCAAACAGCAAAGAGTGCCGGACAACGCAGCCGGAAGGAAGTGAAGTCAGTTGAGGGGAAGGATGTATGACACGCTGTATGACTGAGCCCGTTACAAAACGATTTACTCCGTTTGGGATCAAAACAGTGGTCTTTTCATCAGTCTGTTTTATACACTGGAGGCACAGTTCTGAAGGACTGAACTGTTCTAACTAAGGATACTTTGGAAAAGCAAAGAGATTACTTTTCTCACGTCGTGCCCAACTGTCCTCTCTTCACCATCCCCTGCGATGTAGCCTCCTCATCTGTGCCTTGATGACTCTGTTCATCAGGTTCAAAGCAATGCTGTTGTCCACATCCAGCGACGTGGTGTATGAAGCTGGTAGATGAATCACTATTCTCATAAATTTGACCCCACGCTCTTATGAAGAACAAAATGTGCTGGACTAATGGAGATTCTGCAGCTCTTTAGAGACTCTTTCCTCTATTCATTGCATCGCAGGTTAATGGGCCGCTCTTCGCCGTTCTCATGCAAACGTGCCAATTAATGAATGTATTATGTAATGAGAAGGACCCTCTCGTCTAATCCCACACGCTCTGACCCAGAGGTGTGTGGGCAACATTCCCCGTTCGAGCTGCTGCTAGGTTACTGCTACACCCGGATAGCATTATCTCTCACAAAGCACTTAGGGCGAGAAGGGCCATGCCAAAAAACACAGCTCTTGCTCTGTCTCATTATGAAGTTAAACACATTAATCAGAACGAATAACTACATCTCAGAAGTTTTGATACATGTAGGGCTAGTCTTAAGGGAGCTCGCGGTTCATTCTATCTGGATTGAGTTGTAATTAAATATTATTATTTTTCCCCTCTTCTTCTGCTTTCTACCTCTGGTTATATGTTTTCTGTAGAAACAACCCTGCAATTATTTTTATGTTCCAGCTTTTTTTTTATTATCATTATTGTTTTCTTGCGTATGAGGTTCCTGTGCTGCTTTTGAATAGTTTGTTGCTCCCAAAAAGAGGTAAGAGTGTAAAATCCCTGTGAAAATGGAGATATTGTAAATATTAAGGGCAAAAGTGCAATTTTAACCCCCCTCTTTGTTTGTTCGCCCTGAGCCGTAATCGTCCCCGGGCCAGTGTCCCATCTGAGACTCCAGCAAAATATCCCTGTCCAATTCCATGGTGATGTAACCATATGGTACACAACATCGTGCAGAGTTGAATCCATTCCAACCGATGAATTGCGAACGCCAGAGGTCTTCTTCTCCTTCCGTCCCTTCTTGCCCCCCCCCCAACACATGATGAAGGACCGACCTTCATCTTTAGAGCAGATAATTGGCAGATCTCATTCAGTTTACCAACCATTTTAGTGCCATTCTCAATCTTCTGGGTTTTCTCATGCTTTGGCCGCCAATGAAAGTAAAATCATGCCTATACACTGTGATTAAGGGTTTATTATAACTTGCCATACTGCAATATAAGCTTGTCAAGGTCATATCAGTTGTTCTAACACCGAGAACCTGCGCTGTAGCTCTCAGCACTCTCAAATCCCAAACACATTGCAGACATTCCGGAAAACGCTAGATGAAGGAAGTTATGCAATGCTGGCCGAAAATAAGCATTATTTACACAGAGCCCTTAATAGCGAAATAAAGACTCTATAATCTGTCGGTAATTTATCAGTGTACTTTACATTCATAATTTATTTAATGTCTCAAAATACAAGAAAGATCTCTTGAACTATGTATGTATGTTTGTGGATGGTGAGTTGAAACTGATGAGAAAAAAAAAACGTTGATTTTTGTTTCTGGTCTGTCGTTTGTGCTCTGCTTGATTGTATAGTAAAACTGTGATTATAAATTTGTAGATATATTGTACAATGGTCCAGTGTTTTTAAACTTCTGGAGTTTACTGTATATATATGAAGTTTGAAGGGGATTAAAATGAAAATATTATAATCAGACGTTGTTTTCATTTGTTTAAAACCTTTAATCTGTTTTCTATAAAACATTGTTTTGACATTTTTCATGACAGTTTTTATTCCGTTCAAATATTTTATTTTCTATGTATATCACTGTTATATATTTGAACATTATTTCATGTATAAAGTCTATAACTATAGATGTTTTTATCAAATCTGATATCAAAATTCTGATTTCATGTGAATTATGTGGCAGGGTTGTTTTCTCCTCCCTCATGTATTTATTTTTTGCCACCATAACTATTCATGATTAAATGGTTAGTTGCATTTCATTACTCCGTTTAATCTTGCATTTTCCCTGCTGTCTGCAACCGTATCAGAGCTCCTGCCTGTTTTTAATGACTTACAAGGTGACTTATGGGTCAGTGCACAAACCACGAGTCTCCACCCACCGATTTTTACCTGCATTGCTGTAAGTAACATTATGTAACAGAAGCAGGTGATGTCCAAAACCAACAGTTCTTGTGTACTTGACTTTTGTTCTTCCTTCCCACAGAAACACATGTTAGGCAAGTCCGCATAAAGAAAAGTTCTTAGAATCTTATTGCAAGGCTGTCAGTAGGAATAACATATAAACTACTTCTTCAAATGCATCTACCCCAATTAACTGATATTTTAGGCAAACTGCCCCAGGACACTGACTACTGGAAAGTCAATTTTGAAAATAATTTAGGTGGTGCATTTCCTGTTAGCTTCGACCTGCACTAAAAATAGACATATTTACACAAATGGCTGAATGTGTTTATCAAACAGAAGCTGTGTCTACATATGAAATGCACACAAGTTTTTGCCATCTGAACAAACCTCCTACATGTACTGTACAAGAACAGCTTCAACTTTCAAAATTGAAACTCTTGCAACTGCTCCTCTGCTCTGTCTTTTATTCCGGACACTTGCTCCCTTCTTGCTTTCAATTCATCGCACATGTGTGGCATTTCAGAGTCTGCTGGAGGTGTTGAGAGATGGCAGGTTAAAACATTCTGTACATGGCAAAGAGCCATTGCGTAAACCCAGATCGGTGCCTATTTTTAGCGCTTCAAGATAACGTGCTCCGACACTCATATCAACCTTGAAGACCCCCAGAGAATTCACGAGCCTCGTTCAATGCTTTGGACTATCTGCGGTGCCTTGTCGTGAGCAACAGGGATGTTTGCGAGGTTATCTACCCACGTTTCGGAAATATATCTCTACGTAAATATAATCAGATCCAGATTCTTATTTTTTGGGAAGTATAGCATTTTTCCATTGCATGCCTATATCAATCTGATAACATTAATGCACAAAAAAAAAAAAAACTTCCCCCCCCATGTTTAAATCGTAATGGCACGTACTTGTAATGTATTATTCTAAATTATATGAAATAATATGACGTTTTCTAATTCTGTCGACAAGTAGAAAATGTATCGTTGCAAAATTTTAATTGTATGTAACGTTAGTCTACACATGCATTTACTCCTGAAGTAAGTGTTAATAGGAATACTTGTTTTATTGTTCTTATTAATGTTCTAATTATTATTAGTTGCGCGATTCAGTGATTTGTGATTAGGTCACGTGACAAAATTAAAACTTTTTTTCCTTTAGAAGATGTAAGCACTTAACTTTAATATTACGTTTATGTTGTGTATTCGACCATATATCTACATTATTTAACGCTCAGAAGATGATAATTTTATTTTTCTCTTGTCAGCTTTACTTCACTTCACCTACTGTATATCGCCTAATGCAGATTTCCCTTACGTTTATATTAGACTTATTTTTATGAAAAGGTTTTTAGTCGTTTAATCGTCTTAATGATGGGCATTCTTGGGTTTTTGTTTTGGTTGTCGTAAAAAAAAAAACACACACACACACACACACATTACGGCAGTAATTTATTTGAAGAGATTAACATGTTTTACGTTTTTTTTTCATGTCATAAATCTCATTTTGGCCCATGAAAAGGATTATTACAGTTTTCATCACACACTTAACAGTACAGTAATTGTGAGCGTGGATATTGTGATCCGAAAGCGCCCTTCAGAAAGGTGTTGAATGGAAACTACGACACTGGAATGATTGGAAGGCAGCCTGGCGTGCACAGGTATATATAAGTGGATGCCGTTCTCTCAACACCTCATAAGGCAATTATGTATTAGTATTAACGGTGTAAGCTGTTGGCCGACTTGAGAGGGAAAAACATGAGAGCGTTTTATCTCCGTGATGTGCTCTTGGCAGCCATTGACTTACATAAAACAACGTGCTGCCGCTCAGACCAAGTGACCCTTAAAACTGAAGTAAAGATGTGTAATGGCAGACAAAGCTCAGAAGACTTTTTGAACCTGTTCACCAACGGCTATTAATAAACAGTTAACGTTTTTGAAGTAAGCAAATGTACCGTTCACTGTGAGCTAATCTTTTCTACTCAATGTGCCTTTCTCTGCGATTTTCTTGATTTAAGCACAGCAGCATGATTTGAGCCTCTAAGCAAATAAAAGCAGGCCCACATCGGGCCATTACGCAAAAGAGTCATCAGAGAATGATAAACTAAGAATAAGCTTTCTGATTAATGAAGCAGATTCAATGCTGATAAAGCAACCAAAGCCCAATCACATGTGCACCATTTGTTTCAACACAAGGGCCCTCATCTGTCACGTCTGTCCGGATACAAATTCTTGCCAAGTAAACGGTTACTAATAACAAGGTGACATGCAGCCAGGAGTGTATTTATGATGTGGGCAGTGTTGTTGTTGTGAAGCGCTGCTCTGTTGTATTAGCACAGGTAATCACATTTAAATAAGGTTCATTAGCCGAAGCGAGGCAGACATATTGTATTCAGTGACCCTGAGGCAAATTTAAAAGCGAGAGGGCTCTGGGGAAGGCCCTTTAATGCATTTTAAAGCGTCTGACCTGTTCTGTAATTAATAGCACACAACTGTTAGTTCAAATGAAGTTTATACCTTTCTTACCCCCTAAACACAAGGCATTTGGCATCTGGTTAGGCCAATATCTAGAAGGAATACAATAATATTAATAATAAAACAATGCCTGAAATATTTTTTTATTATTATTGAACATGGTTAATTTAAAAAATGTAGGGAAAATATAATTTTATCATAAATTACATATTATAAATAATTTAAAAAAATGCAATTTAATATATTTTGTAATGTCATTTATTTCTGTAATGTCAAAATTAAATATTCTACCATTGCAGTCTTCAGTGTCACATGATTCTTCTGAAATCATACAAATATGGAGCCTGGCTTCCACGACTATTAAGGTCATAGGAGCTTAGTCTGGCCAAGCTACCTTAACCTGCGTCCATCATATGCCTCTGTATACTACAGGACGAATCTACACCAATCAGACCACTCATTCCGATGGCGTATGCGTAGTGGCGGAACGTGAAGCTTTTGCTCAAGAAAAGAAAGTAGCGTCAAAGGAAGTACAGGTGGGCCCAGGCTAACAAATATGTTGATTTGATGCTCAAATAACATATATTTTTATTTTGAACTTTTAAAACAGTTGTACTGCTTAATATTTTTTAAAACTTGATGTATTACCATTTCAATGCCTCTGCATTTAAAAGACAATAGGTTAAGGTAAGATATGTTCCAATTTTCTATGTAAAATTAACACTGTTCTTTTGAACTTTCTATACATCAGAAACTCCTGAAAAAAAGGTTTCAGAAAAACATGAAGTGGTTTCATTATCGCTAATTCTTGAGCATCAAATAAGCATTTTAGGATGATTTCTGAAGGATCATGTAAAACTGAAGATTGGAGTAAAATAGCTTGGTCATCACAGGAATAAATTCAGTTACTCCTGTCACAATTTTAAAGTGAAATAGTATGTTTTTAATTTAAAACGAGCAGAAGATATTTCTTCCAAAACACCAATTTCTTTCAAAAACAAAGATTTCTTTCTAAACTAAAACCACACGGTATACTGAAATAATGTACCTCAGGATTGTATCATATTGCCAATCCGTGCTAACTTTGATGCTCAGAGCTAAATTGATAAATTGCTCATGATCTGAAAGCTGAATAAATAATCTTCCCATTGATGTATGAAAAAATCTAAATGCTGAGAAAATTACCTAAAGTTGTCCAAATGAAATGATCTTTGCCATGCATATTACTAACCAAAACTTAGGTTTTAATATATTTTTGGTAAGAAATTGACTAAATACCCTCATGAAACATGATCTTTATTTACTATATTAAGGATTTTTGGCAAAACAGAAAAATCAATAATTTTGACCCAAACAATGTATTTTTGGCTATTGCTGCCAATATACCCCAGCGACTTATGACTGGTTTTGTGCTCCAGGGTCAAAAATGATTTAAGCTGGACTTCACTTTAAACAGAGTACTCCTATATTGCTTTTTTTTCTTGCATGCAATTGATTCATGGAAGGCATAAAGCAAGTTGATCTGCAGAAAGTTAAAATTTCCATATTTTCCTAAAGCCTTTGCTAACACTCCAGTGATGCGGAAAATTATACCATTAGGAGAATTTCCTAACTCTTTGTGTACACATTGTGATGTGAATCTTAACCAAGTGACACCCACCCTGCATCTCAACACATACTGTTAATGTACACACGTGAAATGATGCCGTGTCGTGTTATTTTTACAGTCTAACGTGGTCTAAAATGGTGGAAAACCCAACAGTGATGCAAGTGCGGCAATCAGATCAAACTTAATGAGGTCAGCACATAAATATTTAAGGCAAACCCTAATGGGAGGCCTTTGGTAGACATTAGCCATGTTGAAAAGGACTTTTTTTTTACTTTTAATCAACTGCAGATGAGAGTAGTCCACATATTGAGATGTAAATCTCAACTGTGTAGATAAAATAGTTTAAGATCTGTTGACGTCTGAAACATTTGCCATAAAAAACAAACAACATATCGAAATCCCAACAGATGACGCTGATGACCTTTATGAAAGTAATTACAAAAACCAATGTGCCTTTTCACAATATCACATTTTATTGCACGCTAGCCAACTTGACGTCAACATGATGAATCTTGTACAATACTTCACATGAGGCACTGGTACATAAATTATTTCTGTAAAAATGTGAAGTTGAGACAATATATTCGTAACAAAACCTGCCCAAAATTTGTCTGTGCATCTCATTTACAGATAAACCAATCTAACATTTACATCTGGTAGAAATTCAAAATGAATGGAAAATGCAAGAAGCTCATTGCCCCAAGGCAGCTCACATTTGACACAAATAAGGTGCAAATCACAAGTAATATTTAACATTATCACATCGCCACGCTTTTCTGTATATGCTGTACAATGCATCAAATAAATACTGTACATTTTAACATTTGTTTAATATAAACAACTTCCTCCTTGTACAATTTGCACATTATACAGGTATGAGGTAAAACAAGATTTAATATCACACATTCGAGAATTAAACATTCTGACAAAATAATGTAAAGGCCTGAAAACATTGCTATGAAGATTTATTACTGCTAAACACTGAATGGTTTGTATTTTAAAAATTAAATTAGTTTTTACAATTCAACCCTTTGCAAAATGTTCGGACCCATTTAATCCCATGTTAATACAAGCACTATAGGTCTATATGTAACAAATTGTTATTCTTTTTCAATTGCTTTATATAGCAGTATATGAAAAGAGATTTTTCAATTTTCATTTTTCATAATTTTCAGACAGCTTTTTTTGAACAGTCAGAGCTTTTGAATTCTAGATTGCTCCTTTGTGTGTATGATAAATGTAATATTTAATGAGTCTAATATTAATTTAATTAGTTTGAATCACAGCACAATATAGACTACATTTAATTTCATGGCAATTAACAAACGTGTGTTTAATAAGACGCATATTTTAAATAACTGTGATTCACTTGAGAAATTTGTATTTAAATTTTTAATGAACATTGTCACGTTTAACGAAACAAAGAAATGCATGTGGACTATCTTAGAAATACCTTTTCCACACAATTTCTGGCTAGAAAAAATATTTAAGGAATTTGCTAAATTGTCTTTTACTTATTTCGTTTTAATAACAGCAATCCAGGGCAAAAAAGTTTTTTGTTATTTGCTTTAATTTAGCAATTTTCTTCAATGCCTTCTCGAAATTTACATGCTGGTTTATCTGGGAAACATTGGGATTAAATGGTTTCGTTTTGGCACTGTGATCTAACTATTTTATGCAACACTTCCGGTTCCGGAATTTGTCTGGCTGTGCCGCTTTACAAAAGTGTTGATTTTTGGTATTGGACTTTTTCACCTTTCGTATCACTTCACTTATTCGTGTTCATGGAGAAACATGTCGAACTGAAAGCGGAGCGAGTGCGTGTTTTTTCGATCAACGATCGCACGGAGCAAGGAGTAAAACCCGGAGTGGAGCTCGAGCAACGGGATTACAAAACGCGTTAAGTGGGGGAGGGGAAATATGTCGCTGAGCTCCACCCATACAGGCTATTAAGTTTGTGCGTTGCTCGGCGATAGTCAAAAAAAACGCATTTTTTTTCTGAAACTATTTTTAAGAAGAAATATGCGACTGGCCATTTTTCTCATAAAGGCAGTTGACCTTACATTAATTGTTTATTGAACAAGTTATATCACACTTTCAGCGCGGTGGTTGTCATTACCTGATATGAAACCCAAACAGCACCCTTGCTCGTGTAATATCGATTAATTGTACTTTTACAGTTGAGACTCTGAATGGGACATCCTGCCGTTTCTCTCCAGACTGCAGTCACTGCTGTCCGCGCCGTTACAGTCCGACCACGTCCCGAGCATGCTCTGCTCCATTGAGTTCCCAAAGCCCCCGGCGCAGCGCGACAGATCGCACGAGCTCACGTGCAGCCGGCGGTCCGCCTGCCTCGGACAACACAACAGCCGCTTGAAGGCTTTCCTGAAGTCGGGACTCCGGCAATATATGATAGGGTTAAAGGCGGAGTTCACGTACCCCAGCCAGTTCAAAAACACGAAGAGCTCCTTATCCACCACTTGTGCGCAAAACACCCGCACCACGTTAACGATGAAGAACGGCAGCCAGCAGAGAGTGAACGTTCCCATGATAATTCCCAACGTTTTCAGTGCCTTATGCTCTTTTAAAGCTAGGATCTTGGTGGTTCGTTTTCGGTTTGGTTTGCAATTAGTACCATGATTGTTGTAGAACCTTCCCTCACATTTGTTGATTTTGTTCAGCTGTTGTTTGGCTTCTCTGTACACTCGGGCATAGACGAATATCATGACTGTTAAAGGGATGTAAAACGATATAATAGAGGAGGATATGGCATATGCACGGTTGGTGATGAAGTCACAGCATTCGGGATTGTCGTAGCACTCCGTCTCCTCTCTGTCCCGGGACCAGTGCATTAAGATGGGTGGAAACGACACCAGAGCTGATATAGCCCACACTCCACAAACCACCACCTTGGCTCGTGCTTTCGTCAAAAGACTTTGATAGCGAAACGGAGAGATGATGGCGATATACCTGTCTATTGCAATTACGCACAGGGTCTCAATGCTCGCCGTGACGCAAAGTACATCAACAGATATCCAGAATTCACAGAAGAACGATCCATACATCCAGGCTCCTCTAACCTCCAAGGCTGCACCAAATGGCACTACCAGTAACCCCATGATGAGATCTGCGCACGCGAGAGACACGATGAAAACATTGGTGAGCGTCTGGAGCCTCTGATTCCGCGCTATGGCGACTATAACCAGTATATTTCCTACTACAATGATGAACACTACCAGACCCATGATGATTCCCATGCCCACGAGCCACTGTTCTGATAAGTTAAGATCCACCGTGCCGCGTTTAGAGTCATTGCTGTAGTTTACGGACGGTAAACCGTCTCCCATGGTGTGGAGAAATGAAGCGCGTTCATTCAGAACTTCAGATCCAGTGTGGAGCGCTTCCATCGGCGCTCTGCTCTCCAGCCCAGCGCCCACACGCGCTCACTGAAAGAACAAGCAGAGCGACGAATACAACGGTGACGTCACATGGTTGCACAGCCAATGGCTCTGCGTTTCTAAATTGTAAGTATTTTATTATCTGATAAACACAAAGCGCCACGCAAAATTTCTTGGTCCTACCCAAATGTAGGCATTACGCGGCGCTTTTACGCATGGTGATTTTAGGACTGAGAGCGGGCCACACGTTACAGAAGAGTCCAAAGTTTTTTTTTCGTTTTGAAATGGTAAATAAAAGGAAAGGAAATTAGTGGGCATGCTGAAAAAACACTCAATGTACAATAACAAAATTGTTGTTAAAGTATTAAAATGTAAAGAAATGTTTGTGCAAATTATTTGGTGAAAGCCCCCTTTTTGTAAAACAATATTCACACATATTGCTTTACATATTGTATACAGTGTAATTTCTACATTTTACTTCTAAAAACCTTTATGCAGTGCTTTACAGTAAAATGTAGGCTAGCAGACCTAACTAAAAATAATGTATGGTAGGGTGGCTTATAGTTGAACATATTTTAATAGCTGATCACTTTAGGAATTAAAGAAATTCTATAACAAATTGCATACTTTTCTCTACTTTTATGTTGTTTGTGTTTAGCCAACTTATACTGTGCTTGTATGTGCTACACATGAAACATTTCCACTTCACAGAAGCTCATTATAGCGGAAAAAGGTTTTGATGTTCTTCAAAATTAGAAAAAAAATTATTTTATGCACTGCTAAGTAAAAAGCTCTATAGGGAAACAAAAATTATTCAATGGCATTGCTACGAAGCCCCCAATTTAGAGCCTTTAATTGTTAAGAGCGTAAACTCATGTGAAGGCCAGTTCAGACTTCTCAAACATCTGGAAAATAATATGCAACAACACTGCCTGACAGCACAAAGCAATTACAGGGCCCCTGAACAGATACGGTGCATGTTTGCAAACTTCACAATGCTCGATTCAGTTGTTCCATAATTGTGCCCTGGCACTTTCCTGGACAAATCACCACCAGCCAAGCTATAAAAAGAGCCAACAGTAAGCCACTTGCTTTCCTTCTGAAAACGAATCAGCCCGGGCGAGAGGTGTTTTTCTAGCAGTAGGAAGCTGTTACTAGATAAGATCATAATTGCACCTCCTTATAGCCGGGACACAGACAGGCACATTAGACTAATGCTGCCGCTACAGAATTTTACTCTCGTTCTCATTTACATTCCAGCATTGTAGAACAGCACTCTGACCTTTTCTTATTTTATTCTTTTAAAAAAGTCAACGTTTTAGTTTAGTTTAACCAAAAATTAGCTGAAAATATACTCATCCTCAGGCTATCTAAGATTTAGATGAGTTTGTTTTTTCATTAGAGTGTTTGGAGAAATATAACATTTACATCACTGGTTCACCAATGGATCCTCTGCAGTGAATGGGTGCCGGCAGAATGAGAGTCCAAACAGCTGCTAAAAACAACAATAATCCACACGACTCATCAGTTGTGAAAAGCTGCATATTTTTCTTTCTGCAAACGATGTTAAAATATTATTTTAAAAAATTAGTAAAACCATAAAGATATAAATAAAATATAAAAAAATAAAATAAAGTGTAAAAATGAAAATTGCCTTTATTGAAATAATACTGAGTTATGGGCTAATATGTTAATTTGTTAAGTTAATTTAATGAGAGCTGCATTGTAAGGATTTGTTACACTGATTCAAAGTAACAACATCCAATTAAAGAGGTTGGGAAATAATGAGAATGCTCTATAAATCTTCCTCTTTCCCTCCTTTTCCTAGAGCAAATAAGGATTTGAGCAACTAACAGTTTATACCAATTTAATCATAGCGGCTTTCTGCATTGACGATTCTTAAGCCATAACCACAGAGCAGCTAATAAAACATATTCTGAATTCAAATGAGCCCATGCTAAATACAGCATGGAAAATGAACATTCTTTTCAGTATTATAAAAATGAAAGGATTAAAAACCACACAGCCTTATGTAAAGCTCGGTGACTGTTATGTAAGCGAAACCCAGGTAACTTTTCATATTTCTGTTCACAGCAGTCTAATTATCTTTAGTTTCATGTCGTTTTAATAAATTCACAGGGAAAGGTTTTCAAGTCACGGTAAATGTCTTCAGAATATTAATACTGGATATTACATTAATATAAAGTTCCTCGCATGTTTACCCAAACACCTGCACCAAATAATAAGCTTTCATTTTCTGACCTTCAGAAGGAGATCTGTTGCAGGCTTGAGGAGAAACATTAAGAAATGAATAAGTAATATAACGCTTAGGAAGCGGAAAATGAAATGTAAAGGTTTCATTATGTTTTATGCATCTGTTAAACTATGAATTTTGATCGTTCCAGACATTCATTCAACTCTTGAGGGAGCCCAGATACTCCACATCTTTCTGTCAGTCTATGCTTCACACTCCATATGTTTCATACGTTCCATACGTTTACACTTCTGGCAAATGTCACAGATCAAAAACAGCATCTGTCTTCCCCTCTTCCTAATGGAAGGAAGGTTCAAAGGGTCATTACCTGACAAACAGCACGCTCTGATCTCAGCCTTGGCTGTTAACCTCTGAAAACATGTTGTTCATTCTATGAGCTTCACATATGCAAACATAAACACGAATGCAGCTGAAAGTTCATTGTGTTCCCTTCGAGGTGCGTTATTGAATGGTTGGACCTTTGGAAGTGTATATACAGTATTTTACTCCAGAGAGACAGATGTCCATTAACTTTAAAACTCGCATTTAATAGTGGTTGAATTGGCAATAACTCAGCAGATGAGAATTATAATTATATCAGCTAACCTTAATGTGAGTGTATACTGCGAGTAGCTTTACTTATTAAAAGTAATGGTCCTTTACATCAACCTATCATCACCTAAAAGCTTCTTTCGATTAAAAATCAGTGTTGTTTTGGACCCCAAACATTCTTTGAATGACCTTTTGTGTTCCACAGGAGAAAGGAAGTCACACAAGTTTGGAACGGCATACATGTGAGTAAATGATTTTTAGTTTTCAATTTATGGAGAACTATAACTTAAAGCATGGCTTTGAATGTGCTTCAGTTAGCACATATGACATGCTCTTCAAAGTCATTCTGCAAACTCCATCATGTACAGATTTATATGAACTCTTCTTTAATGGTTAATGTGAACTATACACTACATTAAACACTAATAAGAGTGGTGCTTCATCGTGCATGACTTATAAGGTCCACTTGGGTGGTTATGACATGGTTACTATATAAGGTGCTCTGAGTGATTTGCTCTGAGTGCATTACTATATAGCTGCTAGGTGATGCTGACCATCCACCAATGAAACTCTATGGTTGTGTCTCAGATGAGCAGTGGTTCCTAAACCTAGTTTTAACATTGGAGACGGAGGCGTGCGGATTCATGTGCAGTATTTTATTAAAGCAAGGTCATACAGGCGGGGTCAGAAGGAGCAAACAGGTACAATAAGGATTAGGCTAAAACAGAGTCGGTAAACAGAGCACTGGTCAGGGTAGGCAGCGAACAATCACAAACGGGAAACAATCTAAGGACAAAGAACTAAAAAACAAACGCTCGGAAATGATAGCTAGGCAGATCAAGACTTGCGACTATCTCAGTGTGGCATCCCCCCAACCATGCACATTTGAATTCTTTTCACCCTAATGAGACACACTTGATTCAGCTTATCAGCCCATTAGTAGAGTCCAAAATCTGTGTGTCAGATAAGAGAGACATCAAAAATACGCAGTGTTTATGCAGGACCAGCATTGGGAACCACTGCTATACACTACTATTCTTCTAGACTACAATCTGGGGTGTGAACTGTATAAGCTTACTTTGTTATCCAAAACATGAATTAAAAAATCCCTCCATTACATCCACTAAGCTTTGACCCATGAATGCATGGTGTCCAACATTCCACACTTAAAGTTTCAGTTAAATAGGTAATATTTACAGGGTACTTCTTGTTGGAATTTTCAGTATACTATAAAATAGAGTTGATATGCATGCTAGGGATTTGGTGTGATTTTTTAGTCAGTTTGTGTGCAAATGTATTATTTTTTTATCAACTCTTTCCACTTTTTATTTAATTTATAGCAAGAAATTAGTATTGTATGCTATTAAATATTCAGTTATCACCAAAGCTCTCTCTCTATTTGTTTTGTTGTAGATCCTGTATCCCTTAACCTTTATGTTGGCTCAGAAATGTATCTAAAATGAATGTACACTGTCACTGGGGTGTTACCTTTTCAAAAGGTACATGTTTGTACCTAAAGAGTCTATTTTGGTACCATAAAGGTACATATTAGTACTTAAAGTGTACATATTTGAACCCAATAGGTACAAAAGTGTAGTTTTTAAAAAGGTACTGCCCCAGTAATAACTTTTGTACCTTTAATTCTGAGAGTGTGTGCAAACGCTGGCTGAAAAGTTATTGCTTCATAGCAACAAGGGAACAAGTCAGCTGTCTTAGTTTTGAGACGCAGTCTTAGAAAGCTAGGTGAGTTTGATCAGGGGTTAGGTTGCACTTTTTTACATGTATTTTATTGTTTTCTGTTTTTAAATTGTAAATCTAATCAATTAGAAAGTTCCAGACAAGATAGCAGAAATAAGCATATGCTGTATGATGTGACTGAGCCTTAGAAGTTTTATTTATAGCCTGACTGGAGTGCTGTCAACTGTGAAAGTGAAAGTGACTGAAGAAAGAAGCAAGACTCTCACAGGGTTAATAGTCCTGTCATGGAATCACAACTGAACCTGAAAGACCAATATGGGGTTTTTTGCAGACATTCCTGTCAACCAACGCATCATCCGATCTAAACACATAGGCCTTGAGTTCATGTTGTTGCCGTTCTCAACCCCCATGGCGTTCTTCAGATTATTTCAGTGCTCTTGAAATTATGAATGATTCTGGCATAGAGAACCTTAGTGTTTTTTCCCAAAATTGCTGGAACGTCTTTGCTAAATTCATAAATTTGCACAATGCTGTTTGCAAGTGTGTAATCATTTCAAGTGCCAATACTCTTTCGCTGCTGCTGTGATGAAAGCAGATGTGTGTCAAAAGGCAGCTGTCTGATTGACTGCCGGTTCAATTTCTTTTTTATGCTTCTCTGTTAATTCAGCATATGGACTCGGGCTCTGATTGGTAATGTGCTTTCTGGTTAAATATTAGCCTGTTGCGCAGTAATGGGCGCCGCGGCTTCTCTGGGGGATTCTTGTGAGTGGAAATGAACATTCTGATGCCATTCGGTGTTTGCTGAGAGATTACGAGGATCACATTCAGCAGCACAAAGCATATATTTTCAGAGCTCAGCTTTTTTTGGAATTTGCTAAGAACATTAAGCCAAGGAAATGGAGCGTGGTGGTAATACCAGTTTTTTTTTACAGGCGAACACTTTAGTAAATGAAGCACATGGTCATCTGGTCTGGTGTGTGTGTGTGTGGATCTTCACTGAAATAACAACTTTACAAATAAGATAATCAATCATTAACATTAGTTGACTAAATAGAAACTTTTAGATTTGCATTCCAGAAAGAATGCATGAAATTTATTGGAAACAGTAGGTATTTTTAATTTACACTTTCTACAAAAACATTAATCAACATTGAAAATCTTTCTTGAGCACCAAATTAGCATATTTGAATGATCAGCTTGGATATCACATGAATAAATTATATTGTTATATATATATTTAAATAGAAAACATTTAAATTTGTAATAAAATTTCAAACAAACCATTAATGGTGAATTTATAAATTGACCTTAACATAAATAAATGTGATTTTTTTTTAGTGCATGCTACCTTTGTTATATTAACATTTAAACTAACAAAAAAAAATGAACAAACCTTATTTTATAGTGCCATAAAAAAAAAATGTCCACTGAAATCTCACCATCTCTGCTGGAACAGATGGTCTTTTGTCAATTACAATGAATGCACTGGTCCTTGTGTGTAGTGAAGAGGATATGAAAACACTGAACACAAATGCTAGGAAAAAAAACTTTTATTAGACCATTGCATCCAAATGAATCTGTCAAAGTGCAGAAGTTGGAGGCTGTATAAAAAGCTGCCCTCAAAGGAGTGAGAGATAAATTTAGTTTTTATTAAATAGTTTACCGGCCAGAACTGCCAGAGGAGAAGCAAGCAAAAACAGCAACAGATACGTGAGGCCAATTTCTACACAGTGTCTAGAAGAATCACCTGGTCTCTGTAAGTGCATGATCTGCAAGCACATGATCTATGATGTATCAGGAATACATTGTCCATTGTGAATGTTTAACAGCACTGAGAGGCTAATATTTCATAAAACATGAATATGTAGATGTTAATGGCTCATGATTCCATTGCCAATTCCATTCCAAGGCTGAACACTGAAATAAATGTCACCGCTTGGTTTCCAACACATAGCTCATTGATATAAAGTGTATTGCTGATTGAAAAGGCACTTAAGCCTGGTAAACAATAATAAATATTGCCAATTAAATAGCATTAAGTCTGACTGCTCATTTACAAGACTGCCTTACGGTATCGTACAGTTAAGAAACAAATTGTGCAGTGCGGGAAATAATAATAATATCAGCCAACCCAACCGTGAAGGAGCAGCTGACCCTGGCTACATTTTACACTACACTGCATTATTTCAAATATTATTGTGTGAGAGCATGTGAGTGACTGAATGAAGATGGCTGATAATGATATCAGGCTATTTGACAAAGGCATTACACAAGCTTTATCATGTGAAACACCCCTAGCGTAACCACAATATATTGCTGATGAGAATGAGGCACTTTGTTCAGTATTCGTCAGGATTTAACAGTCAGATACTGACTCTACAATTAGTATTTGCAATCTGTCTGATTAGCCTGATGATGAGCATGTAAAGTGTCTGATTACTACAGTATGTGCTAACCGCAGGATGGGATTTGAATGTTAATAGGATATTCACCTAAAATAATTCATTTGCTCATCCTCATGTCGTACGGAACACAAAAAGGAGGAACGATATATTTTTGTCTATAATAAAAAGTCAGTGGGGTCGAAAATGATCAAAGCTGGTTTTCACCACAGGATACAATTATAAAAAGTACATACACTATTTTGACCTTCAACATACGTTTTATCTCACAATTCTGAAGTTATCCCCCCTCAGATTTACAAGAAAACAGCAATTTGTGAGATATAAACCTACAGTTTTAGATTAAAACAACTACAAGATGAAAAGTTGCAATGTTACCTTTTTTATTCCATCATGTGGAAAATTAGTGAGGTGCAAAGTCAAAATTGGGAGATCCAAAAACATAATTACAAGAATAAAGTCAGAAATCTTATTTTATATCTCACAATTACAATGTTTTAAGAAGAAGAAAAAACGTAATTTTGAGAGTCACAAATACCTTGATTTTTGCATTAAACCATTGCAGAAACAGGATTCTATACAAACGAATCTGTATGAATCCCACTAAAGTTTATTTTTTATGGTATGCATGGTCTGTGTGTATCACAGAAGAAAGTCAGACATATTTGGAACGACATGAGGGTGAGTAAATGCATTATTTTTGGATGACCCCCAACATTCTTCATCGTTTCGGAACGATATTAGGATGAATAAACATCATTATATAAATATTTGGTAAAGTATCCCTTTAAATGTGCTCCAAGATCATTTGGGTGGACACTTATATTAAAAAGCATGCTCAAGCGTCATGGCAACAGAACCTTCCTGAGATATAGAACCAATCAGAAGAGGCTGTTTAAAGGACACTGCCTTCATCATACAAGCCCCGCCCTCAGAAAGGCAGCAGTAGATCCAGGCATCGAGCGTCAGTGTGGGGTCTTGGGATGCAGGGACTGCTGGGATGGATGAGACAATCGAGATAGGTTTAGAGAGATCACTGATGGTCCCAGTCACAGCTCGGCCTTCCAGTAACCACTCATTACCTGAAGAGAAAAACAACACAGCTTAGTATGCGGTCCATGTACGATTAGCGTTTGATATTTCTGGCTGATGTTTGTTTGGAAGGCATTGGTTCCAGAAGCACCATTTGTTTGGGTGGAAAACAATATATAAATATATATATACATACATCTGCCAACACAATGAAATATTTCTCTGCCAGTTGATGGGGACTTTCAATATGCATACAAACACAATTTTAGTAGGGAATCATGTGCGCTAGCAGTGAAAGGAAACACCTTTGGTTATTGGTTCTGCAGTGCAGTGTGTACCAGGTGTGTCACTGGCCTTGAATCAAGGGCAGGCAACTAAGACAAGTGCCAGATAGAATTAGGACAGTGTCCAATCAAATGATCCCCAGTGAGGCTGAACCAGAGAGGATGTGAGCAAAGACCTACAGGGCTGACCTACGTATATCATAAGCACAGAGCACAAACTATAAGCTGTCAAAAACATCTTTATGAGGGAATGTTTACATATTTTTCCCATTATATCTGCTGATTTATCTTTTGAATGCTACAATAATTCTGTATTAAAGGTTATTTTGAAAAGAACATTATTTAAATAAATTAAAATTAATAAATAAATGACACCCTGTTTGATATTTTGTTATCTAATCACATAACATTAGTTTTTAAATGTTGATTAACTTGCTATAGCAATTGCACTATCGTTTAATAAATTAATGCAGAAAATTATTAATTGTGTATATATATATATATATATATATATATATATATATACACATATATCACACACACAAAAAATAATTATCCAAATAAATTATAAATACTTAAAAGGCCGTTCTCATTAAATAAAAACTATGCAACTACATAAATAAGCCTACATTTTTAATAATATAAAATCAAATACATTATCCCCCAGTTTCACAAACAAGGCTTAAGCTAGTCCTAGACTAAATTGCATGTTTGAGCTGTCTCAGATGAAAATATCTTGCCCTGACATATCTTAAAACATGTCAGTGTCATCGTTCTGTGTTAAGATGCACTCCTGTAATATTTTCTGATAAGGCATTTTTGTAAAAGTTGCTTAAATATCTTAATTTAACTAATGCCTAGTCCTGGCTTCAGCTAAGCCCCGTTTGTGAAATCGGGCCATAAATTATTATAATTTTAAATTCTGTCAGTAATCTTCACACTATGGGACAGCAAAGACCTCCACAAAGAATGCAAACACTGATACAGTACTGGTGTCTTTAAT
>JAUCMT010000021.1:9983999-9996385 GCA_032357475.1 Enteromius thamalakanensis
TATACGATGTTTGATAGGGAGCCAGTGCAGTGTTGACAGAACTGGGCTAATATGCTCATACTTCCTGGTTCTAGTAAAGACTCTAGCTGCTGCATTTTGAACTAGCTGTAGTCTGTTTATCAAGCGTGCAGAACAACCACCCAAGCATTACAATAATCTAACCTTGAGGTCGTAAATGCATGAATTACGATTTCTGCATTTGAAACTGAGAGCATAGGACGCAATTTATATATGTTCTTGAGATGGGAAAATGCAGTTTTACAGATACTAGAAACTTTGAAATGAAAGATTGCTATCAAACATCACACCCAGGTTCCTAACTGATGAAGAAGAACTGACAGAACAGCCATCAAGTGTTAGACCGTGGTCTAGATTATTATGAAATATATAGAAGAAATATATAGCTATAGTATCATCAGCATAACAGTGAAATCTAACACCATGTTTCCTGATAATATCTCCCAAGGGTAACATGTAAAGCATAAAAAGTAACGGCCCTAGTACTGAGCCTTGGAGTACTCCATATTGCACTTGTGATTGATGTGATACATCCTCATTCACTGGTACAAACTGATAGTGGTCAGATAAGTATGATTTGAACCATGCTAATGCACTTCTACTTATGCCAATAGAGTTTTCTAGTCTATTCAAGAGAATGTTGTGGTCAATAGTTTTGAACGCAGCGCTGAGATCCAATAGCACTAGTAATGAGATACAACCACGATCAGATGATAGAAGCAGGTAATTTGTAACTCTAATTAATTTGTAACTCTAATTAGAGCAGTCTCAGTACTATGAAAGGAATATAATTGTGAGGATACTTCCTTTTCTAGTATCTTTGACAGAAAAGGAAGATTTGAGATTGGTCTGTAATTAACTAGATCTTTGGGGTCAAGTTGCGTTTTTTTAACGAGAGGCTTAATAACAGCCAGTTTGAAGGCTTTTGGGACATATCCTAATGACAATGAGGTTAATAATAGACAAAAGAGGATCTAGGACTTCTGGAAGCAGCTCTTTTAATAGTTTACATGGAATAGGGTCTAACATACATGTTGTTGGCTTAGATTACTTAACAAGTTTATACAATTGTTCCACTTCTATGGTAAAGAAAAACATATAAAACATATGCTTTTGGAAGTATAATAGATAAATATACTATACACTAAGAAAGAACTATATAATTCACAGTTTAAAACCCACTTTTCTTTATTTTTTTTTAAGAGTTATAAGTATGTGTTACTCTGATGATGGTTTGTTTTTGTGTGTATGACACCTGGCCACAGTTTATGGATTGTGTGGTTTGAACTCTCATTCATCATAAACTATATGGTTATAACTTCTAACATTATTTCAACATTTTGAATTTCTGGTCACCACAACTGATGATGGATCTCAAAACCATAATAACTGCTGGGGAGGCTTAAAATATGCAAAAGATACTGGAAAACCAAAGCATTTGCAGGACTTGGGGGATTTTTCTGAAGAATAGTAGGTGGTTTGACTGTTAAGAATAAACAACGGGCTCATAAACAACTATCACAAAACAAAAATCATGTTGAAAGCAACACACAATATTAGGAATCACATATGTAATGTTTTGAACAGGGTTTTTATTAAATTGGCTATTATTTAGCTTTTTGGAGTATATGTCAACCTATTTTATGTACAGTATAATGTCATATTGAGGCCAGTGCTAAGTAAAAAATAAAACATATTTTGAATGAGCCCTCTTATTTTTTTAAAATTCTTCAGATTCTGGCATTTTTAGCATGGTGAAGATAATGGAAATGAACATTAGTCCAGGCCTTTTTAATAAGAGAGAGCTGCCTTTAGTTTTGACCTCATTTTAGGCTGTGTGTCATGTGGGCAGATTAGGGCCTGGTCTGTCTCTCATGAGTAGATCTGAGCCCAGTGACCTCGGGTGTGTATGCCTCACTGAATCTCAGTGTGTGTGTGTATGTGTGTGTGAAGCCTGCTGGCTCTGTGTTACTTGGTGGGAATCGTAATATGGCACATTTACAAGAATGTGTGTGCTGCCCCCAAGTTAGCATTCATGTGAAATGCTAATAACATATTATTAAGATGCAGATTAATACAAAAATCCAATCTCTGTGCAGATAACATCTGGAATGATCAGAGTCTGGAGCTGGACTCAGATCTGCCTCCAGGATGGCGCACTATATGTGACAGCACTGGCACCTATTACTGGCACGTGCCCACGGGCACAACACAATGGCAGCACCCCTCCTACAGTGCAGAGGAGGAAGAAAACGCCATTAACGGCATCACTGCCAGCCAGATCAAGGTGAGATACTCTGATCTGTGTGTGTGTCTGTGTGTTTTTGAGTTAAGTTTTTATCAGCTGTCACATCTTGTTTGTTTTCAGACTGCAGCAGATGGCAGACGGGAATCAAGAGGCAGACTGAATGAAAACCCTCTACCCTCTTTGAGTGAAAGGTGACACCTGCGCTAAAAACTGTACAGCTGAGGACAGGCTCCATATATATCTCTAAAACTAGACTTTTAAAGCAAATTGTGTGGAGTAACTACCTTACATCAACATCCTTGTTGGAATAAAATCTTATTAGGATTAGGATCATGGGCTTGTAATTAGCTATTTTCTTATTTTTAAGCCCTGTTCACCCCAAAGAAGGAAACTATAAAATAACAATATTAGAATCCAGCCAGCAGACAATATCATCTGTTTCCCAACGCATGCACATCTGCTGCTTTAAATTTTCGAGCTCATTAAAGCAGGATTTTTGTGTCGTTCATCAGCTAGAAAAAATCTGTGCCTTTATTGTTATTGTTGTGGTTTGGACAATCTGCAGTTATTTTTAGTTATTGTGCTTGGTGTGAATGGGCCTTTAGAAATATTCCAGGTTCAATAGATCAGAATGTTGTTTCTGGACAATGACTGTCTGTAAAACGTTCCACTTATTACACAACATCTTAATTTTTTTGTTAAAATATTTTATTATTTGAGGACAGAGAGACTGTAGATGGCTATACCAGACATTTTTTATTGTATTTAATAAAAGAAAGTGCAACAATATCAATAACCAATGAGATGAGATCCATAAACAAAATAATACCTATTAAAATCATAGCTTGTTCTAATATAGATATACAAAAATTATGAATATTTTCTTACATGGTAGGAATGGGCTTCCATAATATTAAATGGACATCAATATTTACTTGAATCTCCTGCTTCTCAGATTTGTGAAAAAAAAACAGTAATTAAGCATTTTATATGTCAGCTGTCTTATAAATGTCAATTTTTATGTCTCCTATGAGGAAATTAAGGAGAAACATCTTAGGTGAAGTTGACAAAATGGAAGTATGAAAAAGCTATGAAGTTTTCTTCTACTTAGTTACACAGTTCAGTGGTTAGTTTTTAACCACATCATCATGTTTAACCAATCAAAATTAAGTAATACACGGTTTCCACATATTTATTGAAACTCATTATCTTTAAAGTTCTATACTGCTGAATAGTTTTGTTAAAATGTGTCAACAGCCAGAAAATAATTTGGTACAAATGTGTCTCCTGCTAATTTGTTGCAATCGTTTTAATGTGCTGGGTGTAGTAGCACATTACCCATGCACTGTCAGTTTGCATCCTTGATGTAAATTAAAATCTGGCACAGCTTAGCAGCCAGACACACATAAGCTAAGCCAAATTCTCCTACTGGTGCTGGAAATGAGAAAAGAAAAAAATCATTTCATCTCTCTTTTCCCTTTTGTTTAATCCTGTAATAAAGTCAGAATACATTTATTTGAACAAACACATTCTTATACCTGAAGGTGATATTACACACCTGGAGTTCTGTGAACAGATGTTGTCTCCACTGACTGCTAGTGGAAATGACGAAAGCAGGCCTGCTTTAGACAGCTAGTCAGGTGTGGCCTGTACAACTGTAAGATGAACACTCTGATATCAGGCCATCAGGCCCCAGTCACACTAATGCTGGATCAAAAGCGAGCACTCACCTTGGGAATTGAGAACATTGAAAAGATTTTTTCTTCACTTTGTGGTGCCTTTACCAGTGAAGGACAAACTACTGTACACACATTAATTTAACAGGCTGGAACGTGCCCTTATTTAGTGTCAGTTTTGTCATTGACTGAACTGTCTACTGAATTTGTTTGGAGAGCTGAGATTGGCTGCTGCTAAGTTGTTTGGGAATTGTTGACAGCTACAGAGAATGCAATTACCTTCACTTATTTTGTCAGCACCTTGAGGCAGCATAACATGGCAGAGGGCAATGTTAGATTCTGGCACATTAAGTTTCTGTCCTCGGTATGTTGCACTGTGAACTGTTTGTATACTTGAGCAGAATAAAAAATGAATCATTTAATATTCAGTTAAATTACTTATTTAGCTTCATTTGTTTTTAAGTTATGTAATGTATTATTCAGTAATGTATTATTTAGCTTTAATAAATGATTATTTATTTACTTTTTACTTGTTTCTCGTGAGAAAAAGAATGTGTGTCTTCCAGGCTTTCAGAATAAATCAATAGATACTTATATTAAAAATAATATAATTTTGAATGTAAATAGCGTTTTTTATTTTATTATTTTATTTCAAGACAAATACCGAGTCTAGGGCTTTTCATTTTATAGCTCTATACTGTATCATTTTCCTCTTTAAGACCACTGTTTATTATAGGGACTTCCGTATGTGCAAAATGCTGTTGCTTGTTCATAAGAATCTATGCACAAAACTGAGAGTGATAATTATAGGAGCTGTTTCTTGTTTTACAGGAAAAACGAACCCAGAAATGATTAAAGTGAAAGTGCTTTCAATAGAACACCAAAGAGAAAAATAACCAAGTGTTCAGCATCTCACGACTTAATTTGTATTTCTGTTTATTTTTTCTTGCTCAAATGAGCCCAGTATTTAATTATGAGTCATTATCATAATGATGTGCTCTCTTGCTCTGCTTCAGGCCCTCTTGGCAGGAAGAGTATTTCTGTGCCAACATGGATCTCGACTCCAAGGTAGAATCTTCCTGTGTGCTGCCCTAATACTGTTCAACATATAAAAAGTTTTCTCTGCTATTAGTCACTGTGCTCCACAAATATCACGAAAATAAATTCAGAGCACATCCTGAAGTAAACACTAAGGGTGAAAGATCAGAGTTAAAAATGAGCCTAAATCAGGGCATGTTAATGATGCAGTAGGGTGTATATGTGTATGTTGGCGGAGTATTTATAGAAGCTGGGTAGAGGGCTATGACCTCTAAATGTACAAGAGATGCAATTTTCAGACACAGCTTTATTGAGTCTGTGTAAAATGATCCTAGTAGGCTGGGTCATAGATATATACTTTGTACAAAACATTTCGACCTCCATCAATCACCAGGCTAGTAAGCGTTAGCATGCTTGTTTGATTCCTAGAGTGAGCCATGAACAATTATCAACATGTCCATAGAAATAAATTTAAGCCCAGGATGCTTCCAGGTGTTGCTGTAATATGTGTACTGTGAGTAACATTTGATAAAACATCTGCTACTTGCTTGCTAAGAAATATTTAGGTACGACAGTATGAAACATCTAAATGGATCTTGTCCAGAATGTCAACATGAATTGCAGAAGACACCCTTCTTATTAAAGAGTTTGATATAGAAAGTTATCTCCAATTCAGATTAACAAACAAAAACATTATTTCTTATTTCTGACATCATATCTCACAATTTTAGCTGTGACTTTAAACATCACAACTTTATTTAATTTATTGTAAATGTAAGTTTATTTATAATTCCTTACTAAATAGCTCACATCTGAGGCTTTATATTTCACTGTTGTGGCTTTAAATATTGCAATATGACTTTTTTGTAATTTTATTTCTTGTTTGTTTTCTTATTTGTTGTGACTTTAATTCGCAGTTGTGACATTATTTTATGTAATTTTAACTTTATTTCTTGTAATTGTATAACTACATTTTACAGTTGTGGCTTTAAACATCACATTATCCCCCAGTTTCACAGACAAGGCTTCAGCTAGTCCCAGACTAAATAGCATGTTTGAGCTGTCTCAGATGAAAATATCTTGCCCTGACATATCTTAAAACATGTCAGTGTCATTGTTCTGTGTTAAGATGCACACCTGTAATATTTACTTATGAGGCATTTTTGTAAAAGTTGCTTAAATATCTTAATTTAACTAATGCCTAGTCCTGGCTTAAGCTAAGCCCGTTTGTGAAACCGGGCCTATATTTAAATTACATAAAAAATATTACTATAATAATACAGTAATACTACAAGTAAAATATTAAAGTAAAAGTATTCTATTTTACTATATTTTAGAATATATTAATTCAGAAGACATTCAACATGATCTTTGAGAATTTATTCTAATATGATGATTTGGTGATGAAGCAGCATTTCATATTAGCAGTGTTCGAAAAGTTGTGCTGCGGAATTTTTGTGGAAACTGTAAGACATTTATCTCTAATATAAATATTTTGTAACAACATCTCTTTTGATTAATTTCATGCATTCTTGCTGTAGTTAATTTTTTTTCTAAAACAAAACAAAATAATAATCAAAACAAAAACTTACAGACCACAAACTTTTGAACGGTAGTGAATATAAAAATCATAAAAATTGAAGTCAAATTTTTTTTTGTCACTTTTGATGGAACTTTTGCAAGTCTACAGTACATTAATTTATGAACCTGCTGATATAACCATTTACATAATGATAATTTTCCAGGGGTCGAAATACAGGAATTCAATTTCACATTTATATTTACATATAACACACAAAACATTTACACCTAGTAACTACGACAGATGCGAAGCTACCCATAAAACAAGCACTTACAGTAATTTGGTGCATAATTACAGTCAATCAATCAAAGTCAGAATTAGTAGTTGCCATTTCTGAGAATTTAACGCCCACAGCCGGTCAGGCATTTCTGGTCCTAATGGGTGTCTTTGTTCTAATTATGCAGAGTAGCCCCCCGGGAATTTTTGTCACTTCAACTATTAGCAATTTCGTAAACTAATTGGGTGCATGTTTATTGGATGGTAAAATGTTCTGGTGCGGAGAATAGACAAACAATCAGTGTGATGAGCAGAAGTCGTCTCTGGTGACTGGGGCTGATTATCAATCATGGAAGATGTGCTTTCGGGTTTGACGTTTTTGTGCAGAAGAACTGAGAGAAAAGACAACAGGAAAGACAAATGTTGCAGCAGACGGATAGAGGGTGAGGCACAAATGATGATGCTAAAAAAAGAGAGAAAGATAGGAAGGGTAAGATAGAATGAAGGGTTGACCGTGTGTTGGGATGCACAGAGGAATTGTTTATTTATCCTTGGATCATCTCCCAGTATGGCCAGCTGGTCCCTGAAGCCTGCTGAAAATGTGTGAACGCCGCAATCCAGCAAACTGAAAACTATAGTTCACCCCACGGAGGAGCCCCATAGGAATAGTGTACAAAATGCATGTAAATAAACACGTTTTACATAATTGGCATTGAGAGCCAGTGAAGATTCTCTTACTGGATACATTAGATTTCGTACCTTCTGCAGATAAGCTCCAGAAACTAGGGGCTTCTTCAGTGAGCTTGGTCCCAGGCGGTAGTGCCAGTTTCAGCAAGAGAGTGACTGACTGCCCTGAAGAAACTGTGATTGATGGCATTGTAAGAACTGGGGCTGATTTGGGAAGTTTGGGAAGCTTTCTGACTGCAGGTGTGCTGCTTGTGGTGGTCGTGAGGACAGCATCAATCTCATGCTGAGCTACAATGGGAAACTGGTGCAAAAAACAGAGAAAACAATAAGCCCATCGTTAACAATATAAACTGACAAAGATGAAAACTTACCAAAGAGACGGTTTTGGTCTCCAGGTCCAGGACTTTGATGCAATTATTGTTGGTGTCTGCGACATACAGCAGCTTTCCTCCTTCACCCAGACACAGGCCTCCGGGTTCGTTGAAGCTGGACTCCAGAAAGCTCGGGCCAAGTCCGTTCCCAGCCTTCCCTGTGCCTGCAAGCACCCTGCACTGCTTAGTTTTTGGATCCACCACTTTGATCTGCAACAGAGAAGAAGCTCTTTCACTGACCATTGATAGTGCTTGCCCATTTAAAAACTTGCAACACTTTTTTTGTGGTTGAAGGAAATTCACCCCCAGGCCATCCAAGATGTAGAGCTTGTTTATTCATTGAAACAGATTTTGAGAAATGTATCGTTTTATCACTTCCTCACCAATGGATCCTCTGCAGTGAATGTGTGCCGTCAGAATGAGAGTTCAAACAGCTGATTAAATATATCACAAAAGTCCACAAGTGACCCACATACTTATTGCTTATACTTAATACTTATTCCATAATAATGCTACCTCCAGTAAAAAGTTAAGTCCCTTTTGTCCAATTTTTTTGTTGTCTTCACATTTTAAAATTCATCTAGGTATTGGTATAGAAACATTTTTGGTGCGTTATCTGGGCATATTTCTCTCGTGATTCAGATGAGACAACTTTTCTACCGGAGAAAGCACTAATATACGTCAACTACCTATATATAATATCACATCCATACATATACATATATAATAAATACATACAGCACTGAAAATTAAAGTATTAATTTGCAAATGTGAAAGTTGTTTAATTTAGTTCTAAAGTATTTAAGCTTTAATATAAAAGTCATTCAGCAGGACTTCAGTGCATTGTGTCTGGTGCAGAAAGACTGACCTTGTGATTGTAAGAATCGGCTACATAGAGGAGACTGCTGCCCTCATCCCAGGACACTCCTAATGGATGCTGCAGTTTTGCATCTATGCCTTTACCATCAACGTCTCCAAATGCAAACAGATTCTGCTCAAGCAAAGAGAAAACATAATCTTTAAAAGCCAAGCATGATTTCTTGACCACTTACCCATGCGAACAACGTTACGCTTTGGTGGAGTTTTGCGATATATAAATGAGCCTTTTCTGTATATTTATTTAATCACAGCGTTGCGGTGGTCCAATGTACAAAATAAGTCACTGAACATCACAAGGGAAGAAAAAAAAGCTCATTAATCCCAGTGACCAAATATGGCGAAACCCAATCCATTCTCATTCTCCGCCAGAAGAAAACAGTCTACTCAAAGGAAATCTAGCAGATCTGAAAAATGTCTCGACTGCTCCAAGGAATGGAGAAAAATACTTTCACATTCATATCGCTTAGGTTCATTAAGTGATACAAATTGCTCCACGACTTCATTTATTAAATGTCTCCTTGTATTACAGTCAGCTTTGGGATCTTGTAGTGCCAAACAAACTTGTACAAAAAGTGCTTTACACCCCATGCAAATGTGGCATGTAATCAACTGTGATAATTTATGACCACGTAAATATTCTTATCTTTTCATGTGTTGTGTTTTTCCTTATGTGAACTGGGCAACAACACACTCCTTCCCTTATAAAGCATGGGCAGGGAAGACAAAATGCTCAGTAGGGAGAGAAATGATCTGATTATCTGAACTTTTAACTTGTAAATAAATACAGATTTAGAAGCTTTAATTTAAAATGACAACTTTTAGAAAACTCTGGTGATTGATCGATTTCATTTTAAGAAGTGTTTTCATTCAGTCCAATGCAAAAAGACCAACAATTAAGCAGACAATATTCGAATGTTTCATTATGACAACGGCTCCGGACTCCTTTTAAAAACGGCTCATTTCAATGATTTAGAGTCCACCCTTTCTTTTGAGAGACAATACCTTTATACATGATGCACTTTCAGAATTTTTTTTTTAATTCCCTTTAAGCTGTCTTACACAAGAAATGTAGAAAGTGCATAATAGGGACACTAAATAATATTAATTAAAGTGATACAATAAAATATCAAATAAGTTAAAGCACAAGTTACAAAATCTAAATTTTTACTCTAAAAAAACTGCCAAAAGCATCTAAAGAAAATCACTAAAAACCTACAATTAAATGAAAAACTATATAAAAATGTAAAAAAGCTTAATAAATACTGTTATATTAAACAATACTACAATATCATTTTTATTATAAAGTATTATTGGGCTGCATAAAACTAAAAAGAAACATTGATCTTTAACATGTTAAACCAGGGGTCACCATTATCCTGCAGAGTTTAGCTCCAACTTGCCTCAACACACCTGTCTGGAAGTATCCTTCTTGTAAAAATGGGTGTGGCCATTTGTTAATTATATGGGTCTTGTTTCCGGGCTCAATTGTTTCCAGGTGTTTGATTAGGGTTGCAGCTAAACTCTGCAGGCCACCGGCCCTCCAGGACCAAATGTCTTGATGACGTCTGTGTAAAACACTTTAGACCTGTAAACATGGCAGGTAGAGCTTACCAGAGGGTCTCTCTCTCCCCCCACCACATGTTTGACTGCTCCGTCCTTTAGCGAAAGGCTACGAATGGTGCTGCTCTCACTGTCAGCGATAAAGAGACACTGCCACGGCTGAGTCGGGGCAAGAGCCAAGCCTGATGGCTGGGCCAGACCAGCTTTATGAGGGTATGCATTATTTCTGTTCTCCTCATTCCCACTGCCTGCAAAGCGCACACATGTTCCTTTTTTGCTGTCGCTGGAAAAGACATTAGATAAAGATAGTTAAGTCTGATTAGAATGATTATATGGAACGGTTACTCCTCTTAATTTGGCTGACTCTAAAACAAAAGCCGGAACTGTGACAAAATAACTGCAATTAGGATCTGATAGCATGTAAGAGCAAAAAAAAAAGTCTTGAGATTATTATTTTTAATAAAGTATTTCCCCCCGCATGTTTTTGATCTAAGATATTAAAGCTGTTATCAGTGCTTGCTAAGGGTCTAAAAACATCAAGAGAAATGTTACATTTGCGAACAGCACACTAAGTTAAGAGTTTTGTACCAGGACGATTAGAAAGATTTCCGCCAACATTGAACTGTGTGGCTGCCCAGAAAATTACATCACTTGGGCAGTCCCGTGGCCTCTTTATTTGAGCGCTGCCTTGACTGTACAGAACACAGGGTGAAGAGCTCACCTCCCTTTGGGAAGCTTCCCGTCCTCCAGGAAGAGAGCCCAGATCTGATGTGTTCCTGCCATGGCTATCCACAATATATCACCACCTGCATAAACACAAACACAGGCTAGCAAATAGTAAACCGCTTACGTGTTTACAAAATATCAATGTTGATTATCTTGCTAAAAAAATAAGAACTAATTTATAGTCAATTACACATAAAATGAGTAAACTTGCATAACCTTTATATCACATTTTATTCTTCTGGGCTGCATAATGATCCCTTTACTAGATCTCATCAATGCATGCATAGTCATTCCACAGACTGCTTTTAATAATATAGTGTAACATATGGCATCTGATGTAGGCATCTGACTCAAAGGGATAGTTCTCCCAAAAATGGAAATTCTGTCATTAATTACTCACCCTTATGTCGTTCCAAACCCGTAAGACCTTCATTCATCTTTGGAACACAAATTAAGATATTTTTGATGAATAACAATGGCTCTTTGACTCTCCCAGAGACAGCAAAGATCCTAGCATGATCAAGGCTCAGAATGTAGAAAGGGCATTGTTATAATAATCTATGTGACATCAGAGGTTCAACCGTAATTTTACTAAGCTACGGGAATTTCTGTTGATAATTGATGTTAAAGTTGTTCATTTTGTTTCATTTGCATGCAAAAAATATTCTCGTAGCTTCATAAAATTAAAGTTGAACCACTGATACTCATAAGACCTCTGTTCATCCTCGCAACAGAAATTAAGATATTTTTGATGAAATCAGACTGTATTGCTGTCTAGAGATGCACCGATATAACTTTTTCAGTCCCGATAACCGATACCGATGCCTGGGCTTTGTATATCTGTCGATACCCGATACCGATCCGATAACATTGTTGAATTAATATTATAAACTGCATACCTTCTACCTTCTACCTTCCTTCCACCATGTAAAAAAAACCAAACTTTCCTAACTAAACATTACTTTACAAAACAGATGTAATGTATTGAATACTAATTTATTTAAAGAACAATTGTGTATTCAAATCGAAAATAGAATGTAATCAAACTTCTTAAAATAAATTTACACACGTGCTGCTTATGAATGACGTGGGATCTGCTGCAACGCTCCGACCTATATTTACAGCAACTGGCTGCATCGGAGGAAGATCGGTGCACCCCTATTGCTGTCTGAATAGACATCAATATAACTGAAATGATCCTGTTTCAAAAACGCAGTTACACTGGTAAAACAGACGCTTTGAGAATACTTTTTTTGCACAAAGAGAGCAAAAATAACAATTTAACTCCACCATTCTTATTTTTGGTGATACTCTCTAAAATGCAAAAGACGCAAGTTTTTTTTTTATTTATGTAAAAGAAGTATTCTTGTAGCATCGCAAAACTG
>JAUCMT010000021.1:9996485-10043608 GCA_032357475.1 Enteromius thamalakanensis
GTTTTCTGGCAACCCTGTGTTTTTTCCCGTGTTTCATTCTCTGTGTTTCTTGCTGTTTGGATTACCTGTTGCTGACTTCAACCTGTTCCTTGATTACTGCCTTAGCCTTGCCCCACGGACTCTGTTTACCCTGGTATTTCGACCCTTTGCTCTTTTTATTGTTTACTTCTCTGCCTCTGCAAACGCTGTTTGCCGGTCCTGATGTTGATTGTATGACCCTGAGCTGGAATAAATTCCCTTTGCACTTGAACTCGCACACTTCACGTACCTGATTGTAACACTAGGTGTATATGACTTTCTTTTTTCAGACGAACACAGTCAGAGTATTTTAAATGACTATGACTCGACGTGTGACGCAAATGATGTCATACATCGTACATCGAGTAAGAAGTCAGCCAAGAAGCCAAGAAACTCTTCACTCTTGCGGAATATTTTTTGTATTTACGTTATACTGTATGTAAGAAATATTTTTATAAACTAGAAATATTGTGTTCTGCTTCAGAGGACATGTGATAACCCCCGAAGGCATGTAGGTTAGTTTTTCTAGACTGGTATATCTGATTTACGGAGCTTCAAAATAATGGCCGCTATCCACAAGCATTACCAAGCTTGGAAGAGCCAGGATGCATTTTTTTAAAAACTACTGTGAAAGAAGAAAGTCATATACACCTAGGATGGCTTGGCGATGAGTAAAATATGCCGTAATTTCATTTTTGGGTGAACTACTCCTATAACCAAAAAATATTAAGTAAATGTCCCTGGAGAAATACACAACATCACTGCTTTGAAATATATGGTTTATATAAACACATCCACATAATCATTATCAAGGACCTTGTACGACATGTATTCTGAAATTCTGTTCCGTAGTTCATTAACTGAATGAATGGTTTGGCTTGTACATGAGGATGAGTCAGAGACCTAGGCTTGTGTTTAATTTCACAGGTGTATCAGAGGCCCTGACAGTCAACAAGTATAGTCACAGAGCGCTAGCGACTTCCCCTGACACTCACAAACTGTCTTCAAGAAACCTCCAAGGACACCATTCATTCTGCTCCAATACTGTGAAAATGCATCAGCCGGCAAAGCCGTGTATTGAGCAACTTCCTGACGCTCAAGCCATGATGATGAAAGGGAAATATTGTCACTCCATTTGCCACGAAGATACAATCAACTGACATAAAAGAGCGGAAGCAGCCACTCCACTCCATTTTTGATAGCTCCAGAAATGAGTCATCTCAAATTTGATTCACTTGTTGAGAAATACTGCACTGTGTAATACAGCATGTCTATTTGACCAGCTCAGAGCCCTGATTATCTGGTGAATTTTATTAACGGAGATTATAATTAAGTCCATGTCCATGGTTGGTGTCTTTTTCTAGTTTCAGACAGACATATAGAGGTAACATCTTATGCAAGGCAGAGGCTGCAGAGAATAAAGCATTACTTTATACAGGTTAAGGTCACATCCATGGTGGAAACGCCTGACTGAAGGCAAACTGCAGTTCTTAAGTGTCAAAGCATTGAATGGAAATGTTATTGAAGTGCTGAGCAGACAGAAATCAACCTCTGTCATTAGACGGTCAAAGAAGCAGCACATTTTGTGCTGGGAGAAATACTGAATACTTGCGGACCAAGAGAAGATTGCCATATCTCTGTTTTCACAGTAACACCTTACTCGGCTAAATATCTAATGATCGGCTGAGAAAACACTGAAAAAACTTTTACATCTTCCTTCTCTCTCAAATGCACTCTTTGGGTAGCTTATATGAAACATATGTACCAGTGCAATACTAATACTTCAAAAATGTTAAATATATGTGAAATCATTACACAACATCACAACCATAAATTAACCCATTGTACTTCAAATAAGAGCATCATTTTGAACTGCTTAGCTCTGCTTGTTGGAAATGAGTCTAGTAATATAAAACTGCCATGTAAAATAAAAGATTTCAATAATATAATATAATATAAATTTTAATCTACATTTTTTTTAATCTACAGATTTACAAACAGAATTTATTCATTTTCAGTGCTTTTTCTTTTCTACCAAAATATCTTGTCAACAGGTAAGCCAGAAATGGCCTTTAACTTGACTTTAATGAAATCATGTTCATGACACATTTTAATAATCAAATCATTCAGTACAGTTTTACTGGCACACAGTCATGATCAAATCTTATCTTCCAGTAATCGAGTCTGACAAGAATATGTCATTCATATTAACGTTTAACTTTCAACATGACAGAAGAAATAGATAAACATTTTAAATAGTCATTTGTTTTGTGATCATGTTAGACGTTTCATATTTGAGTATTATTCTGATTGTTACTTTAAAATAAAGGGAATTTAAGGACAGCTAGAGCGCTGCAGAGCTGTGATCCAATTAGAATTCAGAGCTTGAACAAAGGTAGAACAATCAAATCAAATTCTCACTATTCAATTCGTTCATTAGCTTTGATCCACGGGCAATGCCTAGAATCTGTAATTCTCAGTTTATTTCCTAAAAAGCAGGCTTGTTGCTTACGGCTGCTGCGAGAAAGGCTGGTTGGATTTCAAGTATGGTAATTATTTAATAAAGACTCGTATCAAACATCTTATGAACTGATCCTGGTATGATCGACAGCAGAAATATGCAACAACAAACAGTGCGCTCTGCTATCATATGCTAGTCTGGAGCAGAATTTAAAGCGGGGGCTGATTTTTGCCACCTAATTTTATCTACACAAAGACCAGACATGACATTTCATAGATATGAGGTCATAAGCATTAAAGTTGATTACATAGATCGGACCCTCTCCTAGGCTCGGATTTGTTTGCATATGCATCAAGGCAGCCATTTACAATGAACATACATGAAAGACATGATTAAATGTAAATTATTAAAGATGAAGGAACCAATAGGTAAGCAAAGCACTAAATTTTTTGTGCTCACCCATTGTTTAATTAAAGGCTACGGCAATCTATTAGCTGTACTAACAGTTCACTCTGTGGATTATGCTTGTAAAGCGCTGCATACCTATTAGTGAGCTCATTATGGTTGTTCAAAGTCCTTTCAATTTATATGACATTTTATTAGCCAACTAAAGCACAAAGAGTAGAGATGAGGAAATTATTATGATATTACATGCATGCACTGTGCAAAATTAATTCGTAACAAAACAAAGTGTCTTGTGAGTGCATCGTGATGAAGTAATTAAAGAGTTAAAAATGGACTTAAACAAGATGTTCCTTCACTTTGGCTTTCATTTATCAAAAACCTTTCTAGCAAGAAAACTCATGGCCATGTCATTATGTAAGAGACAGTGAAGGTTGAGTTGTGCTGGTCTGCAACGTTAAGACATGAGATGATAGATGACAGTACAGTAAGATGACAGTATAAACTGTTTGCTCATCCCAAAGTCTTGAGGAAGATAGATGGTAGACTACAAAAGTACAGCGAACGTTTTCAGGGACTGAGTCATTCACAGCTCGATAGTCCATGACAAGATCTTAATGATTTAGATTTTATCAGATGCAGATTTTTTTCTTTTCTTTCTTTTTTTTCCTGAACTGTGAGTGATGATTTAACGCCAAAGACAAAAATTATTTATATATTTATAAATATATTTATTTGTATATTTGGCATTTAGAAATGTATGTTTTAATAGTATGAAACAACTTCTGGGTAAAAAATAAAGTATGCTCCAGTAGCATAGTATTACTTCAAATCCTGGATACAATTAACTTTTATTTCCTTCAGTTAGAAAAGGTTTTCATTTCAGTACTTACTAATTATATAGGCCTTGTTTATATGAGCTTGTATGCACCTCAGTTTTCAAATGAAAAAAGGTCCTTTTGGTAATCTTCACTGAAGTGCATAAGCTTAGATCAGAGAAGCCTATGAACAGTCACTCCCAAAAACAAAATCAGAATCAGTGATAAATACAAGAAAACAAGCTAAAAACATTGAACTAAAAAAGGTTGCTGTGAACAGTGGGTTTTTGTCCAATTTGATAACATTTTCAGGAAAGAATGAGAATGAGGGTCAGAATGAGGGCTAGATATTCTCTTCCTTCAATTCTAGCCTTTTTTTCATAGGAGGTGAAATTCAGGCCACTTGATATCACACCTCTTCTCGACAAGCCACACAATTAATCACCTTGTCTATTTATGTATCACTCATGTACCAAGAATCCCTAACCGGCCAATACTAACAGTGATAGATTAAGTTCAAAACTGTGTAGTAGGCATTTTCCCTGAACACTCTTAGTAATAACAGGTTTTCCAAGGCTACCAAACTTTTCTAGAGTGTATTTTAATGGACAAAAAAATAAGCTACCGAAGACAGATATCAGTAATACAACCAAAACTAAAATGTGCAGCAACTTTTTATAGGATAGGGTCCTTTTTATAGGGTCCTTTACAGGGTGGGAAATCTGCATTCTCTATTGTAAACCTTAATTGTTCTACTTACCACAATTGTCTCATAAAATCTTTAAACAAAAAAGGAAAAAGTGCAATATTGCTGAATTTTTCCTTTCAGAACATCTCTTTTCTAGGGTCCATCTAGGGCCATAAAAACACCTCACAGAGCAATAAATCTATTCAGGCCAGGTACAGAGACAGACCTCACACAAGCCCTTTGTCATACACAAAATTGTAAGCCTTTATATGGAGGGCGTATGGTTTAATACAATTATGAGACACATTTTCACACTAATGATCGTAGCTCTCGAATTATTCCAAAGACAAATGGTTTCCAGTAACCAAAACAGCCCTTATCAGCATTTTTCAATCTGATCAAATCCATTAATGTGAGTGTTTTGCATGCTATTGACTGCATCAGTAAGTCTGTGGGTCTATTAGGTTACGTTAGGTGAAATATATTTGCAGTAAGTTAATCTTCCCCTCACTAATGTGTTTTGGTAATTCTAATGTTCACTAAAGTGCTGAGTTGGTATTTTTCTACTTTAAAGAGATGCATTAAATTGATTTAAAATATATTGCATCGCCGCGACATCAATTAGTGGTTATTTATTTGAGGAGACAAGGATATTTATGGTAGCTGCTGTTTAGATTTATAGTGGAGTCCAAAGTAGATGTTGTTCTAAACAACATTAAATCCTGTAAATGTCATGTAAATCCTGAATAGTCCTTGGTGTCTTCAACAACACGTTGCTCCGCTTTGACATGATTTTGCACAAATTGCATGTCACAATACTTGTACTTTCTACATTTAGATACGGTGGCCGAGAGAGCTCAACAAATTAAGAAAATATCTTTATCAGTTTGACAACACAGCCGCTGCAAATTCTCGCTACGCAACCAAACACAGCATGTTGAGCTTTCTCGGCCACCGTATATTTAGACTCCAATGAAAATTAAAACAATTGAAATCCAACCAGAACTACACTACAAATTTCCAAAGAGATGCCAATAAATAAATAAACAGTAGTCAACACAGGATCAGTGCAAATGTTGTGATATCACAAGAATATAGTATATTATGGAGCTATGGTTTTGTTGATTTCAATCATCACAAATACAACTCCAAATCTGTCCTCAGCTGTATTACTTGTATGATTTACCAAGCAAGCAAGCCGAGAAATTGCACAGTTTGTTAACAAATCAACTCATTAGGAAATAGTACAAATACTTACGTTTAAGTGGATTTCTAATGAGATTGGGTGGGCGTTAGCAGATAGACGAGGAGTCCAATTGATCCTCTTAAAACAGCGACCCCGGCAGGACTCGAACCTGCAATCTTCTGATCCGAAGTCAGACGCCTTATCCATTAGGCCACGAGGCCGGCGAATCTCTTGAAAGATTCATTCAGAAATCGACCAGGACTGGACGAGCGTTTCAAAAGTGGCATTGATCGCGAGGAATAAATAAACTCAGTAATTACTTAACTTGCGACCGTTGCTTTTGGGAAAGCACTCTAGAGCGGTTTTAAGTCACCAACTGAGTAGAATCGACTGAGTGTATGGTGTGAGGAAGATTGCATTCTCAAGGTAGCCAAATATAAATATTTTTATTAAACGTGTAACGTTAAACGTGCTTAAAGATAAAATAAAGATAAAATATAAAATACGTTTACTTTTTATTATTTAAGGTATAGGCTGCTTTGTTTTTGAGCTGAATTTTGCAACAAATTAAAAAGGAGCCCATAAAGATGAAATAAAAAAAATGTAATCTGTTACATATTACTGTCATCTGATTTTTGAATAAAAAAATCTTCCAGTGTATTTTTGCAAAATAATTGCTAGAAATAAGCGCAGAAAAAAAATCTATTACGTTAGACGACGCCGTTTTTCATCTGCTTTCTCATTTCTTTATACTAAAGGAGACCTGGTGGCCTAATGGATAAGGCTTTTGACTTCGCATCAGAAGATTGCAGGTTAGAGTCCTGCCGGGGTCGAGGTTTTATAAAGAAACCCGTATAAAAGTATTGTTATACGATAAGCCATCTGAAAATAGGCGCGCTGTAAAAATGTGGTTATCAAACATAATAAATGAATCCCTTGCGTTGTAGCAGTAGCCTACTTGTTTACAAATTAATCTGGATAAAAGCTGTACTAAATGAACAGATGTAAATGCCATTAGTGCATTGTATTACTAGAAATGAGATTCATGTACACAAACGCCTCCAGCATAACTGCATTGTTTGTTAGTCATGCAGAGATCTGTTCTCTGCGTTTGTGTAATATATGTAAGCATGACAGTAGCATTTTAACAGATCCTGACTTGTTATTAGCAATATACAGCACAGTCTCTTTGACTTCGCTTTGAGACAGATCATTTATTCATTACCATGAATGTGACCCAGAAAAATCTGAAGGACTGAAATTGAATGCACAGTGCAAAAATATGGATTACAATATAGGATGTTGATTTTACTCAATAAAGGGACAGATTGAATGATTTTACATTGTTAACGCTACTAGACCTTAAATGTAAAATAAAGCAGCTGTCGTTCTAATGTATGCCGATCATTTTGCCTCTCAGCTGAAGAGAGTGAATCATATAAAATATCACAGCCTGATTTAGAATGCCAGACATTAAGATTTAAATAATCAATAATCCAAATAAACCCATGAACATTCATTAAACAGCAATAAAATGTGCCATCTGGATTCATAGCATGATCATGTTAAAACTCTCCAGTAGGTAATACATCAGCGTTGACATTCAGATATGACAAGGTTCACTTATGGGAATATAATATTTGCATAATTTCCCCTGGCTGTAGAGTTGCCTCTGTCATCTTAAATGGACAGATAGGGTGATGCCAAGCTGCTACTCATGCAGACCTTTGGGATGTCTGTGTCTGTTGAGGCTAGGTCAGTTTGCTACCTACAGTATGGATCATTTACAGGCTTGCTTACTTATGCAAAATGCTTGAGTTTCTGAGAGTTGCTTTCAGTGCCAAAGTACTTGCTAAGTTGTTACTATAGTGTTCTGGCTGGTGATGCAAGGTGTTTCTTACTGGCTGAAAACAAAGGTGTGAGTATGATCACAAAAAATTAATAATGCACCTTTCATTAAAAAAAGTGCTGAATTTGAGCACCTTTTGAGGAAAAAACATGATTTGTGGTACAATTTGTATCCAAATTTGGTGTGTATACTATTTAAAATAAGGGCTTCCGGTTCACATGAGGAGATTTTTTAACTTAGAAACTATCAGTATGTAAGGAACAGATTAACTAAAAATAAAAATGTATGGTCCTTCAACATCTAGATGTTTTTTCATCAAAATATATGACTTGCTCACCAGTGAATGGGTACCGTAAAAATGAATGGTGCAAAAAATAGCTGACAATACCTGATGTGACAGGACAATATGGAATGGATTTTTTTAATATATGTATATATAACTATGAATGAACACATGTGGAGTTATGTACCACAAAAAAAAGGTGAAATAACTGAAAACAGCCACCCTTTGCTCCGATTACTGCTTTGCACACTCTTGGCATTCTCTCGATGAGCTTCAAGAGGTAGTCTCCTGAAATGGTTTTCACTTCACAGGTGTGCCTTATCAGGGTTAATTAGTGGAACGTCTTGCTTTATCAATGGGGTCGGGACCATCAGTTGTGTTGTGCAGAAGTTAGATTACTACGCAGCCAACAGCCCTATTGGACAACTGTTTGTTGTCCAAAAATTCATATTATTCATATTATAACTAAACAAAAACGAGTAGCCATCATTACTTTAAGAAAATAAGGTCAGTCCGTAAAAATTGCAAAAACTTTAATTTTGTCCCCAAGTGGAGTCACAAAAACCATCAAGCGCTACAATGAAGCTGGCACACTTATGGACCGACCCAGGAAAGAAAGAGAGGGAGTTTTAGGGAGTTATTCAAAATTGACGGCACACTGAACCAGCATGGCTACCACAGCATCCTGCAGCGACATGCCTTCCCATCCGGTTTGCATTTAGTTGGACGATCATTTATTTTTTTAACAGGACAATGACCCCAAACACACCTCCAGGCGTGTAAGGGTTATTTGACCAAGAAATAGAGTGATGGAGTGCTGCAACAGATGACCTGGCCTCCACAGTCACCGGACCTGAACACAATCGAGATTGTTTGGGGTGAGCTGGACCACAGAGTGAAGGCAAAGGGGGCAACAAGTGCTAAACACCTCTGGGAACTCCTTCAAGACTGTTGGAAAACCATTTCAGGTGACTACCTCTCGAAGCTCGAGAGAATGCCAAGAGTGTGCAAAGCAGTAATCAGAGCAAAGGGTGGCTATTTTGAGGAAACTAGAATGTAAAAGATGTTTTCAGTTATTTCACCTTTTTAAGTACATAACTCCACAAAACTTCATATTTTTGATGCCTTCAGTGAGAATCTACCAATGTAAATAGTCATGAAAATAAAGAAAACCCATTGAATGAGAAAGTGTGTCCAAACTTTTGGCCTGTACTGTATAGAATAGATGGATAAATCTCAAATAATTACAATAATATGAAAAAGGTCAATATATTTAATAAAACCCATATATTGTGTAGAATCATTAGACAGAGTGAAATATCTCAAGCCTTTATTTCTTGAAATCTTTATGATTATGGCTTACAGATAATGAAAACCCAAAATTGGTCCATATAATATGGTTTTCACTTTCTGAAATAAAATATTTACCTTTTTCATATTCTTATTTTTTGAGATGCATACATAAACTTACAAAACGAGCATAACCTAGTGTAGAGTGTAAAGATGTAAACTAGTATAAAAAAAGTAAAATTGGTCTTGTGTATGAATTCAGAATTTAGTTAGCATCCTCATCTGCCCTTGCCTAGTATAAGCCAAAATAAGTCAACAGGATAGAAATCAAACTAAATAGTTTTTCCAAACCTGCTTTCATTTCGATGTTATGCATTAGCTGTATGGTATTAGTATGATAGGCTGCAAAAATAAGACATCGTTATTTCTGTCATTTGACTTCAGACACATGAGGTCAGATGTGATCTTTAAAACCTGTCGCCACATATAAATGCAAAGCATGCAAAGGTACCTTTCGTGCGATCGTTGCTGAAAACATTTTATCGTGGAGTGTTTTCAGTGATGTGTTGTTGATCCGGTGCTTGACTTTTTTTATTCTGAAGGAGAATTTATGCAACTGTTTCACAATCAAAGCAGGAAACGCTATGCAGCGGGCGCCATGTTGGTAAGGTCAATGTCGCTTTCTTATTTGAATATTATTTGAATGTTGCTTTGAATAGTTTTTTCGCTTCTAGTCGTGCAGACGCAACAGGTGTGTTTTTTAACCTTCGAGTTTGTCCTTTACCTCAAGGCTGACACGCGTACGTTTAATAAAATCGAATGAAAGCTAGTCTTTGTTTCCCGGGGAATGTATTTCAGTGAGCGCTTATGAGAGCGGATGGACGTTTTCGGCGTTGTATCATAAAGGTGATACTAATTATGTACGGTAATACAATAATAATTCTCTTTGCTTTACGTTTATTATACGCAAAATAAGCACAAAACATATTCATTGTCTGAAAATAAAATTACATCATGTCTCAAATTACATTGCAAAGCCTAAAACTAGTTTAATGTGTCGCCAAAATACAAATGACAGATAAAATATGCAACTAACTTTAAAACACGTAACGTTATAGCAATCAAGTATTTTTATACTAATTATTTTATTTAAAAATAAATCACTTATTCATGTCTTAATATTTTGCTGTGATTTAATGCTTTTTTTTATATTACTACATTTTTGTAAAGTTAATTTATGAATTAGTTTTTATATCTAAATACTTAAATCACTTAGCAAGACAGCATTTATAATTTTTGTTTGCGTTTTTTATCTAATATTTATATTTTGTTTTCAGCTTTTAATAGTTTCAATTGATAATGATAACTATGTGGAAGCAAGTACTTTTACATGAAATTTCTGCGATAACATGGTAATTACTTAAATTGCACTGTTCTCTACTTCTTTTGTCATTTCAACACTTCACAAATGTGTCGCTATGAATTGTTACAAAGTAAAAAAAAAAACAATTTGTTCTACAGAAAAAAAATGACAGCAGACAAATTTAGAAAAAAAAATACATAACTAGATGTAATTAGATGCAATACTAACATTTACCATTTTGACCTAAGGTTAGGGGTTTCTTTGTACAAAAAAAAAACATGCACACTAAGATTGTGGAGTCAATGAAGCATATGCCCACACTGGATTTCCTCAGGGTTTTGATAACACTAGTCAAAGAGAAGCAAGAAATATATCCAGGTAAGAGATATTGTGATATTTTTTCAAAAATGTAATGAACCACAACAAATAAATTTCAATCTTTATTTAACAAAATGCTAATAAACAAAAAATTCAACATCATAAGCTTGCTTCAGATATAGTCTAATGAACCAGCCATGTCTGTGCCTGCATTTCTTCCATTAGGATCAAGTCTTTGAAAATATAGTGGGATGTACATCTTCAGATTGACAGAAAGCGCCTCACTTCTCCAGCGGTGCATAATTCAACAGCTTCTCAATGAGATCCACGTGAGCCAGAAGCATCCGGCGACAACAGTATCTCTTCAAACCCAGAGCATCAAGAGCATCACTGTGAAAATCAGCAGAGTGAGATTCAGTTTGACGTCACAGAGATATCAAACCTAAAGGAAAGTTTTCATGAGCTCACCCTTCTGTATACTCTGCTTGAAGAAGACCTAAATACGCCTCCCATTTGTTCCCAACAATCTTCCCACAAGTGAAGCAGCGAACGGGGATGATCATGGTGAAGGACAAGAGGCCTGAAATGAAGGAAAAACAACGCGTTTATTGGAAAACTTAGTTTACCTGTTTTTTATTAAGTCATTCCACTTGGTCATAATTATCAGTAATTTGCGATTTATATTTGTATGTCAGTTACCAAGCTTTTGAACATAGATAAGCAATGTTTTGAGTATATCCTTTAAGTAAAGTGTTTGTGTGTGTGTGCCTTATGATAGATAGACAGACAGACAGACAGACAGACAGGAAAAGCCGACACAAACCTCAGTAATTGTTGTAGAAATATAACGTTACATGTGATGCCCAGAGATTTACAGTAACACTAACATTACATCAAATGTGTAATATAGTCGTTCAGCTCAAGATGTTGTTCTTAGTTAAGAACCCCTAAAATTAGAACCGGTTATTATTATGTAAAATGTAAGAAACATTACCAAAACAATCTCGCACACTACACACGTTCCGCTTGCGCGCTTACAACAAACGCGGTACAAATGCGTAACTTCCGCGTTTGCGTTTGTCAAATACGCCCGGGTGGAAACAAGGTCAGGAGAAGAGATCCGCGCGCTTTTGATTCACTTAAAAAGTGGATAAGTGTCTGGCTGCTAAGTGAGCAACAAGACAACATTCTGACAAACTCAATTAATATAAATTAAAATCAACACACCTCTGCACTAACACAAATAAAAATAAAATTGTGTGTTATATTTCAAGTTTTTTTTGTTCTTACATCAGCGGTTTTTAAACAATCAACATGTTAAAACCTCGATGAGAAATAAGGTTTTTAGTGAGAGATTTATTTTTATATTGTTTTATTTTATAATTGTTTCGTACTGTAGGGTTGTTGATGATTTTTTTTAAAAACTAGGGTTAGATCATAAAATAATTAATGCAAATTTATTCGTGACTTTAAAAAGCAGATAATTCGGCAATAATGTAAAATTGAGTAAATATTTAGTAAAAAAAAAAAAAATATATATATATATATATACACACATACATACATATATATATTACTAAGGTGAAGTCATTTAAAATGGGCCACGTTTTGGTAAATTACTTATAATACCATCAAATAAGCTATTCATGAGATCCACTGGTATTTTTATAAATTAACATGGGTCTCTTACATATTTTTATGTTTTTTAAATTTGAAAAAAAAATTCACATTTTTAAAACTTGCGTATAATGTTAATGTTATAAATTTGCATACTTGATGAAGTATTATAACCCCTGACCTTTGTATGTTTTTGTTGTTTTTCATCCATTTTCCAGTGATGCATGTCTATATTACCAGATTTACTAATTCCTTTTTAAGAGTGACTGTACTTCATGAACAGAAATTAAAAATAGCAAAGACATCTGTCAAAAGTATGAAAAAACAAGCTTCCAGTATTGAATTAATTCCAAAAATAACTAGAGGGAAAACAAAACACACTGAGTCTGGGAAAATATGGTTCATTGTCCTTTAATAAGGTCATCAAGTCACAAGGGAGCCATCTTGTTTTAATTGACACGAGGAACAGCAGAAAGGCAGCAGGCGAGGTTGTGTGCAAAATAAATACATATGGCAGGAGGAAAGAGGCCACATTAGAGGAACAGGTAAACTTCATTAGAACAAACAAATAAAATCATAAGCACTCATCATCATCATCAACATCCCCTCCAAGACAACCACTAAGTTGCCTGCATCATCATCCACATCATTACCCTCCGTATCACAACGAAAACACAGTCTTCTTTCTTTTAAATACAGAGTTCTATTTGAATTATTGCATTATATACGCACTTTAAAGAAAATGTCATTTTCTGTAACAGTATGTCATGTGACGTGTGAGTGTATATTGTTCGTGTCTGCATGCATTTAGGGATTGTTTCTGTTGTGTGTAGCGCTCATCATAGTGTAACTGCGAAATTGAAGCTGTTGGCCGAGAGCCGTCATAATCTACGTTGCATCTATGTTGCATCACGCATCTATTTCCATGGGCCCACTTCATCAAACGTCGTTCGAACAAGAAACTAAGATTTTGAAATGGCACGGATGGTCTACGGTATGCAAGATTATTGAATTACTGAATGACTTCACTGTGTTTGTTCTATGGCTGATGTCAAATACGAAATGAACCCATATAATGAAATTTTCTTTACATTTCTACACCTTCTCTCAACAATACAGGCCTGACTAATAGATGTCAGTGGCTTGATATGTACATATGGATCTGCACAAGCATTTAAGTATGAAACCAATTGGTATCAAGACATAAATAGCGCTTAATTTCTACAAATGAGAGAAAAAAATATGAATTTTTTACTTTGAGGCATGCATCTTAACGTTATTGTATTTTACAGTTGGCAGTTATGGATTTAAGTCCAGCTTGAAAAACTGAAATATTTTTAAAATATTGGTTTTATATCAGCATTATGGTCTGAATGAGGGTGTTTTTGAGCATCAACCAGCAGGCAGAGTGACTAGGATGAAAGCTGCAGTGGAAATGTGCATTGGCTACAACTAAGTTGAATGTTATATGAAACGTGTTTGGCCTAAATGCATCTCTAGCTCGCTCTAATAGCTGGCAGGAACGTCACCACAAGCACTCAAATTAAAGAACAGCATAAAATTAAGACATCTAGTGTGCTGAGTGACCATACGTACTCATTTCACAGGACGTGTTCTGGTCAGGATTGCTAAATTGCTTAAAATGCCTGTGTTTTGACTTTGCTTTCCTATTAGTCTTCATACATTGCATCTATATGAAATTGCTTCGGAAGTCCTCTGTAGGTCCCACCTTCTTGTGTGCCATGATTGGTTGATTATGTACAATGCCTGCATGCTACTTTTCAGATGTTATTTCAGCAAGTATGAAAATCAAAGTCAAAACCTGGACATTTTGCGCAATTTGAAAGTCCTGGCCAGCACATGTTCAGGACAAAGAAGACATATGTTCACCCGCTAGTGACTCTCCACCCCTTTATATAAATTTTAATAGTCTGTGAGTGAATCAACCCCACTGTCTAACAACCAATCTTGGGTCAGTTTTTCTTGGCTAATAAGATTACGCCCACCAATACAGCTCCAAGGGCGATGACAGCTCCTCCAATCAGGAAAGGCTTCAAATTTTCTAAGGTTTCACAGCTACTTCCTGCGGACTCCGCCTCCCCCTGTTGGTTGGATGCTCCATCTTCCGCCGGCTTCTCGGGCTCTGCGGGTTCAGCAGAGACGGGGTCTGGTTTAGGCGGTGGCGCTGCCTCCTTCTTCTCTGCTTTGGAGGCAGACTTTGACGCTCCCTTGGCTTTTGCTTCCATGTGGTTATGGGATCAAGGGGTCAAGGAATCCGGCAAGTTTCTTCTGGGCTTTCTTTAAGGAAATAAACAGTAAAAACAGTACAAATGTAAAATATTATTACATTTTTAAAATGTAATTAATTTCTGTGATGCAAAGCTGAATTTTCAGCATCATTATTTCAGTTTTCAGTGCCACACGATCCTTTAGAAATCATTAATATGCTAATTTGCTACCTAAGAAACATTTCTTATATTCTACATTGTAAAAAGTCGTTTTGTTCAATATTTTGGGCTCCGTAATGTATTTTTCCCCCCAGGAAGAAAAGAAGTCAACTTTAATATTATAAAGGTTTTAATGTTACTTTATATATATATATATATATATATATATGAATAAATATATGTGAAAATATATTAATATATATAAATGTTAAGGAATGTTTAAGATTTAAGAAAAAATGTAAAACTAAAACAAAACTATAAAACTGTATGCTTGTAACATTCCAATAATTCAAGTAATTTCACATTTTCTATTATATTTATTAAATATATTATTATTTTTATTACTTATTATTATTTACAGCAGAGCACTAAACTATCATTATATTAAACAGAGCTACTGAATACAATTCTCCGTTTGTTGCCACAGAAAATACATATGCGTTTGGAGATATGTCAAAATATAAAAATATATCACAAAACAGAATTGTATCACATGGAGTCTTTGACCTTGATGTAGCAATGACATTACTGTACATGCACTGGCCTACTGACTGTTACATGCTATATTTGCTTGTATTGGACAGCCAAAGGGCAGCATCCATTAGTCGTTACTTCCTTCAAAAGCATGTGTGTCTTCTATGCCTAGAAGCTCTTTTTTTTCAGGGTATGTGGTACAAAAGTGACAAGTAACCCTTAACATCAGTCATGTTCCTTACAGACCTTTTGCCCCCACCAAACACAATAAAAGATGTTTCTGTAGCATTAAATATGCACTAGTTCATCTGCAGCATGCAGAAATATTCCTGTGAATCTGCATGAGTCATACAGGACAGGTGGAGGGAGCACTGTACATTAAAAATAATTATAACCACACACAAAAAAAGAACTGCAGCTATGTAGAACCATGCAGAGAATGCATAACCTGGAAAGACGGACTGGAAATGGGTTAAAAGAGCATGTGATGGACGAGATTTCTGTAGTGATGCAGTAATGATGGTTGCACAGGCCCCAGCAGCGCATTACATTCTCTTCAGCTCTGATGGATGGATGGAAAGATGATGATGGATGGAACATACCTTCTTTATGTAGCCCTGTAATCCTCGCTCACCTCGTCCTCTTTTCAAAGAAGGGTGGAGAGATAAAGGATGAGGAACCAAGTGATCTGCTCTGCAGGAAGGCCCGAATCCGTCCTCAAGGAGAAACAGAATCAAAGGAAATGGAGTGATGGAGGACACAGCAGCAGGAGGAGGAGGAGAGGAACTGGGCTGTACCACTCCATCAGTGAGAACAGGGGAGCGCAGTGCAGCTGGTGTAATGGTTCTTGCATTGAAGTTTTATGTAATTTTACTTTATTGACGTCATATAGGTGCTACAGACTGCAGCAGACACAGACAGTCACCGCCCCGGGGCAATCATTCCTTTACTATAACAGACTGTGCATTTTTGAGGAGTGCCCGAGCAGGTTTTACCTGAGCAGAAATGTTTTACAAGCTCACTTGCATTCTAATGTCAGTCAAGATGTGTTACATCAAATTCTCACACACCTCTAAAGACTGATTGGTATGAACCTATTTATAACATTGAAGAGCCAGATCATGACCTTAAATTATAGCATGACTCATCTGTATACCATCTATATACATAATCATCTGTCGTCTATATCTAACAGTAATATTATGTAATATTAAAATATTATGTATATAAATGATCTAACTGTATATAGTATCTGATCTATCTATCTATCTGTCTATATTGATTAATTGATTTGTTTCTCATCCTTTGGCACTCCCTGCTGCTTACAAAGGCTCAAGAAATTCAGGAAATGACGTCGTTCCACGCCCAGCATACTATTTCGGAGGAGTCTCCTCTGTATTCACTAAGCCCGTCCCAGCAGTGTGCCAGTGGTTCCTAAGCAGCGGAAAAGCGCAGCGTCGTACGTCAAAAGCGCAGCGCCTCTTACGGCAGCCAACGGATGACGTGAGCTACGCCTGGAGCGCACGCGGAAAGTGGGATGCAGGTCCAGAATGCGCAACTGGAATGGAGAATCGCAACGACGTTGCTTCAATGGAAAAAAAGATCGTAGCGAAGATATACAGCAATCAATCTGACTGGGACCCGCTGCTGCTGCGGAGGACAGTGCGGGATCTGGGCTCACCGCACGATTTTACTACGCGGAGAGGGACTGTCACGGAATAAATGTTTGATCCGTGCGTGCGTGAATATTTCTGCGGTTTAAGGGGAAACATGGAGCGGCTTCTGACGCGACGCTCGTTTGGAAAGGCGTGAAAATATCGGTGACGTTACGGCGGAATGTCAATGAAACTGAGGGGATCGATGTGAAATGAAAAAACCCGCTAACGTTACTGGACAGCCGCAATTAAACACGTCCTCACTCCTTCATGTGTTTGTGTGAATGCAAACGGGACGCCGCATTAACGGGACTGTTGCTGTTCTGAGACCTGTGGCTGGTTCGGAACCGTGATCTGGGTCGGTTCTGCGGTTTGGTGTGTGTGTGTGTGTTTGCGGAGGATGGGAGATTTAAGTGAGTCCATGCAGAAGAAGGTATCGGGAAGACGCGCTCATACTACAGGTGAGTCTCTGTACTGGCGACCCATATGAAAATTTACCATGGTAACCGCAGTTTCCGCCAGAAAAGCGTAGTTACTAACGAAGAAAAACACAAATGTTCTCGTTTGAATATTGTACATATGTTGCGATTCTCTGAAGCACATCTGAGTACATTTAGTACTATGGTATTGTCATCTGTCTGTCATTGTGTACAACACAATAACTAAATCCTAGTTATCACAGAAAAACATAAATGTTAAAATTACTATGTTTTTTAAGCATATAACAAGGTAGTGCTGTGTAATACTTTGATTATCTTATGGCGTGCTATACGAATATGGTAATCATTCTGTTCAGTGTTGTATTGCTCAAAAAAAGTACTACGGTTTACGAACTGATGTCATAGTATTGTCACAGTGTGTGTGTGTATATGTATGTATATATTTTGTATTTTTAGACGTACAGTAGTACTAGCATGGTGTTCTTGGAAGTACATTAGATATTATTATTTTGGTGAAAACGTTAAGCATAGTTTCATATAGAATTTGACATTTATAATCCATAAATTCACAATAGAATATCATACTCAGTGCGGATATTGCACAGAAAGTAGCATGGTATTTCCTCGGCTATTCAAACTTTTGTTGAATGTATTAATGTTTGTATTTTACCATGATCTATTGCTGAGCATTCTACATTTTTAGGTCATAGCTTTACAACCTGTTGAATAACAGTGCATTTATGAAGGAATGGTTTTGCATTGCTGCAGGCATGTGAGCACACCCAGCATTTCTGGTACATGCCCAGTTAATTACATCAAACTCTGGTGAGTTAGAGTGCGTTTCTTCATTTCATTGCCGGTGAGGATGTTTGTCTTATGACTCTTGCTCAGGAGGATTACCTGAGCTTTTTGACAGCGGTATTTCAGATCTTCATGTCTGCTGCACACACACAGTGTGAAAAGGAGAGTGAAGTCCTGAACCAGAGGTTTTTAATTCTTAATGGAGAGGTTGTGGTTGTATCTTCGAGACTGGAGGAAGCCCATCAGTGGCTTGATGGGGCCAGCAAATGCATACTCGCTGCAAGAGGAAATTGCTGTTAATTACTGAGTGCAGCTTTATGTATATGAAAAAAAAGAGCATGTTTTAGGATCATTTTGTTGATGTGTGTCGTTTAGATGATTTAACCCTTGGGCTGTATTTGAACAGATTATTGACTGATCGTGGTTGATGTCCATAATCTAGTGTGCAGGGTGACTGATGACTGATAATATGGGGAAATAAGTTGCAAAAAAGATGCGCAAAAAAAAGCTGCTAAAATGCAAGCCGACAATGAGTGCTGTTGAGTCTAGGCATAATGATTACTTGCATTGATGGAAACTGATGCAGATATGGCCATATTTCATATGATTAATTTGCTGGGTCGATATTGTTTTTATTACTAATGTATGCAAATGTCCTTTAAAAGTCGACATGTAATCAAATTTGACCTTTTGTGTTTTACACATATTCAGACACTTCACGCATGGCTAAATTTTTGTATGAAATGCCCACTTTTTACAATCCAATTCATTTTAGATGGATAAAAATAATAACCCAGCATACTGTCTTTTACAGTTTCGCTTGAAATGTCTAGTGCTGTCAAACGATTAAGCATGATTAATCACATCCAAAATAAAGGTTTTCGTTTACATAATATATGCTTGTAGAATTTGTATATTTATGTGTGTGTATATATATATATATATATATATATATATGCATGTATGTATTTAAGTTTTTATGTTCAATACATTTATATATAATATAAAATGTTTAATAATATAAAATGTTAAATTTTTTTATTGTATGTGTGTGTATTTATATATACTAAAGATGTCAACGATAAAATGATGATCGATTAATTGTCCATAAAAGGTGCAATCGATTAAAGCTATCATGATCGATTAATCAGGCGCTGAATCTTTCACAAGAATAATTTACTGATGTACAAACTACATTAAACCTACATTAAAACCGATACAACACAATGTTATTTTGTATTGAAATGTAGTAATACGTCGCAATGTGTTATTTGCCTTATTAACAAACCAATTATTTCTCTTATTAACAAAGCTTTGTACCTCACTTGTGTCATAATTAGAGATGCACCGATCCGACTTTTTCAGTCCCGATACCGATATCTGTCGATACCCGATACCGATCCGATACCATTGTTGAATTAATATTATAAACTGCATACCTTCCACCTTATAGCTTCCTTCCACCATGTAGAAGAAACTAAAGGCAGCAAACTTTCCTAACTAAACATTACTTTCCTAATTAAGACAAAACAGATGTAATGTATTGAATACTTATTTATTTGTCATTTAAAGAACAATTGTGTATTCAAATCGAAAATAGAATGTAATCAAACTTCTTAAAATAAATTTAAATAAATAAAATGTAGTAGTAGAAACAAAAGTGTATTGGTCAAACATACAATAGTAATCAAACAAGTTACCAAACATTATAAACATATTACGTGCAAAGTCCTGCATGAATTCAAAATAAAACAGCAGCTGAACCCCAGAATGAAATAATACAGTTAATGCATTCTATATTGTTAACCATATTATTCATTCTTTCAAGCAGAATTTTTTTTAATCTAAATATATGTATATTAATCTTTAGAACTACTTACTACGTGATTCAGTCAGGGGAATGATTTGGTCTAGCTGTTCCAGCATGCGACACACGTGCTGCTTATGAATGACGTGGGATCTGCTGCAACGCTGCGACCTATATTTACAGCGACTGGCTGCGTCGGAGGAAGAAAAAAACTGGATCGGCCGGTGGATCGGGTAATTTTTCCAATCCCCGATCCAGCTATTTTTTCCAGTATCGAGGCCAATATCCGATCCTAATATCAGATCGGTGCACCCCTATTGCTGTCTGAATAGACATCAATATAACTGAAATGATCCAGTTTCAAAAACGCAGTAACACTGGTAAAACAGACGCTTTGAGAATACTTTTTTGCACAAAGAGAGCAAAAATAACAATTTAACTCCACCATTTTTCTTTTTGGTGTTACTCTCTAAAATGCAAAAGACGCAAGTTTTTTTTTTATTTATGTAAAAGAAGTATTCTTGTAGCATCGCAAAACTGAAGTTGAGCCACTGATGTCACATGGACTGTTTTACTGGTCTGGATCTGGGATCATTTCAGTTGTATTGCTGTCTACGGAGGGTCAGATGCCTTTCTGATATCATCAAAAATATCTTAATTTGTGTTCCAAAGATGAACAAAGGTCTTATGGGTTTGAAATGACATGAGGGTGAGTGATTAATGACAGAATTTAAATTGTTGGGTGAACTAACCCCTTAGGGATGTCCTTGCTATTTTTGGTCGGACCCTTGCTGTCTATGGGAGGTCAGCGATCTCTCAGAAATAATAAAACATTTCTTAATTTTTGTTTCAAAGATGAACGGAGGTCTTACAGTTTTTAATCAAATAATAATAAAAAGTAATTAATAAAATAATGTTAAGCACGCTCAAAATTAAGTATAGGAGCCTAAAGTTGATCACAGGATTGATCAATGAATCAATTTACATATTATGTAATAAATGTATAATTTAATTTTGTATATTGTTTATAATACATGATATTTTATATAATATTTTATGAGTATGTAATAAGTTTTTGTTGTTCCTAAACTGTAGAAAATTTAGTTTGACTATAATGTTTTCTAATGGTTTAGATTTGCCTATTTTCACTGTCTCTTTGTGGTGGAAAAAAACTAACAAGCCAGAAATGTGACTATATTGATTCATACCATTTGTGGTGGAATGTGGCAATAGACAAAGCACTGAAAATATAAAAGTATGCTATGGTGTCCAGCACAAATTGACCTGAACTGATGAATTTCCTTTAGAAATCAGTTTAAGTATTGCATGGAGAGGAACTAATACTTGAGACTATTGCGCTGCGTTTTCTCTTTGAGGAATCAGAAATGAGGTACTCGTGTCTAACAATAGACCTTTAATGGTACTGCGCTTATCAGAGACGATTTCATTGCTGGGCTGGAGCCTAACTACTTGCATTCATGAAAGAGCGAGACAGAGGGAAAGAGAGGGAGAAAAGATTGAGATGGAAAGGAAAGAAGCAGAACTCTGCTCACGCAGGTTTTCAAAGGGATATGAGATGGATGGAAGGCAAACGAGCCAAAGTAGAGGAAATCTGATGAATGAAAAAGACGTGCAGCAGGATTTCCACATTACAATTAAACTTCAAGGTGGAAAATGAAGGGAAATACAAACCAGACAGTTAAGGAAGCATTATGAATGATGAACTGGAAAAAGCAAATATGATAGTAGGTAGTGATTTGTCATATACAGAGAAATTAATTTCAAGAACCATACTGTTTCTAGCTTCTCCAACTTAAGCAACAAATTACACAGACACACAAGTATATTTTTTTAAATTCACTATAATTCAGATGTAAACAAATGCTGTGACGTGAAAAATCTCTGAACATGGTCATCTCTTCGTCTTCCATTTTCTAGTAGTTGAAATAAACATGAATGAACATGTGAAGGTATGAAAGATCTTGTGGGTCTCAGTGTTTAAACTGTGAAAAGATGCAATTGCGCTAGATATATGCCTTGTATTTGTTTATATATTCAGTATATTTTACTACCCTGCCTTGCATGCAATTTACAAGTTTGCACACAATTTGTAAAAATCTTTGTTATTATATAAAATAAACAGAAGCTGAATTTAATAGTTTTTATCTATTACTTCTTATGTTAACATCACAGTTAAGAACTCCAGATGACAACATATAGATTTTTTTAACCTTATGTAAATTCTTGATGTATTTATTTAAAGACCGAGACCATTAAACCGTGGTTTAAATATTTTAATAAACACTGTTTAATAAAAAATTCTGTCTTCTGACTTCCGAAATCAAACGATCTGGAATGACCAGCCTTTGTGGCTTAGTTAATAAATGTTTTTTTGATCTGGAGGAAGCTTTTAATTCAGAAGAAAACAATTCAGATTTTATGACCACTTCAAATCAAACATTCAAAAAGACTTGCATTAAACTACAAGTAAGTAAGTAACACAAATAAAAGCAAAGGAAAGAAAGGGAAAATAAATGGAATAAGAAAAGTTAAACGGCACCAAGGACAACAACAACAAATGCATAAAATAACAGGAAACACCAACATCTTATTTTCTTATCAGGGTAACCTGTTCAGAGAACAGACCTAATGCACGGCGGGAACCATCAATGAATGTGCTCCAAACACACGCTGACTAAATCAGACACAGACCACTTTAAACGTCTCTCCCTCTCTCGACTAATGCTGGCCACATCAATTTCTTCAGCTGTTTAATGGAACGATGTGACTGAAAAATGCAGACTGATTTAATAATGCCTTAAAATATAAAGTAGGAATTTTAATTATGTTTTAGAAGCACGTTAAATTAAATTTTCTTAGACCTGTGGGACATCTTGTCCAGGGCTGCTGTGTATAAAGATATTAATGCGAAACAAAAAGAGGCAAACTTCGACAAAAACAGTTTATTAAAGGCACCGTTTATCAGAAACCACAGCCACATGAGTGCTTTCTGATCATATCACCTTCTTTTTCTTTGGTGTTGTGGGTTTACCTCGGGCAACACCACAACATTCAGCTCTGTGTCTCTGGTTAGCAACTGACAGACCATGCAATTTACTCCAGGGCTGCTTCCAAACAACAAGAGCCCATTTTAGCAGAACAAAGATCTTTTTGCACCCCACACCGTACACACTCATGAAAATCAAAGGCGAGTGTGGTATCTACAAAGCGAAGACTTCTGAGAACAACCTGATTAAAGATTCCAAGATGGACAAGACAGATAGAGAGAAAATGTGAGAGGCAGAAAAAGGGATGTATAAAACGCTCCCGGCAGAAAAATGAAACGCAGATTCACAAGATATTAAATTTTATGAGCAAGGTAGAAAAAAAAACAGTGACTCTAATACTTAAGGAAGGAGCAGAGTATATAGGAGGATTATGTCCAGTAAAAGTACCTGTGTTGCCAAGAGCAACATCCCAGGGAGAGCTGATTGGCTGTTGTGGTCCCAGAGCTCCGCCTTCTTTATCTGTGCCTTGAACGCCAATGCCAGCTAAGGTTGAGACTTTTTCTTCTAAAAGGTTGATCTTGAGAAGAAGAAAAAATATTGGATTCTATTGAGGACAGATGCAAGCAGTTTTTCAAGCACCAATCAGAATGAATTTGGGTTAGAGTTGCCAGCAGGAGAACAAGCTTGACCTGATTCTGCTGATTTACCTTTCTAACAAGGTGGTTCTCAGTGTCAGCCACGTAGACCGTGTCTCCCTGTATGAACACCCCTTGTGGGGAGCTGAACTGTGCCTCAGACAAATTTCCATCTCGTCTCCCACTTGAGGGACCTGGGAAGGCAAAGATAAACTTGTCTAAAAGTGGACTAAAATAGCCTCAAAACATTCACCAAAAAGAAAATTAAGAGTATTTTTATGCTTAAAATATGGGGCAGTTGGCAACCCAAATTTTTTGGTGGAACCATCCTGCATTTAAAGGAATAGTTCACCAATTTTATTTTATTTTGTCATCATTTACTCACCCTCAAGTAGTTCCAAACCGGTATGAATTTCTTTGTTCCATAGTATTTTTTTTTTCTACTATGGAAGTCAATGGTGACCCAGAACAGCCTGGTTACAAACCTTCTTCAGAATATGCCCATTTGTGTTCGGCAAAACTACTTGAGAGTGAGTAAATGATCTTGTTTTCATTTTTGGGTGAACTAATCCTTTAATGGAACAAAACTGCATTTCAATGACGAATGCAATTTTCTGCTTATTTCAGGTTGTGAAACCCAAAATGCTTTTTTTCCAAGCAAAGAAATGCTCTCTTGCATAGTTTTTACTTTTTAGTATAGTATAGTAATTCATGCAAGTTTGTTTAATAATAATTAAATAAAAGTATTTTTAATTAAATTAATGATTTAAAAGTTTATCCTATAATTACAAATATACAGCAAAAAGAGCAATATTAAGAAATAATATTGCAATTTAAAATAGCAGTTTTCTATTTTTAAATATTTCAAAATATAATTTATTACTGTAATGGCAAAGCTGAACCTTCAGTGGCACAAGCTTTCATTGCCACATGATCCTTCAGTTATTGCTCAAGTAACATTTCTTATTATTAGCAATGTTTAAAAACCTGTTGTGATGTTTAATATTTTTGTGGGAACTATGATACTATCTCTTTTGATCAATTAAATGCATCTTTGTTTAATAATACATTGTTGCTTAATAATTAAAGTTAAAAAATCTTACTGACCTAAAATCTTTGAACGTTAATACAGTATGCTCATACATTTCAATAATAATTACAATAAGATCTGCACTTATATACCATATGCCAAAGAATATAAAAATAAAGATAGAAAAATCTGAAATTAAAATGGTAATTTTCAAATGCATATGCAACATAAGAAAACCAAGTCTCCTATTTTTCTTTAAAAAATGAAACAATAGTAAAATTCAGTGTTTCCTGAATTTGATAACTTTACTTAAAACGTGTGTATTAACCGGTCTTACCCCCTATTGTGTGCAGCAGCTGCCCAGTATTGGAGACCACCAGTACCCTGTGGTGTCCTGTGTCGGCAATAGCCAACCACTTGCTGCCTGGGTCCATGGCTATTTTCCCAGGGAAAGAGAGGATGGAAGGGGGCAGGGAGTCTCTGTACAGTTTGATTCCCACATCATGGTCCTTGAGCAGCCCTTGTTGTCTGTAGTGCTTGAGGGCGGCTGCAGTAAAAAGAAAGAGCTGTTCTCGATGGCCTTCACCCACCAGGGAGAAAAGTAGATTTCCCCTGGGTCCCAGCACCACTAGCGTGGGCCAGCATGACACCTCCAGCTCCTGCCACAGATGGGCATCGCTGTCGTTCACTACGGGATGAGTGATGTCATATCTCAGCACCGCACTGCGTACATTCTGTAAGACTTTCTCATTGGGAAATTTAGCCGAGTGCACACCTATAACAACCAGACCATCTGCAGAGATGAAAAAAGAAGAGAAAATAGAGGGTTTGACACTGAAGAGGAGGACAAATCAAGTGGCCAGGCTTTTGTTTGTTTATGTTTTTTGTAAAACCTTAGTAGAACTTTTATTAAAATGGCCTGAGGTATATTTAGGTTTCAAAGTTATTCTAAAAGGTCCTTCAAAAAGATTGTTTATGGTTAAATGTTTAATCTTTCAAGGTCTGAATGTAAATCAAAGGGGAACAATGAAAGTGGCCTTATTTTAGTTATTTTAATTTATTTTTTGCCTAATTAAGGTTTTCGTGGCCGCTTTTTTTGTTCGCTCAAAGAAAATCTATTCAGGTTACACAAAGCTGTTCATTCTTATCTCCTCAAACAATGCGTGGAAGCATGTTGCGTTGGTGTATGCTTCTGAATCCTTGAATACTGAAAATCCTAAAGAACCAGCTTTTGTCCGTGTGTCAGCGCCTTGAATGTTTTCAACAGTACTAAACCTCACTCTTCATGAGTCACAGTTCCTTCCTTTTTAAAAACTTTCAATAAAAGAACAACAAATTCTATCAGGAACAAAAATGTCTGCAAAGAGGACATGAAAAACAGCATATTACTTTCTATAAAAGACCTCAATGTACCAGACATACTCTAACAATCACACTGTGAAACTCCAACATCCAAGGGTAACTTAACAGAAACCATCCGACTAACATTGACAAAACCATTCAGGAGGGGTTTGTATACAGAGTAGATATGCAAAGAGTTTAGCCAGTCATAACACAGGTCATTTACATAGAAGCCTTATAAGGTAAAGTAACAAAAACTTAATATTTAACATTGTGTCCTAATAGATTGAACCAGATACAAGTAATTTGTCTGTCCACAATGAATGAGGTTATGATGAACAATAATAAAATCAGCCATCTATGTATGACATGTTTAAAGTGCCCCTATTATGCCTTTTCAAATGATCTTTAATGCAGTGTGTCATGTAGCTGTGTGTGAACATAAGCTATGTGTAAAGTTGTGACACTGACAGTGCACGATAAATTAAGTTTTGTCTATCAAAAAAAAGTTGGCTCACATTAGTCTAAATGAGTTGTCAGCAATTCGAATCTTTTTCTGTTATGGCCACACGTCACATAAAATAACAAAGTAACATATTTGCATATAATGTCTGCCCAAATTCTAGAAATGGGGTAAAATTAAATGTATTTTTGGAGAAAACCTGCATACATGTAATACATACATTTTAAAAGACTCATAAAACAATATTAGCAACCTTTAAAATGGCATAATAGGGGCACTTTAATATACAGTTCTGTGGGTTTTTAGACAATTTGGATTTCATGTTGGCAGTGCAACACAAATCTAAGTGGCAAGGAAAACTAAGTGACTACCAAGAGTACTGGATACCAAGTAGTATCTGGATAGGACGCAATGTAAAGGCCGTTCACAGCACAATTAATTATGTTTTTTATGAGAATACGGTAATCAAGAAAAACAATATGGTTGGATTCACTTTCAGCTGATAAATGATAAAAAAACAGACCAAGAGAATCCACCCGACATGAAGATCTTTATCAATTAAAAGCAACCAATGACAGCTGCAGCATATGCTTGCAATAAACAGAACATTTTCTCACATTTGTCTGGATTTATAGTTATTTTTATTGTAAATGGGCCTTAAGGGTCAGACAGGGTGTGAAAACTGCTTAAAGCTAACTGAATTGACTGTTTTTAATGTAAGAATCCTTGACAAGAATGATAAATATACAAAGAATAAATAAATAAATACAGGCCCCTTTAAAGAAACAAGAATACGTGCACCCCAGAGGTACACATCCTGACATGGGTTACTGCATGCAGAATGTCAAAACTAATCAAGGAAAACACGGGGGTCTTGATTGAGAGCTCATGCAGCCCCCAGGCATCCCATTATAACCAATGCCTTGCGTTTCTCTGTTTGTTCCAGTCTCCTGCACTGAGCTACAGTCTGCGTTCACTCCGCTTGACTTTGTATAATTTAACAAAAATGTCAGTGGAACTTCTCCGCCTCGTCACTGGAAGTGACATTCCTCCATTCTGTGTCCCTGGGGTAAGCGTCACAGCCATTGTGATTGAAGCAGACGGACGGCGGTTTTTAAATTCCGGTTTCAGCCGTCCATCAGAAGATTAAAATTCATAGGCTCAGCAGCGGAGACGGGTAGCACACACACGGGGGACCGGTGTCCCATTTCAGCATGCTTTTTAGCTTGCTTCCCTTCTGCCTATAAATGCATTTGAAATACACCTGGCATAATCAAAATGCAATCAATGTTTTTCTGTACTTTTCCTCATATCTCTCCAGCTGATCTCCCCTCAGGGGAGTAAACGCATGCTAGAACCAGCATTTCTACTTATAATGAGAAGTATGATTGTAAACTATAATGCAGGTCTCCGCAACATGCATTTCAGTTTCAAGATTGTCACTTGCCCCAACAACCTAGAGCGGTGTTGTCACTACAATTTTTGTTAAAAATAATATATATTTACTAGTGGGATTAATCAGATCCAAAATAAAGGTGTTTGTGTGTGTAATGTGTATATTTATTATGTATATGTAAATACACACACACATGCATGTATATATTTTGGAAAAATATATACTTTATATATTAAATATATTTATATATAACATAAATTATATGAATATAAATACATGTACATATTTTCTAAATATATACTGTATGTCTGTATATTTATATTTACATAATAAATATACAAAGCACACACATATATTATGTAAACAAAAACTTTTATTTAGGATGTGATTAATTGCTTGACAGCATAATACTTAACTGTGCGTGTAATTACTTTAATTTTAAGATTTTTTGCTAGTGAAAATCTCTCTCTCTCTCTCTCTCTCTCTCTCTATATATATATATATATGTGTGTGTGTGCGTGTGTAATCTGAACAATAATAAAGATAAAAAGTAGTAATAGTACTAAAAGCAACAAACAAGTCATCAAATGTGAACTGCATTAACTATACAATTTTCAAAAAAAAAAAAAACTGCAAATGAAACTTTAAATTTGATGCCAAATATAAATATATTCTCTTGACTCGCATAAAATTTGTTGCAGAACATGCATCTGCATTTTTGTGGTGGTGCCACTGAAAATACTGTCTGGGCAAGAACAAATCTGAACAGCTTTTCTTTTAATTTTTTTATGATAACCACCCCAAAAAGATATGTGATTTCAATGGCAAAAGTAAAAACTAAGTTTATGTGTAATAATAAAAGCCCTTTCTGTGATATAACACTAAACCCTAATAATTAGTGAGTCAGTGGGAAGAGGGGAGGCATGTTCTGCTTCTGTAACAGAACAGAGGTAACAGAATGTACCAAAAGAAGTGCCAGAAATGAGGTATGTGTGAGATATGCCAGCGAGTGGGCTGACGGCTGCCTGGCCATTTGCCCTGGATGACCCCACAAAAGTGGCCACCAAGGGGCTACTGACAGCTGGAGCTGATAACACTGGACACAGAGCTGCTATAATAAGCCACAGACCAGTATAATGCTCTATCTATGTAAAACCCTCTGCCCTCGACCTGGTCTCTGTGGATATTTAAAGTCTCCTATCCGATACAGTTTAGAGATAATGAGAATATGTTGCTGGACCAAAAGTAGTTATCAAGCTCAAAACGTTCTCACTTCTGCCCCATTGAACCCTGGGAATGATTTACTATAGTATTTTTCTAATCAACACAGCAAAGAGAGACATTTATCTGGATTGCCTATTGAGTGTGGCTACATGTTGTAAGATGCTTTTGTTTTCCTAATGATGTAAATATCCAATCTAATCATTATTTAAAAAAATTACATGCTCTAAATCAGGACTGATGACTTGTTTCTAATATTCTATACATATTGAATTCTTCTCATTGTTAATGGTGCACAAACAGTCTCTATCTAAACATGAATCACGCATACCTTTTATGGTGTAACTTTTCTCCAGCTGGTGTAGATCAGGAAGTATGTGCATGCAGTTTATGCAGCAGTAGGTGAAGAAGTCAAGCACCACCACTTTGCCCAACAGTTCCTTCTTGAGTGACAGTGGGACGTCTGTGTTCAACCACTCCAGTCCTGCAAAACAACAATGGAATTTGGCATTTGAATAATATTTTATTGCAAATGATTCAGCTTTTGCGGTTCTGCGTTTTAAAAAAATAATAACCTTCCAGACCCAACACAGTTTGTATCGTACAGTATAGTACAGTACAGTATGTATCACTTACTGTTGATTCAGTACATACAGCATACAGAAGCAATTTGTAACTGGCTTGTCACCTTTCATAATGCTAGTCGTTTATCTAAACCACAAATCAGCTTATGATTGATTTAAAGTTTCAAAGCCGCTCCCATGAGACACCAACAACTGTATACATTCTGACACACTGAGTTCATTTACACTCTTACCTTCTTCAAAATCCGGTATAATTAAATCATCTTTTTCATCTATTTTGTGCAAATACTGCTGTACGAGATTTTCCTTCTCTTTTTGAGTCGTCGCGTCCTCTAAAGCATTGTCTAGCTGGCTCTGTATGAGGAAAAGATCTGACAGCTTACTGTAAGACGCCATGACTCCCACAACAACAGAATATCGACCAACATTTACGTTCGGCACTTTCGACAGACAAATTACAAGCGCATCCAAAACAACATAAACTCGTTTTGCGAGTAGTTAACATATTCGTAATGTTATTAAAATACATCCTATTTTAAATCTATAAATAAATGTAGTTTGACTAAAATGAAACGAATTCATACTGTTTGCATTATGGAAAATGCGAACATCAATGTGAAAATAAATGCGCTTTCAACATTGGCGGTAAGTGTAATGACGAAAGATACTATACGGTTTTAGGGTAAATACATTTACACGATGCGTCTTTCTGAAGGCTTCTTGCTTTCGGGATGAATTTCTGAATGATACGGTCTTATTTGTACTTTGGTCGCGGTTTTTGTCTTAAGAGAGAACATGTGTGTGATGTTACAAAACAGCTTCGTTCAGAACAAACCAGTCACGTTAGTTTCGGTTAACGTTTACAAATGTCACAAAGCGGCTCTGAGAGTGATATCTGGGATTACAAACCCCTTAAGAAGAGTAAAAAACGAAGCTGCAAATCACAGATAACAAGAGAACATGAGACCAAGAGAAGAAAGGATAACAATCTTGGGACATCAGCGGATAAAACTAAAGTCAGCAATGCTAAAACACGCACTTGTTTACACCTAAATGGCAGTGATGCTCCTGGTAACACTGTGAAGTCAGGATCCATGGACGTGAATCATAGGACACTCTCTCAGGATGTCCAGTATAAAGATCCTCAGTCAGGAGGCTTCTGTCCTGTCTGTCAAATGCCCTTTTCCCTCTTAGTGGTTCAGTCTCAACAATGGCATGTGGCAGAATGCTTAGATAACCCTGGTGCCAACTGTAAAGGTAATTTTTTTCATAAATATGTATAATGAACAGTCATTATGTAGTTCAACAAATTAGACTGAACTGATCAGTTCATTACAGGGTACCGATACATACAATATCAGGGATTTGTTATTGTTATTTACACAGTTGGAAAATATCATGTACATTTACTGTAGATTTAATTCACATGTGCTTTATAAATACATTTTTTGTTATGTGCCGCTCAGACAGCTGAGGAATGTTATTCTTGAACACAATAAGTTAGGAAATTATTCAAATAAATGTAAAAAAATATATATGTATATAAGTAGTCAGTTGGTTCTTTTCGGTTTTATGACTAAAGTCTTTATATCAATATTTACTGTATGTAAAACTAGAAAATTAGTTGATTACTAGATTTGAGGAGCCTGACATTAATTCATTTCACTTTAATGTGGATTATTTCCAAAAATGTTATTTTATAATATTTAAGAAAAACATTTACACTTTCTCTGCCTCTGTTACAGAATGTCCAGATGGTCTTCATTGTACATCCTCCATTCCCAATCACTACAAGAGATACAACCACTCTGTACTCGCTCAGAGTCGAGCACTAAACGACTGCTCCACCCAAGACATCGGCTTGAAGTCAGTTAACATTGTTGCACCTGCATCTGGTACAGAGAGCTCTGTGAACAGCTCTGTGAATGTATCTGCAACATCCAGCCAAAGTCTATCTCCTGGTGATGGACAAAAGGGAACTCCCACCCACAGTAATGCTCTGCTGCTTTTGCGCTCCCCTAATACTGAAGATATCAAGAAAAGGAAGGGCTGGTCTCCTTCCATCAAAAGATCTCAATCACAGAATTCTTCACAGGAAGAGAGAATGGAGGCTTCAACTCAAGTTAAAGCACATAGTATTGACAATGCTGTACAGACACAGACTAACGAGGTTAAAGCCAAGCTTTTTGAATGGGATGATGATTATATATCCTACTCCCCACTCTCTGAACTTCCAGATGTGGATGAGGAGCCTAAAAAAACTAATACAGAGCTTCATAGTACCGCACTGCAGGATGATGATGAAGATTCTCTTAAACTGTTCAGTGACGGAGATGATGACCTATTCTATAATATGCTGGACAAATATGAGACAGAAAAGATAGAACATGGACCAGAGAAGAACTCATTAGACACCTGTGACAAACTGCAGACATCATTAGCACCTGATGATCACCTGACTACTTCCAGCTCCACAGGTGTTTCTGATGGAACGTTTCTGCATGGACCTCAATCAATAGGAAAACAATCCAAAACAAATCCTGAAGATCCAAACTCCCAGCTAAAGTCACCTCAGAGTTTGGTATTAGAGCATCTTCGGGAGCGTATATCAAATTCTGTAAATGCCAACAGTTACATTAACCAAGAGCTGTCTTCCACCCAAACAGTCCTAACTCAGAAAACACCATCTATGGCTCCTAGGAGGACTCAAGCTAAGGCAGGTCCCTCTGGATTAAAGCAAACAGACATTGGGGTGTTTTTTGGCTTGAAGCCACTGAATAAAAAAAAGTCTGAGGAGGAAGTGAAGGCAACGGTCAGAGAGGCCGATCAGCAAGGGTCTAGGAGAGCGAGGATTTCAGAAGCACAGGGGGAAGACGCTAAGCTCCAGGGTAGATGGCGTAGGAAGAGCAAAGCTCTGTCTGAAGTGTCCAGTGTCTCGACTGCTGTAGAAGAAGATGGTACGACTCGGCCCACGCAGACAGAAGGAAAGCGAGGAGGGAGGGCAGAGAGGCAGAAAAGATGGAACAAAGGAAGAGCGACAGATGGAGATCCCCAGGAGTCCAAGCGGTGTCCATTCTACAAGAAAATTCCTGGTTTGTGAACCGCTTTAATGCTTTTGTTTTGACCTACTTAATACCAGTTGTTAAGATTGCATAACAATTTAGACTTTTGGTCTTAATAGCTGTGCTTTTAAAGTTACTTAAAAGTACTGGACTGCTTGTATTTAAACTTTTACTCTCATAATAACTATTATTGTTCGGCTTGTTTTGGTCTTATGGAGAATATAATATGTTTTTTTTCTCTGTTTAGGAACTGGTTTTGCTGTGGATGCTTTTCAGTATGGGGTTGTTGAAGGTGTCACAGCCTACTTTCTTACTCACTTCCACTCGGACCACTACGGTGGCTTGAAAAAAGCCTCTGTTTTACCCATCTACTGTAATAAAGTATGTATCCCAACCTTATTGAATTTAAAAAAATAATAAGAGCAGGCTGCTTTTTAAAAAAACTGAAATGTTCAATTTACTTTATAGATAGTCATTATACAATCACCCTCGTGTTCTTTTTGAACTTTATTTGTTTCTGTCTTCTTTAAACTGCAAAAGAGCATTGGGAGCCACACAGCTTTGAAAACCATTGACTTCTATTGTATACACACACAAAAAACACTAAAGCACATCTCAAAGTGCTTTCTTTGATATTCCTCACAAGATAGTAATATGGCATTGTAAAGCATGTGTAAATCATAAAATAATTTTTGGTTGACATTTAAAACCAAACACAGTAAACTTAAAAAAAAAAATGTCATTGTTATGAAATTAGAAAAATGTGAACACATTGACATGAAATATCACAAATTTACATAAATCAAGATGAAGGTGAAAAATGCAAAAACAAGTAGGGAAAGGAAAAGGAAGAAAAAAAATTCTCGATAGTGTCAGGGAGGATTAATCTGGACTAAATCTTGGAATTCATAACTAACTAGTGTTAATCATGGCAGGTAACTGGTAACTTGGTGAAGAGCAAGCTGAAGGTGGGTGAGCAGTATGTTCACGTTCTCCCAATGAACACAGAGTGTATGGTGCAAGGAGTGAAGGTCACTCTCCTGGATGCTAATCAGTGAGTGTATCCTCTAAATAATGAAGATTCAAAGCCAATTTTATTTCATAATCACTATGTTCATACAAATGACAAGAACTTAATTATCATGACTGTTTTTCCCCCAGCTGTCCTGGGGCAGCCATGTTACTATTTGTTCTGCCAGATGGCCAGACGGTACTCCACACAGGTGATTTCCGGGCTGATCCGTCCATGGAGCGCTACCCAGAGCTGCAGGGTCTCAGGATACAGACCCTCTATCTGGACACAACGTGAGTTCCCTACTAATAAAGCTACTTTTTGCTGCTGCCTTTGTTTTGTCCGCTTTTGAGCCTGAGATATAGGGTTGAGTTTTTAAACAAAATACATTTTTCTTTTCTTTTTTTTTTTTCTCCATAGGTATTGTAGTCCTGAGTATACATTTCCCACTCAACAGGAAGTCATCACCTTTGCTATAAACACAGCTTTTGAACAGGTCACACTGAACCCTCGTACACTTGTGGTTTGTGGCACCTACGCAGTTGGGAAAGAGAAGGTTTTTCTAGGTCAGTGAGCAACGTTGTCCTGTTTTGTCCAGACCTCTTGTAGACCTTGTGCTACTTCATCCGCTCTTGAAAGGATAGATTGTTCGCTTTTCTATTATCCGTGACCATCATACTAGCTCATGAATGAGGCTTGTATAAAATAAAACGGTTTACAAAATAGATTTGCAGATGCTGTCCTAACTTGACTTTGAAATTATGTAAAGAACTGTTTTTCTAAAATGAAATCTAAAATGAGTGTCTCACTGGATTGCAACCTCTTTTCAAATTCCAATTTCTATTTGTTGCTTCTTGTGTATATAGAGAGAGATAAACATTTTATACCTATCCCACCTGTTCCTCTAGCTGTATCGGAAGTGTTGGGCTCTAAGGTGTGTTTGTCCAAGGATAAGTATAACACCATGTGCTGTCTGGAGTCGGAGGAGATTGGCAAGCGCATCACTACAGACTGGCAAAAGGCCCAGGTGCATGTACTTCCTATGATGCAGCTCAATTTCAAAGTGAGTTGAACTACCTTTAAAACTTCTGCGGCTTGTTTGTCATATCTGTGAATTATGAATTATAAAATGCAATTTTTGTCAGCTGCCATTTTTGAATTTTAAGTTCATAAGTGTATAAAAAGAGCTGATTATGCTAAACACAATCAATGAGGCTATGTTTACTTATTCAATTTGCAGTTTGAAATTCATGCAGCGTTCAGTGTTATCTTTCATTTTCCTTGACAGCGCATTTATGCTAATAAGGAAGGGGGAAAAAAATTAAGATTCTAATTACAGAGACCAAATGCCAGCGCAGCAGTTCTGGCAGCAGTAGCACTGATTGAGTCTGACTGAAAGTAAATTCTAATGAGACAGTTGCAGATAATAAAGATTAGTTATATGATGTTCCCTGAACCATTATAAGCAACTTTTCCCACCCAAGCCAATGTAGATGTTGATTCAAAGCAATTTCTGAGTTTTTCCCAATGAGGAAGGAGTTTAAATGGCCCTGACAGGAAGGAGTACAAATTGCAGGGCAAGGTTGATTGTAGATTGCACCACATTTTCCTATGCAGCCACATTGAAAAGTCATTATGTAAATTGAACGAAAACAGCTGATTGCAATGTGGCATCATTTGACTTCAATTGCCTTTTTTGTAACACGTGCTACCATTCAAAAGTTTGGGATCAGTAATATTGTTTCTTTTCGAAAGTCTCTTATGCACACAATGACTGTATATATTTGATAATAAATGCACCAAAACTGTAACATTTTAAAACTTATTTAATTTAAATCAACTTGTCTGTTTTGAGGTATCTTATCAATGTTTAACAAACCTTTATAAAAGCAACGGCTCAAGCTAATCAGCCTAAATATTTATGACCACATTTTTTTCTTAACTGTACAGAACCTGCGGACACACTTGAATAAGTTCTCCAGGCAGTATGACCAACTAGTGGCTTTTAAGCCCACAGGATGGACCTTCAACCAAACTGTAAGGGTGGAAGACATCCAGCCTCAGACTCGAGAGAACATCAGTATCTATGGTATGTACATGTAGATTTATAAAGGGTTTAATATAATAATTTTACTTGCTTCCTTTGCTGTTTCATGTGTCTAAGCGCAGATATTAATTACTTAAGCCCATAGCTCCCAAAGGAGCATAGGCCATCGACAACAATTCACCATTTATCGCGCCTCTGGGCTGTCCATTCTGCCTCCGTCCAGTTGGTCCCAATCTGCTTCAACTCCGAGTCTGCATCTCGCCTCTAGCTGTTTCTGGGCCGGCCCCTCTTCCGCTTTCCTTGTGGATTCCAGTTTAAGGCCTGGGGGTGATTCTGGAGGCTGGATTCCTCAGTGTGTGTCCTATCCAGCCCCACTTTCTTCTCAGAATCTGGCTTGTTAGCCACAGTTCTTCATTTTTGATCTTGTCTGGCCACCTGATTTTGAAAATGTGCCCCAGGCAGGTGTTGAAGAATACTTGTATCTTCTGCTGCGTCGTTTTGGTCATCCTCCAAGTCTCTGAACCATAAAGTAAGACCGATTTGACGTTGGAATTGAAGATGCGCAGTTTCGTGGCCGTACCGATCTCTCTTGAAGCCCAGATGTTCTTTAACATGACAAATGCTGCTTGTGCTTTGCCAATTCTGGCTATGACATCTCGGTCTGTACCCCCCTGCGTGTCAACCATGCTCCCCAGATACACAAAAGACTCAACCTTTTCTAATGGGCTCTCCAGAGCTTGGCATCCACTGCCTCTTTCATCCTCTCCAATAGTACTCTGTTCAGGACTTTGCCCGGCACCGAAAGCAACATGATCCCTCTGTAATTATTGCAGCTACTGAGATCTCCTTTGATCCTGAGATCTTCTTTGGCAGCTTGATCAGGATTCCTTCCTTTCACTCAGCCGGGACTCTCTCCTCCTCCCAGATCTTGCTGAAGTGGTTGTGCAACATGTTGACCGCAGTCCTATGTCTGCTTTGATGGCTGTGATAATTTGTGAACTCACGGGTTCCCAGCCAATGAGTGCACGCCGTGCCTCCGAACTCAAGATCAGTGCAACTCCTTCAGTGTGAGCAGCACCATCCTCCATGTGTCCGGAATAAAGCAACGTCTCTCCAGATACGTTCAATGTTTCTCCTCCTGTAGCCATCTTGTCTCTTTCAATTTTAGAACAGAGATGTTATAGGTTTTCATCTCTTTTGCAATCTGGGCAGTTCTTCCTAACTCATACATGGTCCTGATGTTCTAAGTGGCTATCCTTATTGGTTTCCTAGAAGTCAGAAGGGTAATCGACCTTACAGCTTCCTTTTGGCTTTCACTGCATTGCGTCATGCTCCTCTGTTGCAGAGGTCCTTCCTCTCCCAGGTCTCGATGATGTAGTGTTGTTGTCGATGCTTCTGTAACTCTGTTTTTTTCTATGGACAGTATAGTTAACCCTGTGGCAAACCCCCAACCTGGAGGACCAGGGATCACCCTTTGTCTGGCCTCTACCCTTCAACCTTTGACATGGGAGACCCTACCAAGAGCATAAAGCTCCAGTCAGCATAGCTCTTGGGGGTCATCGAGACACACAAGCCCCCCAACCGCAACAAGGTGGTGGTCCATATGGGGAGACTTGTCTGGGATGCTGACATTAACAGGAAATGTTTTCTGCAAAATCAGCCTATAGTGCATATGTAGGGCTACTTTTACTTCTGAAATGTTTAGAAAATTGGGTCGCGTCACTTTAAACCTAAATTGCAAGTCCAAACCAACCATAATCAAGTGAAGTAGATGTAGAACAAATTGTGTTGTTTCTGTATTGTTGTATTTGCATTTTGATTTTATAAGAGGGAAAAAAATACCCTCTATTTTGTCTGGTGACTTTAAGAGCTCTGAGCAAAATGAGTTTGTATTTTTACCATCCTTTTAAATCAGCATGGAAATAAGATGGTTGAAAAAGCAAATAAAAAAACCCTTATCATTTTGCTCCATTTGCTTGCATCTAGCATAGACAGTTTTATGGCGCTTTAATAGGTTTTCTCCATTTTGCTTTATGGTACGTCTATACCAATAAAACAAAAATGTAGAAAACATGCTGATTTTTTTTTTTATTATTGATATGTCGCACCATCCCTTTCTTAATAAGATCTTAAAGAGGATTGCTTTCCATTGAACTGATTTTCGGTGTAGACAAGACACAGCCTTGTCATTCTGTTCCACTAACTGACAAGATTATAGCTAATGGCTTCGTATGTGGAATGTAATTACATTATATTGATTTTTCTCCCTTCCTGCAGTTGTTAGAAATGCTGAACGTCGTTTCAGGCTAAGAACAGCATGCCCTGTATTAACAGATTCAGCAGATGTGATTTGACCCAGAGAAAAACTCATGATGTCAGGTTTTGCAAGTCCAGGGTTTTAATTTCATAATATCAGCGGTCTGAAGCCCAACCAGGTGCTGCCTCAAGCAGTAGACGCATCTCATTTCACAAGCTCCGCTGGAATCTGAGACCACAATAGGGGAATTAATAGGAATTTGTGCTTGTTACTTTACACAAACACACTATATAATTTGTGAAAAACTATACAAAAGGCTAGGGTGTGACTCTGCAGCAGAAATCAAGGTTGGTCTTTTGAGCAAGGTCGATCAGGACATAAATGGGTTTTCCCAGCACCTCAAAGATTTTGAGAGATACATTTGTACTCTACATTTATCTGTTCCAGGTATTCCCTACAGTGAGCACAGCAGTTTTCTCGAGCTGAAGCGTTTTGTGCAGTGGCTGCAACCGAAAAAGATTATTCCCACGGTGAATGTGGGCAGCTGGAGGAGCAGGAAAGCCATGGAGGGTTTCTTCCGTGAGTGGCAGACTAAACCCGGAAATCTCAGCTCAACATCATGAAACTCAAGCTGTGGAACAAGGCAATAAAGTAAACTGACATCCACAATCAACCCTTTGGACAACAGTCAAACGGTGCCTTCATTGACTGGACCAGTATTTCTCAGTGGACCATTTCAAATGAGAGTTTTGGACTGCCTTCTCACATTTGAAAAAAAAAATTTTTAAGTGATGGTTAATAGTATTGCACTTTTATGAGTGGCTCAGGCTCAGTGCAGGAATGGACCACATATGCAATCTTATTTTTTGACAGTTTTATATATTAAAGCAGTTTTTAAAGTAAATACATTTTATCCACTCTACACTTCTCTGTATCAAATTTTATTTCATATTTGTGCATGTACAATATATATTTTTATAATTACATGCTGATCAATGTCAATTCTTAAGCATTTTTTTGCATATTTTAGATTATTGTGTCTGAACCTTAAAATTAAAAAAATAACAAAAACATTTAGATTTGTTACCAATGTGACAGATTTCAGTGCAACTGCAATTATGCAGATGTTTGTAAAAACACATTATTTGCCAAAGACACATGGATATGAATTTACACGATGAACAGGAGCATTTAGAATTTCGGTTATAAGAATATAAGATTAATATAATTCAGTTTGTGTTAGTCTGCCACCATGTGGCTACAAAATATACTGCAGGTAAATGCAATTCACAGGTTCAAAGGTAGTTTAAGATCTGAAAAATACTGTTCAACCTAGAGGAAAGTTCTATTAAACCTTTTTTGTATGTTTGCATTGCTTTAACCTTTATGATGTTCAGAATAGTGCAAAATGACAGGAAATATTTTTAAAAATGGCAAATGTTAACAAGTCTCAGTACATACATGAAAACAGCTGCTAATTTTAATGTTGACAACCTGTGTGCCCGGCAGGGTTTTGTGAAAAGCAATACTTTCAGCCTGTATGAATTGGCACAATCAATGAAGCATTTCAGAAATCACCAAGAGACTAGAAGTCATACTACATTACAGAACTCTTAACTCATTCTGTTTGACTACTGATTGCCAGCACAGTGATATTCCCTATAGAGAAAAAAATATTCACATTGATTTTAAGAGAGAATTGAAAGGCCTAAAAAAAAAGCCAAAGGAGAACCGTAACACAGCATGAGATTTTGTTTGTGTTCTCAGCAGAGTTCAGAATTCAAAGGAATGGAGCCCGGGAGCCTTCGAATTGTCACTTTTACCTGGAGAAAAAGCAAAAGATGTAAGTTCAACTATAGCCATTTAGCTCTGAATACCTTTACAAAATCATTCTTGCACTCTGACTCATGACTACCTGGTTCTTGCTGAGTCTTTTTAGGTATGTTTGTACCTCCTCCACTGTGTCTGTCAACAGGTCATTGATAGCCAGAATTTGATCTCCCTTGTGAAACAGAGATGACGCCTCAATCACCCCACATTTAGATACACTAGAGAGGAAAAGAAATGGAAAATAACAGCAAAAATGTAGACGTGATGCTTCTGGCTTCAGTTCAACATTTCAGTAAATGTTTTAAATGATCTGTGAGAATCATACCATGGTTTACCCATCTCCTCTGAAATAACCAAGCTGTTTGCATCATGATGACTTATGCATATTTCCTTTTCGATGAGGGTGTGGGTTTCACTGAGGAATGGAAAACATGTAACTTTAAACATGTAACTAGACTCCAAAACCACAGTTTCATAAACCCTGTTGTTTGACAACTAAGTTCTGTAGTTTAAGATATTGTTTTCTATTGAACTGGTCTACTATTTCCAATCAACTCTTGCCTGGAACTGGCCGTGATTGAGTTTCCCAAAAGCATTGTTCGCTAAAAATGGTTGGCAAGTTCTATTGAACTCTATTGGTAACGACAAAACTTACAAATAAATCGATCAACAAATCTCGGGTATCAGGTTGCAAAATTAGCTCTGACTCGCCTTTGTATTATGAGTACTAACCAGTTAGGCAAGATCACTGCTGTATATTTTTAAAAACGCAGTGATTAGTTAAAATGTAATTTGTCAGTTGTTTTACCTTTGTCCAGTTGATTCGGTGGATGTTTGTAGTGTCTGCATATCATTGAAGGCTTTTGTGACACAGTCCAACAGACTGTCTTCAGATGTACAAGTTGCACTATTCCTGGAGAGAAAAGCTAATAATTACCATTTTACCAATAATTATAATTTGCTCAAAGCCAGAGAGTTAAAAAAAAGTAAACTCGTGTAAATGTAAAGTACATTTGTAAACAAATGATACTTGACTCAAATAAGCCATTGAATATTGCAATATCATATTGCAAATTATAAATAAATTTAGGTCAAAATATTTAAGTAGGACAGATGGATTCAGATCTAAAGATTAATCTTACATTAGGTTCAACTGAGGTGAATTTAAATACATAATCAGTGTCTCGTACCCTGATGACATGTCCTCATTACTTTCCTTTGCAGTGTCATTCAGTGGCTCCCCTTCTTTCATATTTTCATACACCTGAACCAAAGTAAGTGGTTAGGTTGAATTATGTTGCAAGTGTTTGGTCTTATAAGTGAAAGTGTATGTTTGTGGGTTTAACTATGCTATACCGGTGTTGCAGATGAGCTGCTTCTGGGCGATTGGCTACATTGACTCTGCTGAGTGAGAGCACCTTCAGATGCTGACTTCTTCCTTGGAGGCAGTGGAGGTTTACTGTCAATTTCATTCTGCAGGTACAACTCAGAATTATGAGTCAACTGAGTCAAAGTCACACATGCATGTAAAAGCATTGTTTGCGAATTACCTCTTCAGTTTCAGAAGGGCTTTGATCATTGGAGTTGGATTCTGTCGTGCTCTGAGGTTCAGTTTGCGACTTAATGCTGTTATTCTACAAACAGTTTAAGACCCATGAAATTGCACTGATTAGTAAATGAATTGTTCAACGATTTTTTTATAAAGAGAATTGACTGAAAGTAGAATGTCTCACCTTTATAGCCCCAAATATAGCATTGAACCATCTATCCGTATCCTCTCTGAAAATAACAGATCTCTTAAGTTTATCTTGACCATTATTTAATTTTTTTTAATGCAGCTTTTTGCTTAGTGTGGGAATTATCGTACAGCAATGGTAATCATAACAAACCTGCTATCTCCAATGAAGAAAAATTCTCTTGGGACCTTTTCTCCTGGATTTGTTGCTTTCATGTAGAGCACAGTGGACGGAAGGCACCTGAAGGCTTTACAGATCCATTCAAAAACTGGATTTGTTTGAGGCTGCACTTGCAGCAATGTGATGCTACATAGAAAAAGTAAGGATATCACTGTAATGCTAACCCTGGTTTGATTATGTGAAAAGTAATCAGTGGCTTTCGTCTTACGTGGAAGCTTGTATAGATTTTATAGCTTTGTCTCTCTCAGTTGTTTTGTAGTATTTTAGCTCATGGCTGCTGTCATTCGTCTTTGAAAGCACAAAGAAGCGTCGCTTCCATGATTTCTGCAATGAACGATGAAACCTCTTAGATGAGCTACAAAGATCATATAAACTGTTGATAGTTCTGTGCAGAAAATGCTATACCATATTTTTTAGCTGTCTATAAGGAGGGGACTTAATCAGAAAACCTGTGCACACTTCCTCAACCTCAGCTGCTTCACCGTGACTTGAAGCATTTAAATCTGTTGCAGAAGAGTAAATACAATTAACCAGAATCGTCACTATCTGTAATAATTCTCTCTGTAAAACTATAATTAGACAAATTATTATTCTGGTTCCGTCAGTTGCTTAAAATAGATTTCAGACATACCTGACTTAGCTCTGTTGTTCATTTTAATGATGATGAATCACTGCTAAAAAAGACATGTAATAATTTTTTACTTCATGTCATTCCAAGTGTTGTATTTTATGAAACACAAAAGAAGATATGTCTGAAAAATGTCTTGTTTGTATACACTTTACTGATTTTCAGTATATGAAAAAAAACATTCTTCAAAACTTCGGTTTGGAATGACATCAGGGTGAGTAAATAATGACTTTTAATGAAATAATGAATTTTTACATTTGATTTATTTCTTTAAATGTACAATTCTGCATGAGTCGGCTCATTATGATGATTTTATTTTGAAAATTGATATTTGGAAAACATTTCACTTAAAAAGCTTGCACTGGAAGAAAGATGCATATTGCCAAAAATATAATAAAGCAGTAGCCGTCATTTCATAATGTGCTCAAATAAATCAGATCAGCGCAGTAATTGAATCAGTCGACCTGCAATATATCATAAATGGATTACCTTAACAATTGTGTGTGTCGCAGTAAAAACTGTGTCCTCTGTGCTGCTGTTTTGTTTTCACAAATATGTATGTCAAGATGTTGAAGGAAGGCTTCTACTGTCGCTGAAGCAGGTGGAGTCTTTCTACAAAGGGACAGCCCTCCCTTTGTAGAAAACATTTTGTTAGGTTTCCGGAATTTTCAGTCACAGAAACGACCAGGTGCTTACTGGCAGTCACTTGAAAACATTGAGAAAAACGATGCATGTTGATTCTTTTCCTTGATGTCTCAGATGGCTGTGGTTTTTTGCACAAATTCCTTGCAGCTTTAGAGTCTAGAACGATTTCCGCACAGTTGAACTTCCCTGTGAAAGATGCATTTATGACCAGTTTTGAAATTTCTGAAAATATTGTAAATGTAAGTAATTGATACCACTGGTATCAAATGTTGGCCTTCTAAACATGGAGTACATTTTAAGGCCAGATTAATATTTATATGAGAGGAAGGTTTAGTAATAGTCTGTAGTACTGTCCTCATAGAATTTATATTTCTTCAAGCGTCTTAGTTGAGTGATAATTAGTGCATAGATCTTCCATCTTATAATAAGAGAATAACTCAAAAACTCGAGTAGCTCAGTGCAGTTTTATAAATCACCACTAGAGAGATCTATTCACTGTAGAAACATACAGTATAGTTAGATTTTTTTTCTCCATAAGAGAAAAAAAACGATTAGTGGTCAGACATAAGGTGAAAGATGACAGCCCTCCCTGTGTTATGCTAAAAAGGAAAAATGGTGTATACTGTAAGGCAAGGGAATCGGCACAATCAGTCACGGTGGGTGATAAGTTGATCGAAAAGAAAATAATCAGGGAAGACTTTTTTTAATTTTTTTAATAAGAGTTAAGGTTTAATATTGGCTATAATATGATTGGTATGTTAGACTGTAAATGGAAATATGCAGAAAGAAAATATGTGAAAGAAATGACTGGTAATAGGGATAATGTCGAGTGATAAAAATTTCATGTTAGTGGACTATCGGTTCATCTTAGGGCAAGGGGTGATTTCCAAAAACATTCTGACATCACTGACGGGAGCAATGAGTGGAATGAGGAAACACCTTTTTGCATTAGGGATTTAAGTTTAATTTCGAGCTTAATATATATATTTTTTTTTACTCTGACATAACATTTAATTATGTTCTTTATTTTGTTTTTGCCTGATTGTGGTTTTCAGTGTCTATTGTTCAGTTGATCTTTAGAATTTTTTGTCACCTGCTAGAATCTGTTTTCATTTATATGAAGAAAACTATTTAATAAAATTAAAAAAAAGAAAAATAAATCAATTTGAAACTGGTCAACAGTGTGATGTGAAAATACAGGTTTTCTAGGAAAGCGTCTGCAAGAGGTGCTAGCTTTAACATGAAATGATGTGTAGCCAGTGATAATATCTTCCTTAAGTGTCCTATACAGTAGCTCTTGTTATCTTAAATGCATCATCAGCTGCAGAAATCAAATCTTAATGCAAAAATATGACCTTTAAATAGAACTGAATAATTTAAGCTGTTGTAAATTTATTTTTTTTAATAATGTATAATGCATTTTCTATTTTTTTTTGCCTTCCAGTAAAGTCTCTTGCATGGAATCAGAATAATCTTGTCTAACCTGTTTTCTCCAGTAAGGAAGTAATCAAACATCCACTGCACTAAAAACGTTTTCTGCAGATCTGCAGATCATTATTACTTTGTCAGATACAAAATCAAGGCAAGAAATCTTATAGATGAACTTTACATTTTCTCTAAATTAGACATTTATACATGACTGTTTAATGCATCTGATGTCCTAAATGAAAAGATACAGATATAGTGTAGAGAAAAGTTTATAGCTCATTTCAGTTTCATCTCAATAGTTTGGATGCTGTTGCTTAGTATATACAATTCAAAGGTTGTCTTAAAGAATGTCAGTGTCATATCTTTAATAGAAGAACACTAACACTTCTTAAACAGTTCATGTAACTGTTTTATATATATATTATATATATATATATACATTTCTCTACTTAATGGGTATTATTTGGGTCCTTTACACACTATGAAATCTTTCACAGATGCAGTGTGCCCATCTAAGCAAAGACTTTAAGTACCTACAGTGTCTCTGGACTGCTTGTAGCCATAATAGTTAACTAATCACACTTTTATATTCATTTATTAATCGAGGGAGCAACTAAACCATAAAGAGCCTTATACTCTGTTCTGGTCAACATCTTATTGTTTACATTGCATTTCAGCTTTTCAAAATCTAAACACTAAAATTTGTCTAGTGGTTTCATTCAGAGCCAATGTGGTTGTCTGGAAGAAGCTACAGGTCTTTGTTCTAAATAAATACACTAATGTTTTTCTTATTACTAATATAATTTTTATGCACAGATCTGTCATTGTATAAAAAACAATTACAAATAGGCAGAAAGAGTTACATGTGAATTTTAATGACTTCACAGTGTGTAACAATGTGCAAAAGGCAAGCTTTTCTGAAGCATAATTAATCTATGAAGTAAGCTATCGATTGTTGTTCAGTAATTATCAGACAAATTTAAAGCCATGTATAAGTGTGTCACTCACATTGCAAAACAAATAAAGAATACACAAATACAGAAAGGTTTCATATACATAGTACATAAAATGTGTCCTACTACTGAAATTGTAAATGAAGTCCTGCTTTACTGAGGAATAATTCTTGTATTAGTTTTTAAAGTAATTCTAGACATTTCAAACAAACTAATATATACAGTACCACTCAAAAATAATGCCCTTGAAATACATTTATTTCATGGCAAGTATACTACAAATACTTGATTAAAAACACCCTGCCGGTTTTTGGTATACTGAACTGGTGTACTTAAAGTAGCACTCCTAATCTCCTATACTGCATATGAAATAAATGTATTTAAATTTACATTTTTTTAAGGCACTTAAATCATGTACACACAACATATCCTTTCCTTTTCTTGTTTCTTTCTTTGTTTCTTCCCTATTCTTTTTTCTTACACGATTACTGTACAGGCAAAAGAGGATAAGGTACTTTAGATAACCAGATTCTCTCTTCTGATTTTTTGTAACGCCTTATTTTCTACATGTATGAGTAAATGGATGAGTTTTAATGTCCCATAGACCCTTTGACCTCTAAATAAGACATGTGTACAACATTTCTATTATTTAGGTGGTGAGGAGAGATTTGGCATTCGACTTTGTTTTGTGTCCTCAGTGTGATGGACAGGGTTCAGAGTAAGGCCTGGAAGCCGGTGAAGTAGGAGTTTTATCTGCAGGTAATTTCAGTAACTATATTATTCATCTGTCTCTTATTACAGTGATCGAAATAAAGACAATTCTTTTACTATGAATTATCATCTTACCTCATCCTTGCTTAGACTTTTTATGCATTTCTGAATGTCTGGAGGCAGGGTCTGAGCACCCCTGGATTCCCGGGTCTGATGAGACTCAGACGCACTGGAGAAGATAATAATGAGAGATGAATTATAATACACTGTAAGTAGTTAATTTCTACTCATTTTAACTTTTAATTCTAGAACATAATGGGTCATTAATTATCTATTGTAGAGTTGTACCATGGTTTGCCGCCTTCTTCTGTCAAGTTCGGACTGTTTTTCAGATCATTTTGACTAACATGGGGCTCCTTCTCAACATCTGTGTGCGTTTCACTACAAAGCAGATAAGCACAAATGCCACATTTATAAAAAAAAACACATTTTAATTTGGAAAGGACAGAATATTACTCGACACCTGACACACTGAAGTTGGTTTTCTCGAAAGCAGAAGCACCCTACAGTATTTCCAGTATTAAGGATGTAACTACATATTTAAGATAAGTGCAAACCACTAATAATAAATAAATCCTTCAAATATCATCCACTAAAAAACCTCTCTGTCTCCAGCTAATGTGATTATAGTGGTTACAGCCTTGTTTGAAATGATAAAAATCACCTGTTGTTTGAATCAGTAGAGGCACAGTTTTCAGTGAAGTCAACGAGAGATTGTTTAGATTGTTTATTCCTGTGAACTTCACTGAGGAAAAAAAAAGTCAGATTGAACAATGGTCAGTTCACCATAGAACTCTTGTTTAGAGTTTACACATCATGATGACTGCATCTCTCAGGTATGCCATACCATACCATACCATACCAATTCTAAGAGCTAATTCGGTCCCACTTTATATTAAGTGTCCCTAATATCTGTGTACTTCCATAGTAACTAGATGTGTATGTAGTATGTAACCACGTAAGTACACACCAGTACATA